>WAAF01014062.1:133008-328815 GCA_013400475.1 Tricholaema leucomelas
GCTCTGCTTGGCTTTCTGGGCTGCAAGTGCACACTGCTGGCTCATGCTGAGTTTCTCATCCAGCAGTGCCTCCAAGTTCCTCTCCTCAGGGCTGCTCTCCAGCTACTCACTGCCCAGCCTGGACTTGTGCTTGAGATTGCAGTCCTGAGCATCTCTTGGGAATGCTGCCTATGTGAGGGCAGATGAAGGTTTCCCAAGTGAGAAATGAACAGAGAAGAAGCATATTTCACATATGCTGTTGGAAAGACATCAGAGAGTAATAGCTCCTGATGGTTTTGGTTGTAGCTGTGCTAACAGGTCACAGCTGGAGGAGTGTGCGCAGGTTTTAAAGCAGAGCAAGGAAAAGCTTGGTATAACTAAGATTCAGAAAGGAGGACTCGTGGCTGTGCACACACAACTTTACTTCAGGCCTTTTCTGTCTTTATTCTGCATCCAGGGAGCAGTGGACCTGGAGGAAGTTTGTAATTTATGTAATCTAGAGCTCGATCACAGCATGTGGCACAAGAAGGCAAATCAGGCTGCTTGCTCAACAGGAAGCAGTTGGCTTTCACTAACCTTTCAATAGGTGGGTTTGCAACCTTAAATTCCAGTTATCAAGAGGATCAAAGGAGGTTATGCAATTCCCTAGTATGTTTTTCTTAAGAGAAAAAAACCCTGAAAACCAATTCTGTCACTCAGCATTAGCAGGCTCAAAACCTTAGCCCTCAGCAGTGCAAATAAAAAGCACTTAGGCTGCTGTGGCTGTGGGACTGCTTGTGTCACACAGCACTGCGAGGTTGTTACCCCAGACAGGACATGGGCAGGTGAGAAGCAGTGCTGCCAGTTCTCCCTCTGCTCTGATTGCAAGTGGAGGGTATCTGGCATTAAGTATTGCCCTACAACTAAAACCAGCTGCTGTGGTGGAGGGTCAAATGTACCTATTTGAGATGAGAGGAATTGCCTCACAAGAGCTTTAGGTTGGATATTAGAAGAAACTTCTTCACTGAGAGGGTTCTCAAACACTGGAGCAGGCTGCTCAGGGAGATGCTTGAATCCTCATCCCTGCAGGTGTTTCAAAGAGGCAGAGATGTGGTGCTGAGGGACATGGTTTAGCACCAGCCTTGGTTGGGCTGAAGGATCTTAAAGGTATTTGTCACAATTTGTGACTGTCCCAAGCAAAGTAACTGTGCCCCACCTGTGCCAACAACTGCCAGAAGGTGCCAGTTCATGCTGCTGCCTCCTTATCTGAGCCTTCACAATGTTTGTGTTGTGTGTGCACAGACACAAGTCCTCCATTCTGGATCTTAGTTATACCCAGGAGGTGGTTTGATGTCTTTCCAACAGCATATGTGAAATGTGCTTCTTCTCCATTCATTTCTCTTGGGAAACCTTCATCTGCTCTCACACAGGCAGCATTCCCAAGAGAGGCTCAGGACTAACAAGGGTTGAATGTTTTAGATGATGCTTGTCTGAACACTGGTGTGACTTATTCCACAGCAGAGTCCTTCTGAGGTGTTGACTTATTCTTTCCACAAAGAAAAGCCTTCAAGATGAAAACCATACCTTGATGCAAGATGGAAACTGTGATTGGAACCACCTAACAGCTGGGAAATGTTCAACTCTGCCCACATCTTCATCCATGTTACACTGCAAGATCTCCTCCTATGGGATCAGTGCCCTACTCCAGGAAACAGTATCATAGAATCATGGAATGTCAGGGGCTGGAAGGGACCTCCAAAGATCATCTGGTCCAACCCCCTGCCAGAGCAGGATCACCTAGAGCAGATGACATTGGAACACATCCAGATGGTTCTTGAATATCTCCAGAAAGGGAGGCTCCACAGCCTCCCTGGGCAGCCTGTCCAAATGCTCTGTCACCCTCACAGGGGAAAAAATTGTTCCTCAGGTTCACTGGGATATGTAAAGATAAGTGTTTGACCTGTAAAGAATATCCATAAAGACTATTACTGTCAGGTAGGTGAAAATGTAGTCAGTTACTACAATTACTACTATCTACAAACCAAAGGAAGCAAGATGACACTTTAAAGGCCTACATTTTCCCCCTTTAGCTTTGATTTAATAGTGTTTTGAGGGTTTTTTTTTCATCTATCACAGTTTACCATCTTGAGCATCTGCCCTACAAAGAGAGACTGAGAGCCCTGGGCTGTTTAGTCTTGAGAAGAGAAGACTGAGAAGGCATCTCATCAATGTCTATAAATATCTGAGGGGTGGGTGCCAACTGGCTGGGGTCAATCTCATTTTGGTGGTGCACAGGAACAGGACAAGGAAGAATGGATACAAACTGGAACAGAGAAGGTTTCAGCTCAATATGAGGAGAAACTTCTTTGCAGTGAGGGTGCCAGAGCCCTGGAGCAGGCTGCCCAGAGAGGTTGTGGAGTCTCCTTCTCTAGAGGCTTTCAAAACCCTCCATGGGTGCATTCCTGTGCAGACTACCCTGAGTGATCCTGCTTTGCAGGGGAGTTGGACTCAATGATCTCTCTAGGTCCCTTCCAACCTCTAATGCTCTGTGATTCTGTGACTTTCCTTTGGGAGGTTTCAACCACAGTGTTCCGTATCTGAGGTACACTTCTGCAACTACACTGACAAGAGAAGGTTTGTCCTGTGTGTCAGTTTGGATAGTTTTCAATGTCACTTCCCAACACAGGTCTTAAAATAAAATAACATGTTTGTCTCCCTGCCCCCTCTCCCTCTTTGCTTTCTAAATGCATTTGGGTTGAAGAGAAGGGATTTTATTTAATTTGGCTTTTCTTGGGCTTGGTTTTATGGCAAAGGCATTGGGTTGCCAAGGGGGAGCAGCGGTGGGGCAAAACATGGTGGAGAACAAGGAGAATCATCTCCTTTCCTCTGGGTAAGCAAAGCCACTTCCTTGCCTTTTCCCTCTGCAGGCCTTTTTTTGGGCAGCCGTCCCACTGGGCAGCCCACTCCCTCCTTTCCCGACAGAAAGGAAAGGCAAATGGGTTGCAACCACAGCAAAAGACTGTGGTTTCTCCACAGTGTGGCTGTCCCAGCTGCTCTCACTGGACTCTCTTCCTCTGGTCAATCACAAAGGTGGAAGTATCTGGTTTTTGATAACCACCTCAGGTCTTCAGTTGTGACCTAGCCACCTCTGTGTGTGCTCCCTGACCTCCCTCTCTCTCTTATCACAGCTCTGACACTTGACTTTGTCCTTTCAATCTATTATTGCAATTAGTGGCTAAAAATCTACAGAGAGGAATCCCAAACCAAAAGAAACCCAACCGTTTCCCGCTACCGCTGCAAACCGACCTTCCTGTGCCACCCTGCCCTACTTCGAGGCTTGCTAAACCCACAGGAAAGATTCCCATTAGTAAATCACCATTGGATCATTAAACCTTTTTAAGGCAGTGTGTGCCTGACCAAGAGAATGAGGATTACGCCACAGCAGTGGCTGCTGCCCACTGACAATCATGGGAACCGACCCCGGTAATAAATCCATGAATTATCTGGCTGGCTCTGGCCGGTTCTCACGCCAGAGCAGCTCCTTTGATGTGACCATCAAAACCCAAGGATGCCCAATAGCAGTAGCCACCAACAAAACAATAGAGGAGTAATAATTCAATAGAAATATGTAAAACCTGCTTGCCTGTGTGCCCAGCTTTTGCAGTGGGGTGTTTCTGTGCCTGTGGTTGAAACTGGAAAGGAAAAAGAGAAGCAGAGACTTTTTTTTTACCCTGTGTATTACCCTTTAAGGGAAGAAATGCTGAGCATGTTAGAGATTTTTTAGCTGTCAGATATTTGTTAGCTGTCAGAGATTTTTTAGTGTGACTCTTTTTTTTTTTTGTCTAAGGAAAGGCTTCCTGATGCTTTCGACATCAGTCTGATAGTTCAGAGACAATAGGCACTTCAGGACTGCTCCTGCAGCAGGGCTAAGGAGGTTAGGCATACTCAGAGGAGCTATTCCACTGCAGTGGGACTATCCATGTAAAGAAAATTATCCATGCTTTGAAGGCCCAGTGGGACCCAAACGTTAAAGGATGAGCTCTCAGTTGTCTGACTTGTGAAAATATTAAGGTGTCCAGTTCCTTTTAACTACTTGAGCACATCAGAATCACAGCTGTTCATTACTGCTTCTTGGGTGCCCACCTGTGAAAGTGGGAATAGTGTTATTTAGTTTCTTGATTTTGTCTAATCAGACTTCAGAGTCCTGGGGAAAGATTGTCTCCAAACTCATGATCATCTTGGGAGCAGCCTTAACTAAAGTTTCCAGCCCTTATCATAAGCCTCCAGCTGTCATGGAGCCCAAGTGCTAGTGAGGGAGGCAAATTTCTGGTGGTGTAAAGGATGAATAGATGAAAAGTTCCTTTCAAATTGTATGCCCAGATGAGAGAGAGAATGTATTAAATTATTTCTAACCATTCAAGTGTTCTACTCTTAAAGCAGGATCAGCAGGTACAAAAGTTTTGAAGATGCCTGGCTTTCAAAAGTGCTGAAGTACCTGTGAGTACCAACAGGATGGGAATGAATAAGCAGAGGATGCTACTTCTGGCTACTCTGCTGAGCTATCTTTGGGGACCCAGAGCCATCTTTGGGTTGAGGGGATTCTTGCCTGCCTGTAAGCAGACAGCTATCTGTGGTGGATTTATTTCCCATTATTGCAAGTCATCCACTCCCAGCAGCCCAGCAATGAAGTCACCAAGAAAGCAGACAGGTGGGGGGTGACAGGGACCTCTTTTAACCTTCCGTGTGTCTGAAGAAGTGTGGCAGTGTGGCACATCACAGGGAGCTGCTGCATAATGCCTGTGTTCACAACTAGAGCCACCAGTAGCTCCCCTCTCTCCCTTCTCACCAAACACACACTTGGGGAGGTCGTAGTGGCAAGCTACAAGCTGAAAACTTCAGCAATGGGTCTGGCAACCACACAAGAGCTCCCTGTGATGAGCCTTGCAGCAGGCAGGGGAGTCATGGTGACAGGAGCTCGTGCTCATTGTCTCACATGCCTCACACTCAGCTTCAGCCTGCTTGCTGAAGGGCAGATGAGTGCAGTATGGCCAGAGGGATGAAAGCCACCCAGCAGACTACTGCCAGATGCTCTGCGCTCATTGACTCAAGGCCACAGCCCAACCAAAGCCTGGGCTGCAGCAGCAGAAGTGTGGCCAGCAGGGCCAGAGAGGTGATTCTCCCCCTCTACTGTGCTCTGGTGAGGCTCCACCTGCAGTACTGCATCCAGTTCTGGAGCCTCCATTACAAGAAGGATGTGGAGATGCTGGAGCATGTCCAGAGAAGGGCCACTGGATTGCTCAGAGGGCTGCAGCAGCTCTGCTGTGAGCACAGACTGAAAGAGTTGGGGCTGTGCAGGCTGGAGAAGAGGAGGCTCCCAGGTGACCTTCTTGTGGCCTTCCAGGGTCTGANGTCCCAGAGAAGATTCTCTCCCCAGAGAGGTTGTGGAGTCTCCTTCTCTGGAGCCTTTCAAGGCCTGTCTGGATGTGTTCCTCTGTGATCTGTGTTAGATAGGATTGTCCTGCTCTGGCAGGGGGGTTGGACTGGATGATCTCCTTGGGTATCTTCCAACCCCTAACATCCTGTGATCCTGTGATATCCACCCATTTCTTGGACACCTCCAGGGATGGTGGATCCAGTCTGTTCCAATCCCTGACCACTCTTTTGCCATAAAGAAATCTTTCCTAGCATCTAAACTCATCTAGGAGCAGAGAGGAAACAAACTGGAGATCACACACTGCAAACCTGCATCCCGACAGAAGCAGACACTCCCTCATCTGAACAGAGGGGAAGATCCTTCCCATGTCTTTCATTTATTTTGTTGGTTGTGATCTCTTGTGCAGAGCTGCAGTTTGCACAGTGCCAATCAAGCCATTTGTGGAATGCAGACATGTCCTTTTGGTCCTAAATTCCCTTGCAAAGGCTGCGGGGCCAGCCTGAACGTGCAGCCGCTCAGCAGCAGAAGGCAGCCTGCCACCACCACGCTCCCTGGCCTGGGTCACTGCTGCTCCCTGTCACACGCAGCACTGCCAGCCAGAGCATGTGTACTCATATCAATTTATAGTCTGCTTTTGTGGAAAGCTGGCACCACTCAGCTCCATTTTCCTGCCAGCCAAACAAAAAATTAGGCACCACATAATAACGTCGTCAATGCAGTTTACCAAATTGTGATCAATCAAAACACCACATGGGAAAGAAAGCAGAAGGTAATGATTGACTGGAGCCACAAGGCAGTCATAAAGGGAGTCCAGAAAGCAGATTTTCAGCCTGCAAGTGAAAAAGTTCAGGCTTTTAAAAAGATCAGAGCTTTCACAATGTTGTGATCAGAGCACTTCTTAATATTTAAATTGCTCCAGTAAAAGGAGTTTTGGAAAATGGTCCTTGGATAGCACTGTTTAGTTTGTGTGTGGCAATTAAATCATAGAATGAAGCAGGTTGGAAGAGACCTCCAAGATCATCCAGTCCAACCCAGCACCCAGCCCTATCCAATCAACCAGACCATGGCACTAAGTGCCCCAGCCAGGCTTGGCTTGAACACCTCCTGGGACGGTGACTCCACCACCTCCCTGGGCAGCCCATTCCAATGCCAATCACTCTCTCGGGCAACAACTTCCTCCTAACAAACAGCCTAGACCTGCCCTGGCACAACTTGAGACTATGTCCTCTTGTTCTGTTGCTGGGTGCCTGGCAGCAGAGCCCAACCCCACCTGGCTACAGCCTCCCTTCAGGTAGTTGTAGACAGCAAAGAGGTCTGCTCTGAGCCTCCTCTTCTGCAGGCTGCACACCCCCAGCTCCCTCAGCCTCTCCTCACAGGGCTGTGCTCCAGGCCCCTCCCCAGCCTTGCTGCCCTTCTCTGGACACCTTCCAGCACCTCAACATCTCTCGAATTTGACTTCCATTACTATCACCTTAAATAAAATGGCTACAGTCAGCATGGCTGCACCAAGGGCAAATCCTGCCTGACAAAGCTGGTGGTCTTCTATGAACAGGTCACAACATTCATAGATGAGGGGAGAGCAACTGATGTCATTTATCTGGACCTGAGCAAGGCCTCTGACACTGTCCCGCACCACATTCTGGTCTCCAAGCTGGTGACACATGGGTTTGGTGGGTGCACCATGAGGTGGATAAAGAACTGGCTTGATGGCCACACCCAAAGACTGGCTGTCAATGGCTCCATGGCCAAGTGGAGGCCAGTGACAAGCAGAGTCCCTCAGGGATCAGTCCTGAGACCAGTCTTGTTCAACATCTTTGTGGGTGCCATGGACAAAGGCATTGAGTGCAGCCTCAGCAAGTCTGCTGCTGACACCAAGCTGTGTGGTGCAGCAGACAGGCTGGAGGGCAGGGATCCATCCAGAGGGACCTGGGCAGGCTGCAGAGGTGGGCACAAGCCAACCTCATGAGGTTCAACAAGACCAAGTGCAAGGTCCTGCATCTGGGTCGAGGCAATGCCAAGCACAAGTCCAGGCTGGGCAGTGAGTGGCTGGAGAGCAGCCCTGAGGAGAGGAACCTGGGGGTGCNTTCTTGTGGCCTTCCAGTACCTGAAGTGGCTACAAAAACGCTGGGGAGGGACTTTCTAGGCTCTCAGGGAGTGACAGGACTGGGGGGAATGGAGCAAAGCTGGAAGTGAGGAGATTTCAGCCTGGAAGTGAGGAGGAAGTTGTTCATCATGAGAGTGGTGAGAGGCTGGAATGGGTTGCCCAGGGAGGTGGTTGAGGCCCCATGGCTGGAGGTGTTTAAGGCCAGGCTGGCTGAGGCTGTGTGCAGCCTGCTCTAGGGTAGGGTGTTCCTGCCCATGACAGGGGGACTGGAACTGGCTGATCCTTGTGGTCCCTTCCAACCCTGACTGGTTCTATGTCTTGGTTTGGATAAAATGATTTCTTTTAAAACATGATTCAGAGTAAATTTTCCAGCTGTAGCTCTGTAGAGACACTCCTAGGAGGGTTTGAAATGAAGTCATTATGGATTTTGTAGCTGGTCTTACTGCTCAGGAGGAGTTCCATATTGAATCTATACCTAGGAAAGAGATATACAGTTATGTTTTAAGCTATTATTTTACAGAAAGGGTGCTGGGCAGAGGTAATAGGATGGGCTAAAAGCTAATCTGGAAAAGGGGTTCTGTGCCTGAAAGCATCTTGTTATTTATTTTTGTTCCCTTCCATCTCCACCAGTTTAGTAAACACTTTGCCTTGTTTGTGTCCTTCGCCTGTCATGGTGACAACAGCTCTAATGTCAGCACAGACTGCTCCCATGGTTCACCAGCTTTGTGTATCTGTGCAGCAAGGAACAAAACCAAACCCTTTTTGTCTCCCCAGGCAGCTGATGCCCTAGGATGCAGAAATTCTGGTTCCCTGCTTTGCCTTGGCACAGATTTTCTGCATGCTATGGTGAGACTTTGCCTGGAGTACCATGTCCAGCTATGGGACCTCAGTACAAGAGGGACATGGACCTGCTGGAGCAGGTCCAGGGAGGCCCACAAGGATGATTAGAGGGCTGGAGAACCTCTCCTGTGAAGACAGACTGAGAAAATTGGTGTTGTTCTCAGTGGAGAAGAGAAGACTCTGGGGTGACTTTAGAGCTACATTTCAGTATCTGAAGGAGACCTACAGAAAGGCTGGGGAGAGACTGTTTAGATGGGCCTGTGGTGGTTGGAGTGAAGGGCAATGGTCAGAAAGTGGAGAGGGCAGGTTTAGGTTAGTCAGACCCCACCTGGAGTACTGTGTGCAGTTCTGGAGCCCCCAACACAAGAAGGACATGGAACTGCTGGAGCAAGTCCAGAGGAGAGCCACGAAGATGCTCAGAGGGCTGCAGCAGCTCTGCTCTGAGGACAGGCTGAGAGAGTTGGGGCTCTGCAGCCTGGAGAAGAGAAGGCTTCGAGGAGACCTTAGAGTGGCTTTCCAGTATCTGAAGGGAGCCTACAGGAAGGCTGGGGAGGGACTATTGACAAGGTCTAGTAATGTCAGGACGAGGGGGAATGGGTTTAAGCTGGAAGAGGGGAGATTTAGACTGGATGTTAGGAGGAAGTTCTTTACAGTGAGGGTGGTGAGACACTGGCACAGGTTGCCCAGGGAGGTTGTGGATGCTTCCTCCCTGGAGGCGTTTAAGGCCAGGCTGGATGAGGCCTTGAGCAGCCTGCTCTAGTGGGAGGTGTCCCTGCCTATGGCAGGGGGTTGGAGCTGGATGATCCTTGAGGTCCCTTCCAACCTAAACCATTCTATGATTCTATGATTCTATGATTCTATAAAGAGGAAGTTCTCCACAGTGAGAATGCTGGAGCACCGGAAAAGGTTGTCCAGGGATGCAGTCGAGGCCTCATCCCTGAGGACATGCAAGCTTAATAATGGAGCCCTGGGCAGCCTGATCTAGTTGGAGGTGTCCCTGCTGACTACAGAGGGGTTGGACAAGATGACCTTTGAGGGTCCCTTCCAACGCAGTGCAAATGTGTGGATTTTCAGTTCATAATGTACAGGTAAAAAGCAGAGATGGCACTGGCTGTGAGGATGGGCATGCCCAGGGCCACTTGGTTATTCATCACTCTAGGAAGGGGATATAGCATCGATGTATGAATGTCACAGGCAGGCTGAGGTGTTCAGGAGTCCCAGTCCTACTCCTGATGACCCTTTGAAACTTCTCTTTTTGAAATGCTGCATTAAGGCTGTTTAAAAGACAGCTTGTAGAGCTTCCATGGACAGCCTTAGTCTAGAGGAAACTAAAGGATCCTTAAGGTCCCTTCCAACCTGGCATTCTATGCATTTGATACTGTATAAAACATGTTGTATATGATTTAGGCTTAATAACAGCTTCAGCTGTACGTGAAGATAGCTTTATCAGCACATACAAGGCCTTCATTATTCTGTGTCTCAAGTTGTGCCAGGGCAGATCTAGGCTGGATGTTAGGATGAAGTTGTTGGCAGAGAGAGTGATTGGCATTGGAATGGGCTGCCCAGGGAGGTGGTGGAGTTGCCGTGCCTGGAGGTGTTGAAGCCAAGCCTGGCTTGGGCACTTAGTGCCGTGGTCTGGTTGACTGGCTAGGGCTGGGTGCTAGGTTGGGCTGGATGAGCTTGGAGGTCTCTTCCTGCTTGATTCTATGGTTTTATAGCTCATGGGAAGCTATGGGATCAAAGGTGAAACCTTCAGAGCAGGGACTGTGCCGGGTGGTGGCAGCGATGGGACCAGGGTGCCACCTCGTGGCATGTTCATAGGATATTTTTATACTGACAGCCCTGGAGAGGGACAGAATGAAGTTTGCTTGTTTATGCCCCCCAGTAAAACAACAAAAACCAAGGGGATACTCAGCGGCCGGAGTGTCCTGGGAACAGAAGAAATCCCAGTGACTGCATGGCTGCCTGTCCCTTAGACAGAAGTGGAATATGAGGGCAAGCAGAAAATATGCCTCCAGAAAAAAAGAAAAGCTAGGAGCGTTTGTTCTCCACAGAGTCTGTGGAGAACTGTAAAAGTCAAGCTGGATTTCATGTTCACTCTCAGGCAAGGTATTTATGTAAGACTGTAAGGGAAAAGAAGAATTAATCTGAGGCTATAACTTAAAGGAGGTCCTGGAGTCCCCTGTACCCCAAATTCCTCTCCCTCTGTGGTTTGAATGGGAGAGGAAAAGGTGCGAACAGACCTGTTCCCCCCCTGCCCTGCAGGCATGAAGCGGGGGAGCAAGGGACCCTTCCGGCAGGAGGGGTGCCCCATGTGGGGCCTGTGCTGTTCTGTTGCTGGTTGTCTGGGAGAAGAGCCCCACCTGGCTACAGCCTCCCTTCAGGTAGTTGTAGCCAGCAATGAGCTCTGCCCTGAGCCTCCTCTTCTGCAGGCTGCACACCCCCAGCTCCCTCAGCCTCTCCTCACAGGGCTGTGCTCCAGGCCTCTCACCAGCTTTGTCACCCTTCTCTGGACTTGTTCCAGTGTCATGAGGCACTTCTTATTTAAAGTAGGAATATCAGTAAAGACTCTAGGAGATGTACTTTTTCCTTCCCTCCTTCATGTTAATCTGAGGGATTCAGGAATTGCCTGATTGTAACCACAGTGAAGGTGAACACTGATCCTAGGGTCTTTACACTCCAGACCATAACAATGGGACCTGAAGTAATAGGACGGCAGCAAGAGGACTAGTTCCCACTCCTTGCTGTGTGGATAGGTGATAGAACAGGAGGAAATGGCCTGAAATTGTGCCAGGAGAGGTTTAGGTTGGAGATTAAGAAGAATTTCTGTGCTGCAAGATTGGTCAGGGATTGGAGTAGGCTACCCAGGTAGGTGGTGGAGTCCCCATCCCTGGTGTTCAAGAAATGTGTGGACATGGCACTTCAGAACATGGTTTGATGGCCATGGTGGTCTTAGGCTGACGGTTGGACTTGATGCTCTTGGAGGGCTTCTCCAGATGAAGCAAATCTAGGATTCTGTGATATTTGTTCTCTGCATGAGGGTCTGGCATAGTCTGAAATGGCCATTAGATAGCAATTTTGTGACAGGAGCACTTCCAGACGTGTGTTACACCTGTCTAGGCTCAGATTTTGCACACTTTTCATGTGTGACTCCTCCAAACTGCCACATTCCTCTTAAAACTTCCTGCTGGGCCTCAACGTCGACGCCTCGCACAGCAGCCAGCTGGATGCTCTCTGAGCGGTGAAAAGAGGCGGAGTGGGTTGGAAGAACAGTGAAATAAAACAAAAAAGGACTTTCCCTGACCGGGAATCGAACCCGGGCCGCGGCGGTGAGAGCGCCGAATCCTAACCACTAGACCACCAGGGATCCACGTCAAAGTGTTCTCCTGCCTTCCTCAAGAGGTAACTAATATCAGCGCCCCACACCTACACCCCACCGCCATTTTACTGTCCTGCTTGTTTCTCTGCTTTGTGCTCCCCCCTTCCGGGCAGTTCCAAGCCCCAGAGGCAGCGATGTGTCGGGAGGGATGTTCCATTACACGCCACGGAAGAGGGAAGGGACGGCGGGCGGGGAGGAGGAGGTGCCACGGGCGAGGCGGGTGACGGGTGCTCGCTGTGGGCGGGAGGAGGGGTGGCGGCGAGAGGCCGGGTGGGACGCAGCTTCGGGCTGGGCTGTGCCGCCCGCCCAGCGGCGGCGACGCCAGCAGTATCCGCATACCCCGAGAGGCGAGAGCTGCGCGGCCCGGGCCTTCCTCCTCCCGCTGCTCCGGGCTGCTGGGCAGGTGGCAATCAGCGGGGTTGTAGGGGGTTCTCTTTCCTCGTTCTCCATTGCCGGTGCACGCAGCTCCTTAAAAGACAGCCTCTCTGCCGGGTGTTGCTGTAGCGGCTCCGCAGGCAAAGCCTCGTCAGCCCTGCGCTGCAGACCTCGTCCGGCGGCTCCGGGGAGGAACAGGAGTGCTGCTGGTACTTTGCTTCGTCTGAAATGCTCCTCAGACAGGCTGCAGAAACCAGGAGAGTAGAGCAGCGCCGGGTGTCGGTGTTTGGGCTGCGGGTTAGAGCGGAACCGAAAGGCCCATCGTGGCTCCACTTAGGCAAAGCAATCTGGCGCTTCTCTTGCCTTGCGGCGCTGCCAGGGCCCCCTTAGACCGTAAGTGGGGGATCTGGGATGGCTTTTTCGGGTAAGGCTTTCCGAGAGGAGAACTCAGCCATCGATACAGGTGACATCTGTGTAAGCCCTGTTCTCTCTGCTCTGTTGATTGCAGGAGCAAAGTGGATGTGCAGGATATAGTAGTAGAAGTTATTCCCTTTCCATGCTGAGAAAAAGAAGCTTCAGACTTCATGCTTGTGGACCCCACAAATACACCTTAGTTTATTTTCATAGAGCCACAGAATCATTTAGGTTGGAAAAGGCCTTCAAAATCATCAAGTCCAACCATTAATGCTGCTCTCGTCAAAACCACCACTAAGCCATATCCCCCAGCACCACATCTATATGGCTTTTAAACACCGTCAGCAATGGTGATCTTGAAAAGCTTTAGTCTGATGGCACACTAAAGGAGCCTGCTTTCCTCAGGGATGTTCCTCAGGAGGTCTGGATGCTTGGTGTTTGTCTCACCAGAGCCTCTGTTCAGCCAAGGGTTAGTTTCATCCCAGACTTCATAGTAGCAGACTCGAACAAAATCTGTATCTTGATTGTGATGGAGCTTTCTTTTATCTGATGTGAGCAATATTACTCTGCCGTGATGAAGATAAGTCACAAACTATGAGGTTACAAACAGAGCCTCTTAGATACAGTCATCTATCTTACATCCTGCAAGAATGCACTTGGTGTGAGCAATAGCACTTCTTTGATAAGACCAAGGCATTTCAGTCCTTGAGACTAAGCTGTGGAGTGCTGGAGGCAGAGCACAGCTCACACTGAGGCACCAAAGAGACCTGAGGCCACTGCAAAGAGGGGCATGTGGTTAGGTGAGAGAGGCCACCTGGGCCCAGAAAGCAATCTGTGCCCCTAGCTGAAGAGCAAGGCAAAGTGAGACCTGGTTTCCTGTAACTCTGAGACAGAGGGATAATTGCCAGTGCAACTGAAGAGATGATTTTGGCCCCACAACCTGCAAGGAACACCAACAGATACTAAGGTGGTTATATACCAGAGAAACTGAGCTAGCTTTAAAGGGGTTTCTATGTTTCACAGGCTCCATTGTCTCATGGTTAAAAGCTTGAGCTTCCCTACACTGGGTGCTTCTCAGGTGGGTTTTTGAGGGGTACTGATTGCTGTGGTGGTAGCAGCACTTGAGACAGAGAAGTTAAAACTAGGCGAGGTCCATTTGCACTGCATTTGGAGTGAAGATGTGTGTGACAGAACGATCATTCACTGGCACTGTTTGTACTTAGAGTGCCTCTAGTTGTGTGACATCTTGGAGGAAGGCAGGGGTGATCCTCCCAGGTTCTTAAGATGCTTTCTGACAATTTCAGAAGAGTAGCTGGCCCTGTGAAAGATGAGTTGTCATGGCTGATGGCAGGGCGCCTTCCTCCCTCCATGCTCCCCATAAAACCACCTCTGTTAAATAAAGATGTTGAGGTGCTTGAATGCATCCATAGAAGGACACCAAGGCTGCTGAGAGGCCTGGAGCACAGCCCTGTGAGGAGAGGCTGAGGGAGCTGGGGGTGTGCAGCCTGCAGAAGAGGAGGCTCAGGGCAGACCTCATTGCTGTCTGCAACTACCTGAAGCCAGGTGAGGTTGGTCTCTTCTGCCAGGCACCCAGCAACAGAACAAGGGGACACAGTCTCAAGTTGTGCCAGGGGAGATCTAGTCTGGATGTTAGGAGGAAGTTGTTGCCCGAGAGAGTGATTGGCATTGGAATGGGCTGCCCAGGGAGGTGGTGGAGTTGCCGTCCCAGGAGGTGTTCAAGCAAAGCCTGGCTGGGGCACTTAGTGCCATGGTCTAGTTGACTGGACAGGGCTGGGTGGATAGATTGGACTGGATGATCTTGGAGGTCTCTTCCAATCTGGTTGATTCTATGATTTTGTGATTACTGAACTGTTTGATTATAATGACTTTCAGGGGAAAAGTATTACTGTAGGTTATATTTCTTATATCTGTTTTAATGATAATAATGTTTTAATGGAAGGAATCTCAGGAACACCTCAAAAGGTGCTGTCTAAACGTCACAACAGCTCTGGTACTCCTAGCTCCCATTATGTTCCAAGCTGTACGGTGGCTTGCTCAATCTCCTTGTAGTTGAGTTGGAACAGAGGCAGGGGGCAGAGCGGGAGAATGTGCCATGTCATCTCTTAATGTGCCAACCAGTCATGTGCTAGTCACAGAAAACATTTTAAAGATCCAGAAGAAAAAGGAGAAATAGCTCATCAGCAGAGCTTTCAGAAAAAAACCTTCAGGGGTACACGTTTTCCTTGCTCTTCCAGTCTTCCCCTGACACTGTATTTCATCCAGGGAGACTCGTGTCAGTTTTTGCTCCTCTTAGCAGGTGTTACAATGGAGGTGATTCTGGGGTTTGACATAAAGTATGGTGGTCAGGTGCCCACTGAGCTCAACCAAATGCCTCAGCTGGAACAAATATGACCTGTTATAATCTTCTTATGTATCTGAGCAAATTCCTTTTCTTGTACACTCTTTCTTCTGCAGAGCATTTTGGAAGCGACTTCTGGTTTGCTGTACTGGACAGTTAGAAATGGGTGCACAGAATCAGTTCTTAGGGCAGAAGTAAAAGTTTTAAACTGTGGTTTAGTTCTCTTTTGTTACAGAAATTTTCAACACTTCCCTCAAATGGAGTTCTATCTAGGCAATCAATTCCAAGTTACAGGGTTAGCTGAGGACACTCAGAAATTTCATCATTATATAAAGGGAAGAAGCCAGACTAAAAATAGCCATGCATTATTACAGAAGTCAGCCCCCAGTCCATGGCAGGATCCAGCAGAGCCTCAATTATGCATAAAAATCTGCCTGTATGAAACCTATTTTGTGACTTCATGGTGAATAATTGTAAGAGTAATTGGGAAAAGCAGGATGGCTGCTAATGGAAAAAAGAAAAGATTACTGTCGTCTTTATTTTTATACTTACTTGAGACTGGACTGTGATGGTGTCAAAGCTCAGCAGTGTCATGCTTTAGCACAGATTTTCTTTCTTAAGCTGCAAGCTAACAGTTACAGATGTTAAAAACCAAAGCAGTGACCTGAAGCACACATGATCAAGACAGTATTTGTTTCTGATACTAACATAAGCTGATATGAGTGTAGGTCATAAACACTGTTAGGACCTCTGACAATCTTTTTCCTCTGTGATATATGCAGCTCTATTAATATACATTGAAGTGTGTTGTATGGGAGATCACTCCCCATTCAATCATTGCTCTTAAGTGTCTTAAGACGGTTCTGTCTTCCATGGGTTTTTTAAGCATGTGAGTTTGTGTGAGAAATCTTTTCCAAGGGTAAAATCCACAATTTGGAAGTCATTAAAAAAGCAAGTTTCAGTTTTATCTCCATCAAATTATTGCTGTTGGTGACAAAGCAAAATTGCCTGATCCTGAAAGGAATGGGCAATGTGACTTCAAGATTTCCTCAGGTATTCTAAGTAGCAATACTGCAAAGACAGTTAATTGAATGATGTTAGAGCATTTGCATTCAAATCAATTGCCATGGAACACATTGCTATGGAAAAGAGCAAACAATTTGGACCATCTTCTATCCTCTGTGCTGTGAAGACACCAAAATTAAATGTTACTTCAAAGATCATATGTGTGTGCATATCTATGTGAATTGTTTTAACAGGTAGTCACAGAATCACAGAATCAAACAGGTTGGAAAAGACCTCTAAGATCATCGAGTCCAACCTATCACCTAACCCTTCTAATTAACTAACCCTTGTCACTAAGTGCCTCATCCAGCATCCTCTTAAACACCTCCAGGGATGGTGACACCACCACCTCCCCAGGCAGCCCATTCCAATGTCAATCACTCTTTCTGTGTAGAACTTCTTCTAATGTCCAGCCTAAACCTGCCTTAGTGCAGTTTGAGAGTATGCTCCTGTTCTGTCATTGTGTGCCTGGGTGCCTCTTGCCTACAGACTCAGTAAAGTCAGATGATACATTAGATCCATGTAGTAGGACAAAGGAAGTTATTCTGCCCCTGTACTCAGCACTGGTCAGGCTGCACCTTGAGTACTGTGTCCAGTTTAGGGCTCCTCAATTCAAAAGAGATGTTGAGATACTGGAATGTGTCCAGAGAAGGTCACTAAGGCTGTTGAGGGGCCTAGAGCACAGCCCTGTGAGGAGAGGCTGAGGGAGCTGGGGGTGTGCAGCCTGGAAAGGAGGAGGCTCAGGGCAGACCTCATTGCTGTCTGCAACTACCTGAAGGGAGGCTGTAGCCAGGTGGGGGTTGGGCTCTTCTGCCAAGCAATCATCAACAGAACAAGGGGACACAGTCTCAAGTTGTGCTGGGGGAGGTCTAGGCTGGATGTTAGGAGGAAGTTGTTGTCAGAGAGAGTGATTGGCATTGGAATGGGCTGCCCAGGGAGGTGGTGGAGTCACTGTCCCTGGAGGTGTTGAAGACAAGACTGGATGGGGCACTTAGTGCCATGGTCTGGTTGACTGGCTAGGGCTGGGTGTTAGGTTGGACTGGATGATCTTGGAGGTCTCTTCCAATCTGGTTGATTGTATGATTCTATGATCCCACTCACACAGTTTCTTACAGTGACATGAAGTCTGTGGGTTGAGCTCCGGGTGGTAACACACAGTGTTGTAACCAAAACTTGTAATGATGCTTCTGTTCCAGTCCCAGCTTGCTTACTCTGCTGCTCTGACAGGAGTTTGAGTGATTTCTTCCTCAAGCCAGTGGGCTCTATTATGTATTTAAGATGCTCGGGGCAATGTTGATACTATAGAGAAGTGGAGTTTCTTTGTCTGCTCTATGGAGTCTGTGCATTGTCCTACACAATACAGCAGAGGTGCTGGAATAATGCTGGGCAGTGAACTGGTACATTGCAGAATCACAGAGTGGTAGGGGTTGGAAGGGACCTCCATCAAGTCCACCCCCACTGCCAAAGCAGGATCATGCAGTAAGGCACCTGGGCAGGTTTTGGATGTCTCCAGAAAAGGACACTTCACAACCTCTCTTGGCAACCTGTTTCAGCGTTCTGTCACCCTCACAGGGAAAAAGTTTTTTCCTTACTGGGACAAAGACAACTTCTCCTGAAGCTAAAGTAAGGTGTTAATCACTATCATTGTGCAAGTTCAGCTAAGAGATTAAGTGGGTTTTCCCCTGCTTTGATGGACAGGGCCACATGCCTTCTACCTTGATTTGGCAAACCCAGAAGCAGTCAAGCAATACTATTTTATTTATGTCTGCAGTTTATTCCTCTTTCCCCCAGTTGCTGGCAGCCGCACGCACTGGCAAGGGACGTTTTCCCCTGGGTCCTTTCCTCTTCAAGCTGCTCCTGTTCCCTTCGGCTGCTGTTGGGCCTCACACGAAACCCTGTTTAGAAAACGTGGCTGTTCCCCTGATGGGGAATGGCCGAGGCCTGAACAGCAGACACCACTCTGCTCCCAATTTAGTTACCTAAGCAGTAGCAGAGTGCAGGGCCTCATTCTTCTGTGCTGTGTTAGAGAACCCAGTGAGCTCTTTGAGATTTTAAGCAATGTAACTTTGGGTTTGCCTGTCTTTTGCCCCAGGCAGTATCATAGAATCATAGAATCAAGCAGGTTGGAAGAGACCTCCAAGATCATCCAGTCCAACCTAGCAACCAGCCCTATCCAGTCAACCAGACCATGGCACTAAGTGCCTCCTCCAGGCTTTGCCTGAACACCTCCAGGGACAGCGACTCCACCACCTCCCTGGGCAGCCCATTCCAATGGCAAATCACTCTCTAGCAAAGTGTGTCCTGTAAACAGGACACTTTTACAAGACACAGATTGTCTTTAAAACATAAAGAGTCTTGGAGAAGAACTGAAACAAAACACATGCAGATGTCAGTTTTAGCTGGAAGTATAGCAGCCAGTTTTGTGGAGGAGTTGAGACGGCAATTGTCCCAGTGCTGGCACTGCGTGGTAGAAAGCATCTATTGAGTAGGGTAGTGGTAGTGATGGGATATGTCTCTGTGTCCAAGGTATTCACAGTCTCACAGTATTACCAAAGTTGGAAGAGCCCTCAGAGATCATCGAGTCCAAGCCGTTACCACAGAGCTCAAGGCTAGACCATGGCACCAAGTGCCACGTCCAATCCTGCCTTGAACAGCTCCAGGGATGGCGACTCCACCACCTCCCTGGGCAGCCCATTCCAGTAGCCAATGACTCTCTCAGGGAAGAACTTTCTCCTCACCTCAAGCCTAAATTTCCCCTGGCGTAGCTTGAGGCTGTGTCCTCTTGTTCTGGTGCTGGCTGCCTGAGAGAAGAGAGCAACCTCCTCCTGGCTACAACCACCCCTCAGGTAGTTGTAGACAGCAATAAGGTCTCCCCTGAGCCTTCTCTTCCCCAGGCTAAACAATCCCAGCTCCCTCAGCCTCTCCTCGTAGGGCTTGTGCTCAAGAAATCCACATGTATGATTTTGAAAGGGATATTTGAGCAGGTGTTAGCTTAAAAAATAGGCTGCTGGCAGAAGCTGTCTTAGTAAAAACTTGTTGGATTTGTAACATCCTAACAACTTAGAGGAATCACAGAAACATTCAGGTTGGCAAAGCCCTTCAGGATGACTAAGTCCAACCTATATCCCTACTCTACAAAGTTCACCCTTACCCATATCCCTAAGCACCACATCCAAACGATTTTTGAACACATCCAGGCTTGCTGACTCCACCACCTGCCTGGGCAGCCCATTCCAATGCCTGACCACTCTTTGCCTAATGTCCAGTCTAAACCTCCCCAGCTGCAGCTTGAGGCCGTTCCCTCTTGTTCAGTATTTCCCTGTGAGAAGAGACCAGCACCAACCAACAATGTCCTTGTAGGTAGTTGTAGACAGATTCCTATCTGAGGACATCTGCTCCATGCTTGCTTTTATTTTTGCACATTCTTTCAGCAGCTGTAGGGGTCTGCATACAGGTTGTGTTGTTCTTTTCTATGCAGCTGCCTGCTTTTGGCTTTTGAACTGTCAGAACTGGGGATTTAGAGGTATTGCAATACCAAAGGCCTTTTCCTCAGCCTTCCAGTGCTTCAGAGCTAGGGAATGGGAAGGAATGGGAAGCCAGATCTTGTTTAGGCTACCGCAGAGGTCTGGAGCCATGGCAGCTAAGGGCATGGGATTTCTGGTACCTGTTTTGTTGTTGGGTGTTGGGCCAAGAAGCCTGCATGTTGGCAGTATGGAAACAGCAGGTAGAGGTGGCAGGGTTTTCAGTTTCCCGTGGATCTAGAGGCATCGGTTAACCTCCGTTTACCAAAATCGTTGCTTTTGTTTCAGTTCTGCCCTTGACAAAGCTCATTCCCGGCAGCAGAGCCCGGCGCTTGGGCTTTATGAAGAAATACATCATACAGCTTCTTTTCTGGCTCTGAAGATGGATCCCGCTGCCCAGCACAGGGCACGCCGGCAGCACGGGAGGGCCGGCAGGCGGCTCGGGGAAGCACGCCCCCTGCCCCCGCCCGGTGCTCCGTACGGGCCCGCTCCCGAAGCGCGGCGCCTCCCACCCGCCCCAGCCCCGGGCCGGCAGCGATCCGCTGGGGCCGGGTGTGAGGCGGGGTCGCCGCGGCGGGGCGGAGCCCAGGAAGAACGGCGGAGCGGACGCTGCTGTGGCTGAGCCGGGAGAGCTGCAGTCGGAGCTCCCGCAGAGACCTCCGGCAGCGGGGCCTGGGCGCAGTGCCGCGGGGCCGCCATGGCGCTGGGCCCCCGCCCTGCAGGTGCGCGCCGCGGTGGGGCTGCGTTGTGTTCTGCGGACGCGGGGCCGGGGGAGGGCGGGCGGCTGGCGCTGCTCGGCCACGGCCTTGTTCGCTGGCAGGGGCCAGGCTGCGAGCGGAGCCCCGGCGGGGTAGGGGGCGGCGGCGCGGCCGGCGATGTGGTGCCAGAGGAGCTGTTCGGCTGCTCGTTTCTTTACAGAGCCCTCTTGGCATCGCAGCGCCGGGGGCGAGGGATGTTTGCCGGCGGCCGTGTGGTGATGTGTTGTGCCTAGTGTCCGTGGGGTGTTCTTGCTGCTGCGTGTACGGACGGAGGACGTGAGGGGCTGCGGGCAGCAGTGGCTCTTGCCCGCCGCGCTGTGCCTGTGAGACCCGGGGCCGCCTCTGCTGCCGCCGTTGCCCAGCCGATAGAGCTGAGCGGGCTGCTTTTGTTGGCTTGCAGGGCTTCAAATCTCGTTTATTTCCTCCCTCCCCAGATACTGGATGATTTACTGGAATGTTCCAGGCTCTCTTTATGTTATAGTCTCGGGTTGTCCTGATTAAGAAGTGCTGCAAAGTGGCAAAGGTGTGTCAGTAACTGATACAGTCTCTTGAATGTGTGCAACAGACTTTCCTCTTTACCTCATCATAGAATCATTTTGGTTGGAAAAACCCGGTAAGAGTCCAACCATTCGCTACCTCTATCAAACCTGGTGCAAAACCATGTCCTTCAGCACCACATCTCTGCGTGTGTGAAACATTCTAGGGATGGGAATTCAACCACCTCCCTGGGCAGCCTGCTCCAGTGTTTGAGAACCCTTCCAGTGAAGAGTTTTTCCACATATCCAACCTAACCCCTAATGCAACTTGAGGCTACTTCCTCTTGTCCTGTCAGTCGTTATTAGGGAGAAGAGGCCAACCCCACCGGGTTCCAAGCTCCTTTCTGGGAGTTGTAGAGAGTGATAAAGTCAACTTCAGAGTTGCTTTTGGATGAAAGGGTTGAGCTGTGTATCGTTGATGTGTGTGCAATGTAAGGGTGCTAAAGGATGCAGTAACTGTTTGTCTTCTAGGTAGTGAAATAAGCTGCTGAATGCTTAGACTCCATAAGAGGCTTTTACTGTGTTTACTTCACACGCCACAATTACTGTTCCCCCATTAAGCAGTTGTACATTTCTTGTGTTAATGCATAATGATGGACTTTCAGGGTGGGTGGGTGCCTATTAATCGATTATGGTTTGCCTCAGATGCTCAGGGCCTGTGTTTGGATGACACTTAAAATGCATATTGATGAGCTCTCCCAGCGTATTGTACCAGCAAGGGTTTGCATAGTGTGCAAATCCTGTTTTGCTAATGTCCATTTGGATGTGGATGTTTATGTGTAAATGTGCAGCCTTCAGAAAATTGATGGAGGAGGCAAGGGAAAGTGCCAAGGACAGGGTGTGTGCATATATGCTTTCTGAATTAGAATTACTTTATCATGGATAGATGTCTGTAATGTAAGCTATACTTAAAAAATATGTGAGTCCTGGTGCATTTTAGGCTGCTTTCTCTATCATCCTTTTACCTGGAAAATGTACAAAGAGACACACAAAATATTTTAAGGAGCTGAACAGGCAAATAGTGTTGTGAAGGCTTGGTTGAGGGTTGGCTCTAGTAAATATTTGGCTAGCTTATGGTCTTGAGTTCAGGGGACAGATTGCAAATCCCTTAAGTGTTAGGGAATAATTCCCTCTATTCAAACAGAGATGAATTCATTGGAAAGTGATTTGGGTTGGAGAATAACATTTTTGGAAAAAAGAAACTGAATTATGAAGATCCTACAGATGGATACTGCAGCCAGAGTGGCTCCCTGCTGTTACCCAGCTGGGTGTTTCAGAGGTGGGAAATTAGTGTGAGCCTTTACAGCATGATCTGACACCAAAAAACCTGCTGCTTCAGGCAACGGGAGATGTTCACAAATGATAATTATGATGGAAATGAGGGATGAAAGGACTCAATTTCCCTTTGCTTTCCAATAGGCGGTGAAGCAAAGCTGGAGTATAAGCAGTGTCCAGACAAACACTAGAACTCCCTGTCCGGCACCTGGCTTGTGCCCTCTGCGTCTCGGCAGGTGCCAGATGCAGCAGCAGACGGTTGTGGCTCTCAGCTTTATTGGCAAGGTGACTGTAGTGCCATCGCCCATGAAGCAGCAGGCTGACGGATCTCCTCCTCCTCTTGATTGGTAAGCAAAAAAAAAAAAAAGTCTTAAGACTGTGGGGCCAGCTCTTGTTTTAGTGAGGGATCCACTTACTGTGCAGCTTTTGGCAGTGGGGATGGCCACCTGCCATGGATTCGGTGCGAGTGAGCTTGGCCACGGGATCTGTGTCCTCGTGGAGGACAATGCACGAGTCACGCTGCTGCTGCAAGATTCTCCTGGGGGTTAAGGCTGTCTTCCCAAAAAGAGGAAACAGTTGAGGAGTGAGAAGTCAGCATTAAGAGGAGTCATTTAGGCAGCACCCTCCCTTGACCAGGAGAAGAGCAGAACAGGAGAGACAAGTTTTCAGATATTTTTTTTCTTCTGACATCTGATTAGTTTCCTTATTCCTGTGGCATTTGGCCCTATCTGGATTCAGGAAATGGTGAGGCAGTGACAAAGTGCACAGCAAATTAGAGGGACTGTATTTCACCCACAGGCATGGTGTTTCAGATTGGTACATTGAACACACACATGGGATTGCTCCTTCTTTTTTTATCCCCTTTTCTTTGCAAACCCCTCTGATTGTAGGTGGAACATACACTACTTGGTGCTTGATCAACATGTCAGACACCGGTGAGTGACTGTGCCCCACCTGGAAGGTGTGTTAAGAACTGGTTGGTCTTGAGGTGGGCAGCAGGGCAGGGCTGTGGTTGTGTGTCTGGAGTCTCTTTTCTGCTTGCCTTCAAGCACAGGGTGTAAGCAGGCTGTGTGGGATCTGTTGGTGCTTCCTGGTCAGCTGCAATGCAGAAGGTAATAGTAAGTGCTCAGGGTGAGTTACTCCAGGTGCAGTGCTTTGCTCTCGCACTTGTTGACCAAACTTGGAGAAATCCTAGTAAGTAGAATCCTAATGACATGCCTATACCTAGAGGGGAGTTAATGTGATGGAACCACTTCTGCCTTAGATGTGGAACTCTCAGTGGATAGAGTACTTATCATAATCTTAATAAGCCATTCTGATTATTGTTTATCTTGTTTTTAATGTGAGCTGTGCTTTCAGCTGCATTCCTCACATTCCAGGTGTTGTGTGGTCCTCTGGCCTTATTAGCTGGATGAAGCTGCTCCCTGCTTTCAGTTACTGTCCCCTCTCATATTCATGCACTGTAATTAAGCATTAGGCCTTCTCTTTGATGTGTGGTTCCCACTGAGGTGCCACTTGTTTCCTTTGCTATGGCTGCTGTTTCACAGGTCTTTTTTCAGCACTGTGTTTGAAATGCAGGCTCTGGGACTGCTCATCGTGTTTAAGGCATGGTTTACAGGAGCAGAAGACAGCCATTATAAGCAGGGAAGTTACTCTTGTTTATACAGGCAAGATTTGTGTTTACCTATCGATTGCAGTGTCAAATTAGAGCTGTTTATGTGTCATTCTGTCTTTATTTAATGGGATTTAAAAGGCTTTTGTTAATAACTGCTGATTTCTAGAGAGGAGATTTTCTTTACACTATAGTCTCACCCACTGGTGACTGATTTTGGGATCTTCCCATAGTGTTTCCATAGATATCTGAGAGCCATTTCCCCAAAATTTAAGACTCCCCGGACAAAGAGCTGTCCCAGCACACCAGTTAGAGGAAATCACAGCTGTGTTTTAGAGAGGTTCAGTGAGCTCAGCCTTATCTTAAGAAAAGGGAATTCATTCCTGAGTCATTTTCCAAGTAAGTCTAACCTTTTCTCTCAGTGCTCTCTCGATCTGTTGCTACTCCTGCCTGTGTTTTTTCTGGGTTTTGTCCCACATACCATCTGTCTTATTTTCTGCTTTGTTTTCTTTTTAAAATACTCTAAGCTAATGCAGCATGGAAGAAGTATGAATATTTATGAACCATCACTGCCACCTTTGTTCTGAGGGGAAGAGGTGTGGATGGCTTCCCGCCAGGTCAGGTGGTGCTGTGATTGCAGAAACAAACAGATCTGCCTCGGTCTTGGAGAGGATGCTACAAGGAATAAGTCTGTCCTCAGTGGCTCAGCAGTGCTCGCATGCTGTGTCAGTAGTCACAGTGGTAGGTAGCACTTACCCATTGCTGCAGTTAATGAGCTTATGGTCAAGTAATGCCCCAGTCTGGTGCCAGGGGCTTGATTTTTACTGTCAGCATAAGAAGCAGTGTTTCTCTAATGCTTTTTAAGGAGCTGTATGGATGCCAAAGACCTGGGCATTCCAGATGAGACCAGCTGTGGTACTGAAGGGCAGATTTTGGTAGCTGTAACAAGGCTTGAGTTTTTCCTTCGTACTTCCTCACAAAGGTTTAGATAATTCAGAGAGAAGCATTGAAGGGCATAATAAAGTAACTTGACACAGTGAGAGTATTTATGCAATACTTTGAATAGATACTAAAAATGATTTCTACACTTGTAATATATAAGCAGTGCTTGAATTTTTTGTAACTGTTATTTTTTTTACTCCCTTTTTGTTTTCATCCTGGTTGTTGATCAGACCTTTTGCAGTGAAGCTGCTGAACACTGATAGCTAAAAGTAGCAACTGTGATAACTTGTGACAAAATCCAGGGAGTTCTGTCTGTTCCAGCTCCAAAAGCTCCTGAAATGCAAGTGTTGTCTGGTAGATGCATAAGTGACATCCTGGTGACAAAAGGTGGAGAACTAAGGAGATAAAACTTTGACTTGTACTTTGTTGTGGAACAGTGTGCTGAAAGGTGTCCAGGTATGTGGTGAAAGATTGACTTTGCCTGCTGTAAGCCACTCACTTGTGCAGATATGGCCCCAATGATTAACAGCTATGCAACAGCAGATGAACATCGTAGTCCCCTTGCCACCCAGATGTGCAGGGTCAAGTAGCAGGCAGTCTGAGGAGTCAGCAGAGCAGTTAGGAGATTGAGAAGCACAAAGGAATGACAGGGGTGGCTTTCATAGAATCAGCCAGGTTGGAAGGGACTTCCAAGA
Source organism: Tricholaema leucomelas (assembly GCA_013400475.1). Classification (NCBI taxonomy): domain Eukaryota; kingdom Metazoa; phylum Chordata; class Aves; order Piciformes; family Lybiidae; genus Tricholaema lacrymosa; species Tricholaema leucomelas. The sequence continues at coordinate 158,276 of WAAF01014062.1, forward strand.
TCACCCAGTCCAACCTAGCACCCAGCCCTAGCCAGTCAACCAGACCATGGCACTAAGTGCCTCATCCAGTCTTTTCTTCAACACCTCCAGGGATGGTGACTCCACCACCTCCCTGGGCAGCCCATTCCAATGCCAGTCACTCACTCTGTGAAGAACTTCCTCCTAACATCCAGCCTTGAGACTGTGTCCCCTCGTTCTGTTGCCTGGTTGCCTTTCTGTCAGTGTAGTGAGTTCTCCAGTCCTTGTGCTTAGATATCAGCTGAAGAAACTTAGTTTGATTTGCTAATTTATTTCATTTTTTCCCCTTTTGGTTTGTTTTTATTTTTTAGTGTGTGGTGCTGAGCTGTGTTGGTTAGGTATGCCTTGTTGGGGGTGAGTAGATGGTGGGAGATGGCTGACATCATCTCAGCACTGTACAGAACTTAGGCAGAAACCTAAGGTCACATCTACACATGTGTCCTGCTACAGTCATGCAGGCTGGAAAGTCTTATCTCCTGTGCTGGGCTAGTGCCAGTCTGGCTGCAGGCTGGGGCAGGTTTGTTTCCTTACAAACAAGGATTCTGGATTCCTTAGCTGACCACTCAGTGGCTTATTTTAAAGTGTATTATTTGTTGTGACTATTGGATTTCTCTTTGTGATGCACAGTTTCTGTTAGCACAAACTACACATCAGGTGTCATGCAAAGACATTAGAGGGATGGGGATAAGTTTTGTTTTCTCCTGCTCTGTTGACACTGTGCACTTGACCCTACTGTGTGAGTCGTAAGTTTCAGTGTTTTGTCAACTAGTTGTGTCCTTTCCTCAGCCCTGTTCTGGTAGTTCCCAGTCCAGACTGAGCCTGGTGGGTAACAGTTTTTATGGGAAGGGGACTAGAGACTGATCCTGAGGCCAAAATGGTGCAGCAAGTACCAGAAATCCAGAATCTACAGGGAGTGTGGGAAGAGCAAATAACATGAACCACAAGAAACTAGCAGACATGCAGTTGCATGTCTTGGAGAGTCACATAGAATCACAGAAACATGCAGGTTGGCAAAGCCCCTCAGGATCACCAAGTCCAACCTGTAACTCTACAAGATTCACCTTAAACTATATACCTAAGCACCACATCCAAACCACCCTTAAACACATCCACTCCTTCTGGGCTCCACAAGTGACAAGCTGTGGAACAAATGCTGCACCCAGGAGAGGGGTTCCCAGCCAAGCTGTTCAACTCTGAGTGTGCTTTGGATTAATTTTAGGAGAAGAGCAAGGAAAATGTGTTCCCTTCCTTGTTTTCCTTCTGGGAAGGACATGCAGACCGAGACCTGGCAAAGCAGGGGCATGCTGCTTCTTGTAGAATGGGGTCCTGCTCTGCTAGGAATGAGCCAACTCGTGTGAGCAGTCCCTCTGAACGTGCTTGGTGCATGAGCAGGGAGCTCAGCAGTGCTGTGGTACCAGATGATGGAGCTGAGGTGGCTTCTGTGGAAGTGCAGCTCTGGAGGAATTGAAGCAATTTGTGAATGAGGTCAAATTTTTTGGAAGTTCCCTCCTGCAGCAAACAGTAGTGGCAGGCTTCAGAAATGCAGGGGTTTGTTAGTGCTGTCAGAGCAAGGTGCTTGAGTCTGAGTTTCAAAGTCACCTGGTTTTGTTCAGCTGGAGCACTTTGGTTCTATAGGAATGCTTACTGGAGAAGAGGAGGCTCAGGGGTCACCTCATTGCTGTCTACAACTACCTGAAGGGAGGCTGTAGCCTGGTAGGGTTGGGCTCTTGTCCCAGGCAACCAGATAACAGAAGAAGGGGACACAGTCCCAGAGGAGGTGTGCCAGAGGAGGTTTAGGCTGGATGTTAGGGGGAAGTTGTTGCCAGAGAGAGTGATTGGCATTGGAATGGGCTGCCCAGGGAGGTGATGGCGTTGCCATCCCTGGAGGTGTTCAAATAAATCCTGGCTGGGACACTTAGTGCCATGGTCTGGTTGATTGGGCAGGGCTGGGTGCTAGGTTGGACTGGATGATCTTGGAGATCTCTTCCAACCTGATTGATTCTATCATTCTAAAACACCTGAATAATCTGAAAGTAAAATACATACTGCTGCTACTCTCCCAGAAGATGTCTGCATTGCTGTTTTTCTTATGCATCAATGCTCAACCTTTTTTCAGGCATATTTGCAGCTTTTTGTTCTCCTTTCCATTTATGAAGTCCTGAGCCATCTGACTGAACACAGCTAGAGTTGAGCAAATAAAAGTCCAGATTAGTTATGCTGAGAAAAGGGTAGCACAGGGCAGTTCTGGATGAAGCATTCCACTACTCTCTCTGCATACATAGAAATAAGTTGCAAAGTTTTTATTTTCCTGAATAATTGCAAGCAGTTGGCTGTGCAGAAGTGCTTAGAACACAGAAAAATTATCTCTCTTTGTGGAAATAGCAAGCAACCATTCAGGGAAGTAAATGTAGATAAATGTAATGGTTCACAGAAACATTCAGACTGGAAAAGCCCCTCAGGATCACCAAGTCTAACCAATATCCCTACAAGGTTCATCTTAAACCATATCCTCAAGCACCACATCCAAACAACTTATACACACATCTAGGATTGGTGATTCCAGCACCTACCTGGGCAGCACATTTCAATGCCTGACCACTCTTGCTGGGAAAAAAAAAGTTTCCTAGTATCCAGTCTGAACTTGAGGCCATTCCCTCTTGTGCTGTCACCGTTTACCTGTGACAAGAGACCAGCACCAGTCTGTAATGAAGAATCATGTAGTTGTTTTGGTTGGAAGAGACCTCCAAGGTCATTGACTCCAACCGTCAACCCAACACCACCATGGCCACTAAACCATGTCTTAAAGTGCCATGTCCATACATTTCTTGAACACCTCCAGAGATGGAGACTCCACCACCTCCTTAGGCAGCCTGTTCCAATCCCTGACCACTCTTGCAGTGAAGAAATTTTTCCTTATCTCCAATCTAAACCTCCCCTGGTATAACTTCAAGCCATTTCTCTGGTACTGAAGAAGACCAACCCCCACCTCACTCCAACCTCCTTTTAGGTAGGATAATTCAATTTGAGAGGGCAGTTTTTGGTCAGTATATAGTGCAGAGTGACTCTCAGTAGAAGGCCAGAAGCTGTGTAGTGTTGTACAGGAATCTGGAGATGGAGGAAGCAAAAATGGTAAGATAATAAAGGTTTTAAGAATGTATGAAGAGTGGTCAGGCCTTGGAACAGGCTGCCCAGGGAGGTGGTGGAGTCACCAAGCCTGGATGTGTTTGTAAGTTGTTTGACTGTGGTGCTTAGGGATATGGCTTAGAGTGAACCTTGTAGCAAGAGAAGTGGAAAAAAAAATGAGTTACACAATACCTAGAGGAATTTTGGAAGGAGGAAGGAAACAATTGCTGTTTTTGCAAGGGTCTTCAGACTGCAGTGGGTCAAGGAGCTGTGAGGATGATGAGGGGACTGGAGGGCAAGGCTTATGAGGAGAGGCTGAGGGACCTGAGGCCTTTTAGTCTGGAGAAGACTTAGAGGGGATTTGATAAATGTTTATAAGTATTTGAGGGCTGACCAGGAGAGAGGGGACAGACTCTGCACACTGCTCCCTTGGATAGGACAAGGAGTAATGGGTGTAAATTGCAGCAAAAGAGTTTCCACCTCAACACAAGGGAAAACTACTTTACTGTAAGGGTCACAGAGAACTGAAACAGGCTTGCCAGAGGGGTTGTGGAGTCTCCTTCCCTGGAGACTTTCAAGGCCTGCCTGGATGTGTTCCTGCATGACCTGAGCTAGATTGTATGGTCTTACTCTGGCAGAGGGGTTGGATTCAATGATCTCTTTGGGTCCCTTCCAACCCCTAACATCCTGTGAGCCTGTGATTTACTTGTACTTGCTCACTGTAATTTTAATGCATCCAGTGCTACCAGCCTTTGCTGCTGTATCAGGACGTCACACTCAGCAGGCTGTGCTGCAGTAAGTGTTGGAGGTTAAGGAAGTGGAAAAATAACCAAGGGTGGTTTCCAGTGTGTTTATTTTGTGTGTTAGAAATCTACAGGATTTTCTGTTAAAATGACACTGCTCAATATGTGACTTCATGTGCAGTGTATGCTGTGTGACACAGTTAAGGTTGCTATGGGAACCTGGCATTTTGGGTCTGTTCAGGGTGTTTCAGATAGGAAACCATTTGCATTGCATTACTATAAGGCTCCTTTCTACTACTGTTCCTTAGATCCTTGGCTTCTAAGTTGGGAACTAGGTGACACAGGTGATAGGAAAAGGGGCAAGGGATGTAAAATACAGCCCAGGAAGTTCCACTTCAACATGAGGAGAAACTTCTTTACTGTAAGAGTCCTGGAGCGCTAGAACAGGCTGCCCAGAGAGGTTGTGGAGTCTCCTTCTCTGGAGACTTTCCAGTCCTGAATGGATGTGTTTCTGTGTGACCTGCACTAGATTCTCTGGTCCTGCTCTGGCAAGGGGGAATTGGACTCAATGCTTTATAGAGGTCTCTTCCAACCCCTGACAACCTGTGAAACCCCATGGCCTGGAACTAGCACGAGTCAGTCAATTCAAAAAGGGATGTTGAGCTGAAACTTAGAAATGGTAATTTTACTTACAAGTACCTCTTTTGTCTTGTAGAATCATAGAATGGTTAAGATTGGAAAGGACCTCGAAGATCATCCATTTCCAACTCCCTGCCACAGGCAGGGCCACCTACCACTAGAACAAGTTGCTCAAGGCCTCATCCAACCTGGCCTAGAATACCTCCAGAGAGGGAGCAGCCGCAGCCTCCCTGGGCAACCTGTTCCAGTGTCTCACCACCCTCACTGTAAGAACTTCTTCCTAACATTCAGTTTCAATCTTCTCTCTGCCAGTCTAAACCCATTACTCCTCATCCTGTCATTACAAGACCTTGTCAGTAGTCCCTCCCCAGCCCCCTTCAGATACTGGAAGGCCACTCCTAGATCTCCTCCAAGCCTTCTTTTCTCCGGGCTGCAGAGCCCCAAGTCTCTCAGCCTGTCCCCATAGCAGAGCTGCTGCAGCCCTCTGGGCATCTTTGTGACGTCCTCTGGACTAGCTCAAACAGTTCCATGTCCTCCTTTTGTTGGGTGATCCAGAACTGCACACAGTACTCCAGGTTGGGGTCTGATGAGAGCAGAGTAGAGAAGGAGTCTTGAGTTGCTTTCTGAAGTGAGGAAGTATTTAGATGTTCATCTTTCACAATGTAGTGCTCATGGACCGTTAATTTGAGGGGCTAAAAACTTGAAAATGATGCTTTAAAAAGGACACTTTCCAAAGAAAAGCTTCCAGTAATTTTCACAGTATGATTATGAAATGGTCTGAATGGTGCCAGGGAAAGTTTAGGTTGGAGATGAGGAAATATTTCTTCACTGTAAGAGTGGTCAGGGATTGGGACAGGCTGCCCAGGAAGGTGCTGGAGTCATTGTCGCTGGAGATGTTCAAGGAACCTGTGGACGTGGCAGCTGGAGACATGGTTTAATAGCCATGCTGGTGTTGAGTTGATAATTGGACTCTGTGGTCTTAGAGGTCTTTTCCATGTGAATCAATTCTATGGTTATGTGATGGTTTGGGTGTTCCTCACCCCCCCACACTTTGGAAATCACCCAGACTAGACTCAGTGTCTCTGGAAATTGGATGGAGCTTTATATTTACAGCTTAGCACAATATACAAGCAGATAGTTACAGTATATACAGTTATATATAGAGGTGTAAAAGGTAATACAGAAACACAACAGCCCTCCCAGAAACCTGAGTCCCCAGGAGGGGCTCCCAGCCACCCTTCCCCCTGCCCCTCAACCTTACCCCAGATGTTGCCTTGTGCCCAAGGAAGATTGGAGGGTCAGCTGGGGGGGGTTAAGAAAGCAGGTGGATTAGCCACAAAGACAGCAGGTTAGGTTAGAGAGAGAGAGATGCAGCCCAAAAGCCCAGACAGAGAGTGTCTGTGTTATCTATATTTACATTCTTGTTCTTACACATCTCAGCAAGCCTATGAGTGAAGTAGACATCACCATTGTTTTTTTTTTTTCACAGCCTGTATTCTAATTCTTCTCACCAAAACATTCTAGCTAGCTTCAAACTAGCACAGGTTATGGTATTTTTTGAAGTGTGCTTTAACCTTAAAGCCAGTGACCAGTTCTAATGCTTCCTGTTAGACTGATAAATTTGCTCTTATTTTAACATGTTGGTGCCTGGCCTTGTTGTGTAAAGCACTGAGAATGTGGTATCCAAGTCTTATGGAGTACAGTGGGGAGTAGTTACAACTCTGCTAGTTTGAGACTAGCTGGAATGCTTAGGTGAGAAGAATTAGATGATAAGCTGTGAAAGGGAAAGAGTGGTGATGTCTGCTTCACTCGTAGGCTTGCTGAGATGTATACAAACAAGAACACAAACATAGATAACACAGCTGCAGTGGCCCTCTGTTGCAGCTGGTGTCTGTACTTTTCTTCCTGACCCCCCTGGCCGATCCTCCAAACTCAGCTTGTGTGGAAGGCAAACTCTGGGATAAGGTAGAGGGGGGGAAATGAGGTGGAAGAGTGGTTGGGAGCCCCTCTTGGGGACTCTGGTTTCTGGGAGGGCTGTTGTGTTTCTGTATTACTTTTCAACTGGTATATTACTGTATATATTGTAACTGTCTGCTTGTATCTTGTGCTAAGCTGTAAATATAAAGCTTCATTTCTTAATTTCCAACCAGCTGAGTCTAGTCTGGGTGATTTTACTTAAGCAGAGAGGTGGGTAACCCCCCAAAGCTTCACAACAACTGAATACCTAACTTTATGCTTAAGTACTTTGGGACCAAACAAACTGTAAGCAGGTGGTGATTTACAGCATGTGGTTTATGGTGCAGGCTTTGTTTTTGTTTGAGTGACTCTTCAAACGCCTGCCTCCTTCTGCCCTTCCTCTGCTTGATTTATCATTGGTATGAATGCTTTATTGAGTTGGAGGGAAGAGCTGAGAAGCAAGGTTGCAGTTCAGCTGAGAACATGCATTTGTAGCCTCCTCCTCAGCTTGTGAGCATTGGCCTTAGCTGTAAGCAGCACTCATCATCCAAAGTGTGTGGTTGGCGAGGCCCACTGAAAAAAGTAGCTCAGGGAGCTGTGTCAGGGCTTATCTGCCAAAACTTTCTGCCGCAGGTCTGCCTTCTGTGCCAGAAGCAGGAGTGTGCTGCAGTTAAGCTGTGTGCAGCAAAACCTGCTGGAAGGGAGTATGTGCTGGCATGGCAGGATATAACTGACCTGCAGATAGCCACTTCTGCTGACTCTGCTGCAGGTCACTTGCTTGGTAATTTTGGGTGGAGTGGTAGCAAGCAGCCAAAGTAGGTGAAAGGGAGAAAGGTGAAGGGTAGTACTACCTCAATTTGGCAGCTGCTTGCTGCATGGATTTATTTTAACAGCCTGAGAGTGGTGAGCTGAAAGCCCAGCTTCTCTGGCTTGGCACTTTGACTGACTGGCCAAGGGCCCACTCACTGATCACCAAAGGATGTTTGCTGTGCAGCTCTCAGCAGTGATGCTGCTGCTTTGCCAGTGCAAGTCCCCCAGGAGCCCTCTAAGCTAATTCACAAAGGCAATTCTGATGTATGGCCAAGCCTGGACTATGTGACACTGGATCCAATGAACCTAAACGGCATTCTATGTATGGGCTGTAGGATAGTTGTTTGGGATGGGTGGAATTGGCACCAGGCAGTTGGCTGATTGTGTTTGCTACCTGGCTTGCTCTTGAACACACTGCTGCATGGTAGTGGTGAGGACAGTGTGACTTTCTCTTTGCTGCTTCTGCCCCTTTGCTTGGTTCAGAGAGGGGAGCCTAAAGAGGACTTGATCATGTCCCTTAAAAACTTGACAGAGAAGCTGTAACTCATTGGTTCTGGCAATAATGAGGTTATTTGTATGTGTATGTTTTGACCTTGTTAAAACAGGTGTGCAAGCTGTCTTTGAAGTGAAAGTAAGGGTTGCTACAGTTCAGAGAGGACTACAAGTACTTGGTGTTTCTGTTGCACTAGGTGCACCCATTAAAGTCTTTTAAGCCTGTGTGCTCCAGGGAGAGGTAGGAGAACAGTTGGTGAATTGATGGTGACCAAAGCTTAGCTGTCCTTGGTGAATTGATGGTGACCAAAACTTGGCGGTCCTTAGTGCATTAGTAGGAAGCAAAAATGCTTGGACTGTTATCTTCCTGCACCTCTGCAGTAGTAACACCCTCCTAAAGCCTGCAGCCAGTTCCTGAAGAGCAAAAGTGTTTGTTTCCTTTCCTGTCTTATCTCCAGATCTTACCTTCACTCTCCTTGACAGCCCACAGGGCAAAACAGCCACGTCCAGTCTCTCTCTTTTTTTCTCCACTGAAGACAGAAATTGTGACACTGCTCTGTGTTTAAGCTGAACAAAACATCCAGAAATCACTTCTGCACAGAGCTCTATTTTCAGTTAATTGTTAATTGTTTGGGGATTTTAACATTGCATCCTTTTTTACCAGAAACACTCCAGACATAATACTTTAAAGGTCAGTGGAGTTGTGTGTATAAATAAGAATTGTTCAAGGTGAATAATATTAACCTAAGCAACAGTTGAGTCATCAGCTTCAACTTTAACCAAGGTGGAGAAGCTTTTATGGGCTGGTTTAGCACCCTCCAGTTATGTATAATGAACTGGAAGTTGTTTTATAGAGCTTAGCAATGTTTTAACAATGACAGTGCACTTTACATGGCAAATAAAATGGTAACTATATAACTGTATTAAAATAATTCCATATTTATCTCCAGATAGCTTTAGGATAAACAATGCTTCTGTTCATTTTACTCAATATGAGTTAATGTAACTACTTCTGTGCTCTGTTCTCTTGCCTGATGCTGGTTTTTCCCTGAACATTTCCTATCTCAGGTGTAGCTAGGTCATTCTGCCTGAAGGAAAGACTCAGAAGCTGTGTCTTGCTCTCCTTTTTGCTGGCTCTGCAATTCTGTTACTTTACTACTCTAGATGCTGTATTGTTTATTCTGCAACTTTTTATCTTTGCTCCTACACAAGCAGAATATAAAAGCAGTAAAATTCAGCCTGGTTGGTTGAGCCACTGGAGCATTAATGAAATACTGCAAAGTTGACCATTTCTCATAAGGTGCTAATGTGCTTTCATCCCCCTATTTTAGTGGATGGGATGTCTGTTGGAAGCAAAGCTGGAGTTTACGTTAGTGCATTGGTTTGTGAAGCTTAAATCATGGCCATTTGTATGACCCAGCAGCAAACTGTGACATCTCCTCATCCTTGTTAACCTGGTTTGTTGCCTTATGTCTAAAGGTATTAGTGGTGACCCTGTTCTGCGTTCTCGTTGGTGTATGTCTGTACCTATTTACGTCTGCACAGTGCCTTGGAAACTGCACCAGAGGTGCAGATGGCAACCCCCAAGTGTTCAGCTTCAGCTCCGCTGAAATGCTTCCCCTCTGTGATTGATCCTGCAGCTTACTGTTCTGCCAGCTTGATGGTCACTTGTAGTATTGCTCTGGAAGTACTAGGAAGTACTAGAATTGTAGAATCACGGAACTGTTTTGGTTGGAAAAGCCTTTTAAGATCGAGTCCAAGCATTCTCTAACTCCACCAAGGCTGCTGCTAAATCATGGCCCTCAGCACCACGTCAAGGCCTTTTTGAAACACCTCCAGGTTTGTGGGGCTTCAACTACCTTCCTGGGCAGCCTGGTCCAGTCTTTGAAAACCTTTTCAGCAAAGAAGGTTCTTCTGATGTCCAAATCAAATCTCCTCAGGGACAACTTGAGGCCAATTCCTCTTGTCCTATCACTTGTTAGTGGGGAGAAGAGACCAACACCCACCTAGCTCCAGCCTGCTTTCAGGTAGTTGTAGAGAGCAGTGAGGCCTCCTCTAAGCCTCCTCTTCTTCAGTTCAAACAACCTCAGCTGCTCATCACCAGACCCTTTCTCTAGACCTGTAGCCGGCTTTGTTGCCTTTCTCTGATCATGCTCCAGCACCTCAATGTCCTTCTTGACTTGAGGGGCCCAGAACTGAACTTTGTATTCAAGGTCTTGAGTACAGTACTACATACATGTTGTTTGGGTTTTTTTGGTCATAGTCATGGTTTGTGGTGTAATCCTTGTTCAGGAGTGGTGCACGTACCTGGCAGACTTGCTGTTGATAAGAAGGCACTGCTGCAGAGTTACAGATCTAAGCAGATTCATTAGTGATGCTTCACCTACAAAAATGACTGGTGGCAACATTTGAATGTTCATATTGCAGCAGATGGAAGGAAATGTGCAGGGCTATGAGCAGATGTGTGTGGTGTCTGTAGTCTCAGAAGCAGAGAAGCAGAAATAAGAACCTCATGTTATGTGGGATACTGCACCAGAGATGTGTGTGGGCAGCATCCTGTTCTCTTACACAGTGGAGTCACCGTGTCCCATCACTGCCATGACCATGTCCACTTGACTTGCCCACTGGGAATCTCCTGCCTTAACCTTCTTTCTCTGCCTAACTGGAAAATTGGTACTTTGACCTCTCACCTCCTCTGTTTGTTTTTGTGGTATGATCTCTCCTGCCATTGCTGGCCTTGTGGAGCCCCTGATAAGGTGCAGGGCACTGCCCTTGGCTTGGTTTCTCTTGAGTCACTTACTGCTCTTTTCATTTTTCCTGAGGGAGCTGATTTAAGCCTAGAGCCTCACAGGAGTCAGGCTTTTTGTTTCCTTTTGTGGATCTGAGTTTGAGTGCAGAACCAGGTAAAGGTGAGCCTGTGCTATCCATCTCCAAAGACAGCACACTTGAACTTTATGGAGTAATAACTGGCTCCTTGGCAAAGTATAGAATCACAGAATTGTCAGGGTTGGAAAGGACCACAAGGATCACTGAATTCCAACCCCCCTGCAGGGACACCTCACACTAGATCAGACTGGCCAGAGCCTCATCCAGCGTGGCCTTAAACACCTCCAGAGATGAGGCTTCCACTACTTCCCTGGGCAACTCATTCCAGGGTCTCACCAACGTCATGAGGAAGAACTGCTTCTTAACATCCAGTCTGAATCTGCCCATTTCCAGCTTTGCTCCATTCCTCCAAGTCCTATCACTGCCTGACATCCTAAAAAGTCCTTCCCCAGCTTTCTTGTAGCCCACTTCAGATACTGAAAGGCCACAATAAGGTCACCTTGGAGCCTTCTCTCCAAACTGAAAAGCCCCAACTCCCTCAGTCTCTCCTCCTAGGAGAGGTGCTCCAGATCTCTGCTCATCCTCGTGGCCCTTCTCTGGACACTTTCCAGCACATCCAAATCCTTCTTGTGATAGTTTCCTCCCTTGTTGTCAATGTTACTGGTTATTGATGGTGATTGGATTAGGGCTAGTGGGAGGATGTCCACTCTCCAGCTCTTGTGAACATGTGGAGATGCTCCATGTAGCTCAGTTCTCTATTTGCAAAGTAGAGAAATAAAGCATTTGCCAGCCTCATGAAAGGCTGAGATATGTTTACTGTAGAGGGTCTTGAAGCTGTATTTGGAGAAGAGAATAATCTTGAATGTGGTTGGGGTTTTCTGGGTTGTTTGAGTTTGTTTTTTTCCCCCCCTGTGTGTCTTTCCAGGATTTGCAGTGGGCACAGATGGCCAGGGACAAGCTATCAAGTCCAGTGAATGTTCTAAAAATAATCAGATGCTATATTGGCTTCTGCATTTGCTGCTGCTGTTCACACGTGCGCTTCTGGAAAGCGATGCTCACAGTTGGAGGATTGATCATTGATGCTTTACAGCCAGGAAACAGCATTTCTGGGTGCTTCCCCCTGAGTGCAGCAAGCCTTTTGCTGTCTCATGGGGAAAAAAATAGATAAATTTATCAAAGCCTTTAGAGGACTTAATATTTATTCACACATGAATACAGTTATCTAAGAGGTGAGTGTCAAGAAGACAGGGCCAAGACTCTTCTCAGTGGTGCTCAGTGACAGGACCAGAGGTAGTGGGCATAAACTGGGATTTAGGAAGCTCAATCTAAACCTGAGGAGGAACTGCTTTACTTTGAGGGTAGCAAAGCCAGTGACACAGGCTGCCCAGAGAAGTGGTGGTGACTCCATCTCTGGAGACTTTCAAGGCCCACCTGGACATGTTCCTGTGTGATCTGCTTTAGGCGATCCTGCTGTGGCAGGGGGTTTGGACGTGGAGATGGTGAGGTTCAGACTGGACATGAGGAGGAACCTGTTGAGCATGAGAGTGTTGAGAGGGTGGAATGGGTTGCCCAGGGAAGTGGTTGAGGCCCCATCCCTGGAGGTGTTTAAGGTCATGCTGGATGAGGCTGTGGCCAGCCCATGGCAGGTGGGGCTGGAACTAGATGGTCCTTGTGGTCCCTTCCAACCCTGACCGATTCTGTGATCTTCACAGATCCCTTCCAACCCTTACCATTCTGTGATACATATATATATATATATGTATGTATTTAATGTTTCCCTCAAAAAATAGGCTTCTCTTTGCCTTTGTTTATCTTGGAATGTCCCATGACAGGAGGCTGCTGTCCCCCAAGTGCCAGGTGTCAACGCAAGCAGCAGGAGCTGGAAGCAGCATTGCTGGAGGTGGTGGGAGGTTGGTGGCAGTCGCAGTGCTGTGGGTGCTCAGAGTCAGGACCTTCAATCTGTTGCTGTAATTTTTGGTTTTCTTTGTGTCTTCAGCTTTCCTTTGTGGCCCAGTTTCATTACAAACACCCAGTAGGATCCCCAAAACTCTGGCAGCAAGCCTAAAACAAACCAAGGGAGTATCCAAAAACATGCTGGTAAAAATTAACAAAATGCAGGCCAACAGCAACAATTACACTGTACTTAAATGTACTTCCATGGAGTTTGTTCTTTTCTTCATATCATTATCAGATGCTGACATTGGCTAAATTTGCAGAGTGCCAATTTTGTAGTAGATTTATAGATTCACAGAGTGGTTTGAGTTGGAAAAGACCTTAAGGATCATCTAATTCCAACCCTTTTCCCATCGGCAGGGATTCAAGTAGTCCAGGTTGCTCAAGCTCTTGTCCAACCTGGCCTTGAACACCTCCTGGCAGGGAGCATCTGCAGCCTCTCACAGCAACCTGTTGTGTGTCTCACCACCCTCACTGGAAAGAATTTCTTCCTAGTCTCTTGCCTGGAGAAGAGGAGGCTCAGGGCAGACCTCATTGCTGTCTACTACTACCTGAAGGGAGGCTGTAGCCAGGTGGGGTTGGTCTCTTCTGCCAGGCAAGCAGCAACAGAATAAGGGGACACAGTCTCAAGTTGTGCTGGGGGAGGTCTAGGCTGTTTGTTAGGAGGAAGTTGTTGGCAGAGAGAGTGATTGGCATTGGAATGGGCTGCCCAGGGAGGTGGTGGAGTCGCCATCTCTGGAGGTGTTCAAGACAAGACTGGATGAAGTACTTAGTGCCATGGTCTGGTTGATTGGCCAGGGCTGGGTGCTAGTTTGGACTGGCTGATCTTGGAGGTCTCTTCCAAGCTGGTTGATTCTCTTGTTCTAAGTTCAGGTATAGGAATTTCCATGGAAACATGAGGAGGAATTTTTTCCCTGTGAGGGTGACAGAGCACTGGAACAGGCTGCCCAGGGGGGTTGTGGAGTCTTCCTCTATGGAGATTGTCAAGAACCGTCTGGATGTGTTCCTGTGTGATCTGCTCTGGGTGATCCTGCTCTGGCAGCGGGGCTGGACCAGATGATCTTTTGAGGTCCCTTTTAGTCCCTGATACTCTGTGATTCTATGATCTCCTGCAGCATCTCTGGTTAAGTCTAGAGCCAAGCCTCACCTTCTCTCTCTTTGTGACCCTCTTGGCTGGAGCAGAGGTTGCCTGCTGCAGCAGGAGGCAGGTCTGTGGACGGGCAGGGTTTTTCCCTCCTGGCTCTCTGGTATTACCCTGGGTGGGCTCAGTACATGATGAGAGAGGAAGTGAGTGAAGGGAAGGAGCGTGCTGTTGACTCTTGCATGGGGTGAGGCCCTCAGGACAGCTCTCACTTCCTCTCGCTTCATCCCAATTCGTCATGATCAGAGAGAGGGGCTCTCTGCACTTTCTTCTTATGCCCGTGGGTCTTGCAATTCAGGAAGGTGTCCAGAGAAGGGCAGCAAGGCTGGGGAGGGGCCTGGAGCACAGCCCTGTGAGGAGAGGCTGAGGGAGCTGGGGGTGTGCAGCCTGCAGAAGAGGAGACTCAGGGCAGACCTCATTGCTGTCTACAACTACCTGAAGGGAGGCTGCAGCCAGGTGGGGTTGGGTTCTTCTGCCAGGCAGTCTGCAACAGAACAAGGGGACAGAATTTCAAATTGTGCCAGGGCAGGTCTGGGATGGATGTTAGGAGGAAGTTGTTGGCTGAGAGAGTGATTGGCATTGGAATGGGCTGCCCAGGGAGGTGGTGGAGTCGCTGTCCCTGGAGGTGTTGAAGCAAAGCCTGGATGAGGCACTTAGTGCCATGGTTTGGTTGACTGGGTTGGGCTGAGTGCTAGTTTGGACTGGATGAGCTTGGAGGTCTCTTCCAACCTGGATGATTCTATATGGTAGTGGGTTTGACATTACCTCAGCACTCCATGCTCTGCTTAGTAGCTTTTGGTGTCACTGTGAAACTCAACTCTGGCCTGTTGGTGCCCTTGCACACACTGCAGTGTAGTGGAGGCTAGGCAGGCAGGGGGGAAAGGGCAGTTCCTCTGCCTTTGAGCTCTTGGTATTTTGCTGCAGAGGTTGTAGCTGTGTGCTTTGAAAGATCTCTTGCAACTCTAAATGCGGTGCTAACAAAGCCACCGCTTTAGATCCTGTGCCAACAGAGAAGGTAAGAACACATCGACATCCTCAGGGAGCATGTGATAAACTTCCTCTGCCTGGACATCAGAGCAGGACCATCTGTTTTGATGCTGCTCTTACACTGCTGTCGTGTAGGTTTCTGTGTCTGGCTGGAGACTGTGGCAAGCATTAAGTTGCACAGCTAAAACAGTGTTCTCTTTGTAAAGCCAAGGATGTCATGGGCACATCTGCCATTAAAGAGGGACCGTGGCTGTAAGACTCCCCCTGTCTCCTAAAGACCAGAGAGTTGAGAGCCTTTTTGATTCACTGGGGCTATTCAAAATTAATGAGTAAGGGAAAGTGCATTTTGGAGCAATGGACTTTAACTGCAGTGGGCAGAGAAAATGATAGCAGGTACTTCTGATCGAGTCTAGTGCCATATACTCTTGGGCTTTTTCATGTAGATTGGTCAATTTTCGCCACATTATCTCTTTTGTAGATATCTGGCACTTTGTGGCTGATGGTCTTTCAATGCAGGGCAAACTAATGGGAGCTGATTAGGTCCAGGAGGATTCTTCTTTTGCTACAAATCATTATGTAGGTGGCTTCCTTCTCTTTTTGTTATGCAGCCCATTAAGCTGTTTAGTAGGAACTTCTGGTGTGGATTTTAATCTGGAATGTGTGTTACCTTGGCTCTGTGCACGAGCATAAAATGTCAGGGTAGGTTGAATGTGTGCTGGAGAGGGAAAGGGGCTGAAACGTCTTGCTAGGAATCTTGGACACCAATTAGTGTGGCATGTCGTTAATTGCAGTTGTTACCAATCAGTTCTGAGGCTGAGAGCCCTGGGGCTGTTGAGCCTGGAGTAAAGCAAGCTGATAGGGGAGCCAGTCAATGCTGATCCTATTTGTAAAGGGTGGAGACTATGAGGAGGCTGGGCTCTTTTCAGTGGTGCCCAGGGACAGGAGAGGACGCTACGGGCACAAATCAGAACACAGGAGGTTTCACTTGAACATGAGGGAAAACTGCTTCACTTTGAGGGTGATGGAACCCTTTGCTGCTCAAAGAAGTTGTGGAGTCTCCTTCTCTGGAGACTTTCAAAACCCTTCTGGATGTGTTCCTGCCTTGGCAGGGGGGCTGGACTCAATAAACTCTTAACACTGAGGGTGGCAAGACACTGACACAGGTTGCCCAGGGAGCTTGTGGATGCTTTCTCCCTGGAGGTGTTCAAGGCCAGGTTGCATGTGGGCTTGAGCGACCTGTTCTAGTGTGAGGTGTCCCTGGCAGGGAGTTGGAACTGGCTGAGCTTTGAGCTCCCTTCCAACCTAAACCATTCTATGTGTTCCTGCACAACCTGATGCTTTAGCAGGGCAGTTGGACTCTAGAGGTCCCTTCCAACCTCCACCATTCTGTGATTACATGTCAAAACAGAAAGGGGTTTGCTATAAACTATGTAACAGCTTGCAAAATACCTTAATCCTTCCAAGCTTTTATAACCTGCTACTGCACTTGGAGTTACCTGCCTTGCAGTATCCCTTCCTCTGCTGGAGGAACTGGCCCCTGTGCGTTGTTTGGCTTCGGTCTCATCGTGCAATAAATGACTATCTGTTGACAAATATTGGCTGGTTAAAGTTTTACTTTCTTTTATCACCGTGTCAGGTGTGTTTCCACAACCCTGTTGGGTTTTGGAGGTGTTGTTGACATGTTGATTTATGAACTCTCTGTTTTGAAACGTTATATCCAGGGGACGCTGCCTGGCTATGAGATACTGAGGAGGAAAAAGGGCATCCTGCTTGGCCACTCACCTTGCTCCTTTGACTGTGCATGATGGAGACCAAGGAAGAGAAGAAGGAAAGAAGACAAGGCTATTTTGCTCGGTAAGGTTGCAGGGTTTATTGCAGTGTTGATGAAAATATGGAGCTCCTGGTTCTGTCTTTTTCACAAGGCTTTATGGTTTGTAAAGCAGGGATGAAAATGAAAGCCCTGCTGTATTGTGTGTCCAGAAAGTGCTTTCTTGCTGTGTTCCTAATGTTGAAATGTGTGGGGTTGGTTTTGGTAGTGTGGAGATAAACTTGAATAATCACAGTCTCACAGTATCACCAAGGTTGGAAGAGACCTCACAGATCATCAAGTCCAAGCCGTTACCACAGAGCTCAAGGCTAGACCATGGCACCAAGTGCCACGTCCAATCCTGCCTTGAACAGCTCCAGGGACGGCGACTCCACCACCTCCCTGGGCAGCCCATTCCAGTAGCCAATGACTCTCTCAGTGAAGAACTTTCTCCTCACCTCAAGCCTAAATTTCCCCTGGCGCAGCTTGAGGCTGTGTCCTCTTGTTCTGGTGCTGGCTGCCTGAGAGAAGAGAGCAACCTCCTCCTGGCTACAACCACCCCTCAGGTAGTTGTAGACAGCAATAAGGTCTGCCCTGAGCCTCCTCTTCTCCAGGCTAAACAATCCCAGCTCCCTCAGCCTCTCCTCGTAGGGCTGTGCTCGAGGCCTCTCCCCAGCCTCGTTGCCCTTCTCTGGACACGTTCAAGCATCTCAATGTCCCTCTTAAACTGGGGGGCCCAGAACTGGACACAGTACTCAAGGTGTGATCTAACCAGTGCAGAGTACAGGGGCAGAATGACCTCCCTGCTCCTGTTGGCCACACCATTCCTGATGCAGGCCAGGATGCCACTGGCCCTCTTGGCCACCTGGGCACACTGATGGCTCATGTTCAGGCAGGTATCAGTCAGCACCCGAAGATCCCTTTCTGTTTGGCTGCTCTCAGCCACTCCAACCCCAGCCTGTAGCTCTGCAGTTATCTGTAACACAAAACTCCTCCTGGGTACTCAGTTGTAAATTGCAATGCATTTGAGCTTCCAGCACCCAGTTCCTGAAGGGTGTATATAAAACCAAGTACATCTAAAGCATAAATGTGTCTAAACCTAAAGTTTATCTGCTTTTGAATGATGCACAGACTAAGTGGCATTATGTCATAGGAGATGATCAGCTAAGGAAGGGTAATTGTGTGCTGAGTAGGTTAAGCTGCTTGGGCTGTATCATCTTTACAAATACAAGCAGTGGTTTTTCAGTCAGTTGGTTTTGTCACTCGATCAAGTGATAATTTTGATCCTGATTGGAGAGTTTTAGGAAATAAGTGAGGTTGATTTCTTCATAGCTTTGTTAATTTATCAAGTCTGTAATCAACTCTGAACTCTGAGGTACAAGCGAAAGCAAAGCTCACTGACCCTTCTGGGACAAGAAGAGGAAAATCAGTATAAAAATCATCTTTGACTCAATACTTTCTGAATAGTGGAAGAGGAGAAGCATCTACTCTGTCCTAGAGTACTAATGAAACTTCAGTGGAACACTGATTCTGGTGCATGCAGGCAGCAGGGGCTTTGATTTGCCTATTGCAGCCCTTTTTGTTGCTCAGGAAGAAGAGGGAAATCAGTATACAAATCATCTTTGACTCAATACTTTCTGAACAGTGGAAGAGGAGAAGCATCTACTCTGTCCTAGAATACTACTGAAACTTTAGTGGAGCACTGACTCTGGTGCATGCAGACAGCAGGGGCTCTGATCTGCCTGTTGCAGCCCTTTTTGCTGCTCAGGTGGTGTGTAGTGGTGGCTGGAGACCTGAGGAAGTTCTGTGGTGAAAGATGTCTCTTAATGCTGAGTTAAGTTATTTTCCACTTGGAGAAATGCAGTTATGTGGATGTTGACAGAAGGGAGTGTTGCAGTTTGGGATTTAGAGATGGGGAAATAAACCATGGCACTTACAGCAGAGGAGATACCAAGCAGGGTAAAGCAGAAGTGACTAAGGAGATTGTGCTAAGGAACAAGTAATTTCTTGTTAAGGAAGATTCAGGCTTTTAGATGTCTGAGTCAGATGCTTTAGTACTGAAAAGAATGTCTGAGTCCTTTCTAAATGCTGTCTGTTAAACAGAATGGAAAGCCACAAGAGGCTTTCAGCAAAGTCCTTGACGTTTTATTTAACCTGTTTTGGCAGCTCTACTGTTTTCTCTGTGGCTCCTCTTACAAGGCATTATGCTTGTATGGGTGCAGGATAGTAGGCAAGGGTCAAACCTAGGTTGGGAGGTGATCTGCTGAAGAGCAGCCCTGGGGAGAGGGACCTGCGAATGCTGATGGAGAGCAAGTTAACTATGGGACAGTAATGTGCCCTTGTGAAGAGTGTGTCCGGAAGATCAAGGGAGGTTCTCCTCCCCCCACCTAGTCTGCCCTGGTGAGACCTCATCTTGAATACTGTGTTCAGTTTTGGGCTCCCCAGTTGAAAAGGGACAGGGATCTGCTGGAGAGAGTCCAGCAGAGGGCTACGAGGATGACGAAGGGACTGGAGGGCATGGCTTATGAGGAGAGGAGAGAAGACTGAAAGGGGATTTGATAAATCTTTATAAACATCTAAGGGCTGGGGGTCAGGAGGTGGGGGACAGGCTCTGCTCACTGCTCTCTGGGATAGGACAAGGTGCAGTGGATGGAAGCTGCAGCACAGGAGGTTCCACCTTGAAACAAGGGGGAACTTCTTTACTGTAAAGGTCTCAGAGCACTGGCACAGGCTTCCCAGAGAGGTTGTGGAGTCTCCTTCTCTGGAGACTTTCAAGGCCTGTTTGGACGTGTTCCTCTGTGATCTGTGCTAGATTGTTTGGTCCTGTTCTGACAGGGGAGCTGGATTCGATCTCTTTGGGTGCCTTCCAGCCTCTAATATCCTGTGATCCTGTGAGCCCACCTGAAATCAGTTCTTAGTTGTAGCATTTTATGCTGTGTAACTCTGGGGAGATCATTTGCCTCTTCCTCCTGGTTTGCATCTGTTTTCTTTATGGAGGTTGTGGGCCCTTAAATGTTAAGTTTCCAGTCAAAGCAAATCTCTGTGTGAGTTCTGCAGGGGTGTTCTTGCAGACCCTCGAGTCAGAAGGGGCTGTGCCCAGCTTACCTCTGTGTACATTGTCTGTGTGCAGTCAGAAAGAGAAACAGAACTGAATTTTCATGTCTGGCATGTTTCTTCTTGCAAACAGGTGTCCCAGCAGGTGGATGGTTTGAGTGCTTTGCATGATGATCTATGTAAATGTCATCTGAGTGCCTGAAAATAATAAGCAGCTTGTATTGCCTTTAGTACAGAGGCACTTCTAACAATTCCCCTATATATATATATGTATGTATATATATATATATATATACATAAACTTTAAAGAACTTAGCTTTTAACTTGATGTAAACAATTTCCCAGCTTAGGTGCCCCATCTTGGGACACTGAGATAATTTAATCAGGTACGTGCTTTGATGTTGCTGTCAGGTTTGGTTGTTTGATGTCTTGCAGCCTGTGGACACCTGTCCTGCAGTGCATTAAGTTTTGGTGCTAATGCTCTTTTGTGTGCTACTGCAAACACTCAACTTCTCCTGCCAGCTTCTGCTCCTGTTTATTGAGCTAACAGCTGCTTCTCCAACATGTGCACCCCGCTACTTAGAATCATAAAATTATACAATCTACCAGGTTGGAAGAGACCTCCAAGCTCATCCAGTCCAGCCTATAACCCAGCCCTAACCAATCAACCAGACCATGGCACTGAGTGCCCCAGCCAGGCTTTGCTTCAACACCTCCAGAGATGGCGACTCCACCACCTCCCTGGGCAGCCCATTCCAATGCCAATCACTCTTTCTACCAACAGCTTCCTCCTAACATCCAGCCTGAATATCCTCTGAAACAACTTGACATTGTGTCCCCTTGTTCTGTTGCTGCTTGCCTGGCAGAAGAGACCAACCCCAGCTGGCTACAGCTTCCCTTCAGGTAGCTGTAGACAGCAATGAGGTCTGCCCTGAGCCTCCTCTTCTGCAGGCTGCACACCCCCAGCTCCCTCAGCCTCTCCTCACAGGGCTGTGCTCCAGGCCCCTCACCACCTTCATTGCCCTTCTATGGACACCTTCCAGTACCTCAGCATCTCTCTTGAATTGAGGAGCCCCGAACTGGACACAGCACTCAAGCTGTGGCCTGACCAGTGCTGAGTACAAGGACAGAAGAACCTCCCTTGTCCTGCTGGCCACACTGTTCCTGATCCAGGCCAGGATGCCACTGGCTTTCTTGGCCACCTGGGCACGCTGCTTTCCTAGCTTCTCTCTCTTCTGCCTGGCTGCTCTCAGCCACTCTGTCCCCATCCTGTAGTGCTGCTTGGGGTTGTTGTGGCCAAAGTGTAGAATCCTACACTTAGTCTTTTTCAGTCTCATCCCATTGGCCTCTGCCCACCCATCCAGCCTGTCTAGGTCCCTCTGCAGGGTTCTCCTACCCTGTATATCTTTAAATCTCCCCTCTGACAGTTTAAACCCATGAAAATACAGACATTCTAATAGAAAACCTCACTCTTTAATGTGGAGGGGAAGGGTTATTGCAGCACTAACAAGGACAAAGGCATTAACTGAAAAATGGGAGATGAGAGCCCTTAAGTGCCTGCTAACAGAAAGGCAGGTTCTCAGTTGGCAGAGCAAGGGAGCTTGTGTGCATGAGCAGCCAGATGAATAGCAGCTTCTCTGCCCTGCTGGTATCCCAAAGTCTCTGAGTTCCCATCAGAAGGTGGCTTTTGGCCTTCAGGCTAACGTAACCTTGGCTTCTCCTGCACAGGTTTGGTAGGGGTGGCACTTGCTGTCTGGCTGGTTATGTCGGCAGATGTTGGAAAGGTTAGTTTGAGAACCCTCACGTTTTTGGTGTGGTTAGCATAGTGGTGGTGATGTGCTGACAAACCAGCTCCTGAAGCAGAGGAAGCAGGAATAACCTGAAATAACTGCACTTCTGTCCCTCAGATTTAGTGTTGTAAATGAGCTGGAGGTTGTGGATGCCTCCTCCCTTGGAAGTGTTCAAGACTAAGATGGATGAGACCTTGGGCAACCTGGGCTAGTGGAAAGTGTCCCTGCCCATGGCAGGAGGATTGGAACTCAATGATCTTCAAGGTCCTTTCCAACCCAAACCATTCTATGAATTTCTCTGTAGGAAAGAACCACCCAGCACAGTCTGCTTCAGTTTTCCTGGGTCTCTTCCTCTCCCTACGGCAAGTGAAGCCAAAATAAAACCCACACCACCCATTTTTGCCTTCTACCAAATGCTCCTTGACCTGCCATCTTTTGTGCTAAAGAGCTGCTTTCTTTTTTTGCCTTGGCTGACAAGAAATGAAACAATACCTTCTCAAACCAAACTGAAATCCCCACAAAACTCTTTTAAAGACCAATTTAGATTCCATGAGCAGATAAGATGTTACAGCTTGTAGGAGTTTACAGGCAAGACTAAAAGTATCAGAGTAACTTGCAAGCATAAATTTATCTTATGCAATAGGTCCTTATTTAAGACTTCTACTTACAGACCATTCTCTGTAGTGAAGTTTTCTTGCTTAATTCTTCAGACCTTCTTTTTAGCCTCTTGTGTTGCCTTCTGTGTCACTAGCTCCCAAATCACACAATACTGCATCAGGTTGGAAGGGACCCTCAAAGCCCCCTGCAGTGAGCAGGGACACCTTCAACTAGATCAGCTTGCTGAGGGTCTCATCAACTCCAGTATCTGAAGGGAGCCTACAGGAAGGCTGGGGAGGGACTATTTACAAGGTCTAGTAGTGTCAGGACAAGGGGGAATGAGTTTAAGCTGGAGGAGGGGAGATTTAGCCTGGATATTAGGAGGAAGTTCTTTCCAGTGAGGGTGGTAAGACACTGGCACAGGTTGCCCAGGGAGGTTGTGGATGCTTCCTCCCTGGAGGTGTTTAAAGCCAGGCTGGATGAGGCCTTGAGCAACCTGCTCTAGTGGGAGGTGTCCCTGCCTATGGCAGGGGGTTGGAGCTGGATGATCCTTGAGGTCCCTTCCAACCTAAACCATTCTATGATTCTATGGACTTGTAATATTTAGGACAATGAAGCTGGTGAGATGCCTGGAGCACAGCCCTGTGAGGAGAGGCTGAGGGAGCTGGGGGTGTGCAGCCTGCAGNCTTTCAACCTGGTTGATTCTGTGATTCTATGGTTTCCAGGGATGGGGTTTCAACTACATCTCCAGGCAACCTGTTCCAGTATTTCCCCACTCTTTCTGTGAAGAACTTCCTCCTGATGTCCAACCTGAATCTACCCTGTTCCAGTTTCAAACCATTGCCCCTCATCCTATCACCACAAGCCCTTCCAAATGGTCTCTCCCCAGCTCTCCTGTAGCTACCTTCAAGTACTGGAAGGCTGTTGTAAGTTCTCCCTGGGTCTTTCTCTTCTTCAGACTGAACAATCCCAACTCTCTCAGCCTGTTCTCACAGGAAGGTGCTCCAGCCCTCTGATCGTCTTCGTGACCTCCTTTGGACCTGCTGCAGCAGGTCAAATGGACTTGTACTACCCTAGCTCTTGCAGAGAGTTGTCTCCTCTTGCTGTGAAGCCTGTCCTGGTATCTAACAAGTTCAAAACCAAGCAGTGCAGTGTGATGTAGCTGTAGAATGGCATATGTCTGTGTACTGAGTCCTTGGGTCTACTGGGATATTTGGTACTTTCTGCTATGCCTACCTGCCCTTGAACCCTCCTGCAATTTGTCATTTCCTTGTGCTTCCTTTACCTTCTCTCTCCTCACAGAATGGAGAACCTCTTGGTTTTCCCCTGTTATTGTATAGGGTGAAGTTCAGAGGTATTTCACCTTGTAAAATGAATAGCTATTAACATTTTAACTTATTTTGAGCAGAAGTTACCAGAGCTGAGTGATGGGTGTGACTTGAAATGAATTGCCTTGGGTGGAAATAGATAGTCTGCATAGTCAGGATGCTAAATATACAGCTTGAATCTGGAATTGCTTTCATGTGCTATTGTGTGATACTGAATATATGTGGACAAGAAGTTCTAGGAGATGAGAAATCACAAGGGAAGAGTTGGAGTAGTTTGTTAAAAAAAAAGACAAAAGGGCCTTTTTTAGTTTCAGTTTTTCTGGGTCTCTTATTACCATTCCTCATTGTGAGTAACTCAGCATCTTCTGTGCCTGATATAGAATCACAGAATGGTTTGGATTGGAAGGGACCTTAAAGGTCATCTAGTGCTAACCTCTCTGCTGAACACAGGGACACTTTCCACTAAAGCAGGTTGCTCAAGGTCCAACACAACCTAGCTTTGAACACTTCCAGACTTGGTTGCTCCACAGCTTCTCTGAGCAACCTGTTCCAGTGCCTCACCACCCTTAGGGTGAAGGATTTCTTCCTAATGATCTAAGATCTGACAGGTAGCTCTCTACAACTTTCTTAGCAGAGACTCATAGAATCAGCCAGGTTGGTAGAGACCTCCAAGCTCATTCAGTCCAAACTATCACCCAGCCCTGTCCAATCAACCAGACCATGGCACTAAGTGCCCTTTGAATAAATGTTACTTTTCAACAGAGAGACAGAGATGCTGACAGCAGTTTTATCAGTAGTTACCTCTCTAACTTGTGGTGACCTTAACCTGAAGAATGCTGTATAGAGAGGAGCCTTAAAACTGATACTGACATGGAATGAGGGTTTTAGTAGTTTTCAGGAGACTTAAAATCACAGAATCAGTCAGGGGCGGAAGGGACCACAAGGATCAGCCAGTTCCAACCCCCCTGCCATGGGCAGGGACACCCTACCCTAGAGCAGGCTGCCCAGAGCCTCATCCAGCCTGGCCTTAAACACCTCCAGGTATGGGACCCCAACCACTTCCCTGGGCAACCCATTCCAGGCTCTCACCACTCTCATGCTCAGCAACTTCCTCCTCCAGCACCTCCCTGGGCAGCCCATTCCAATGCAAATCACTCTCTCTGACAACAACTTCCTCCTAACATCCAGCCTAGACCTCCCCTGGCACAACTTGAGACTGTGTCCCCTTGTTCTGTTGCTGCTTGCCTGGCAGAAGAGCCCAACCCCACCTGACTACAACCTCCCTTCAGGTAGCTGCAGACAGCAATGAGGTCTGCCCTGAGCCTCCTCTTCTGCAGGCTGCACACCCCCAGCTCCCTCAGCCTCTCCTCACAGGGCTGTGCTCCAGGCCCCTCACCACCTTCATTACCCTTCTCTGGACACCTTCCAGTAGCTCAATATCGCTCTTGAATCAAGGAGCCCCAAACTGGACACAGCACTCAAGTTGTGGCCTGACCAGTGCTGACTACAGGGGCAGAATAACCTCGCTCTTCCTACTAGCCACAGTATTCCTGATCCCGGCCAGGATGCCATTGCCTCTCCTGCCCACCTGGGCACACTGTTGCCTCATCTTTTGCTACTCTCTACCAGTACCCCCAGGTCCCTTTCTTCTGGCTGCTCTCAGCCGCTCTGTCCTCAGCCTGTGGTGCTGCTTGGGATTGTTGTGGCCAAAGTGTAGGACCCTGCACTTGACCTTGTTCAATCTCCTCCCTTTGGCCTCTGCTCACCCATCCAATGGTTTGGGTTGGAAGTGACCTCAAAGGTCATTTAGTTCCAACTCTCTCACCATAGGCAGGGACAACTCCCACTAGAGCAGGTTGCTCAAGGTCCCCTCCAGCCTGACCTGAATACCTCCACAGAAGGGGCATCCAGAGCCTCCCTGGGCAACCTGTGCCAGTGTCTCACTACCCTCACTGTGAAGATTTTGTTTTCTGATCTTCATTCTGAATCTGCCCTCCTCAAGTTTCAGGCCATTCACTCTGGTCCTGTTACTGCAAGTGCTTGTTAAAAGGCCCTCCCCAGCTCTCCTGTAGCCCCCTTCAGGTACTGGAAGGCTGCTGTAAGGTCTCCCTGAAGCCTCCTCTTCTTCAGACTCAACAGCCCCAACTCTCCCTGCTTGTCCTCATAAAGGAGGTTCTCCAGCCCTCTGATCATCTTCATGGCCTCCTCTGGACCCACTCCAACAGTTCCATGTCCTTCTTGTGTTGGGGACACCAGAACTGGATGCAGTACTCCAGGTGAGGTCTCACCAGAGCAGAGTAGAGGGACAGAAACACCTCTTTCATCCTGCTGGTCACATTTCATTTTGCTGCAGCAATAGGCTTTAAAGGTTGGGTGCTCCTCCAGTAACTGTTCCTCTGGCAATCAACTCTTTGCAATTGTTCTGGCTGGGCTGAGCCAAAGTGGTGATGTTTATTCAGGTTTCCTGTAGCACCCATAAATTTGGGTTTTTTGCCTTTAGAAGGAAAAGTTTCCACACATTGTTTTTTAACAACAAACCAGCAGAGAGGTTTATCTTGGGCGTGAGGAACAGTCAAGCCAAGATCCTGGAGATGCTTAATTTTCATTTTAAATTGCTCTAGGAAACACTACATCATTGCAGCTCATCTGGAGAATGGAAATTTCTTTAGCTCTGCTTCCAGGCATGCAAACATTACCTCATAATCCTGTTATTCAAATGAAAAACCAGCACAGCATTCTACTCACGTTGTTTCAACCAGCAAACATGTATGCCTGAGGCATTTTATTGTCTTCAGATAAAGCTGCAAGCATCACTCCTTCAGATTTATGAGGTGCAGTCAATATTATTTGCTCTGTTATTTGGGGCTGTGTGTGAGTGATGGTTGATTTGCTGTGTTGGATGCTGAGGCAAGCCATAAAATACTCTCAGAAACATACAGGACTGTGATTTGCCTTCCAGTTACTTAAAATGGAGAGGTTTCAGTGGGGTTTGGCAGACTTTGTGCCTGCTGCTGTGTAGGTGTTCAGCTGTATTAGTATTTCAGCTCTCCTTTGCAACCATTACAGTTTTCAGACATGAAGAATGTCTGGAGTTCCACAAACAGCAGCACTAGAGGCTTCTGAGCAGGGCTTTGGGAGGTCAGTCAGGTCCTTCAGATGTTTAGGAAACACTTGCTGTTCACTGGTGATAAACTTTGTGTGGGGCTGGACGTGGCACTTGGTGCCATGGTCTAGCCTTGAGCTCTGTGGTAAAGGGTTGGACTTGATGATCTGTGAGGTCTCTTCCAACCTTGGTGATACTGTGAGACTGTGAAAAGCTGTGAGAGCTTTTCTTTTTCTCCAAAGTGTAGACTTGGAGAATGAGAGCTGAGGAGCAAGTTGAACCTGCTGTTTCTGAAGTGTTGCAGTGCAGGTGGAAAAGCTCAGGAGCTGTTTCCTCATCTCACATTGCTTAGCCTTGTGATTCCGTGGTGCAGGATGAGAGTCAGCAGAAGAGCATAAATTACTGTCCTCTGCTTAGCCTGTGAGTCACAGAGCGGCTCCCAAAGTGAGCTCTTCCTTTGGGAAGCATTGACAGGCAGTGGTTTCCAGTGCCTTCAAGAGTAGTAGAGTCATTTAGGATTGAAGAATTATTTTGGTTTTGGCTAAGAGAGCCAGTGAAAGTATATGATGGAGCCCTGAGGATCTTTCAGGATTTCCCAGTACCAGCAGTGCTGTTTATGCAGCTCTTAAGCTTGCAAGAAGATCGCAGAATCAACTAGGTTGGAAGAGACCTCCAAGATCAATCAGCCCTATCCAGTTAACCAGACCATGGCACTAAGTGTCTCATCCAGGCTTTACTTGAACACCTTCAGGGACGGTGACTCCACCACCTCCCTGGGCAGCCCATTCCAATGCCAATCACTCTCTCTGGCAGCAACTTCCTCCTAACATCCAGCCTGAACCTACTGTGGCACAACTTGAGACTGTGTCCCCATCTTCTGTTGCTGCTTGCCTGGCTACAGCCTCCCTTCAGGAGCCTCCCTTCAGGTAGCTGTAGAGAGCAATGAGGTCTGTCCTGAGCCTCCTCTTCTGCAGGCTGCACACTCCCAGCTCCATTGCTTGGTCTCCTCACCTGTTTGCTTCTCTCTGCATGTGAAGTGAGGGAATTGTGGGCTCTGCATGGAGAGGCTTTTAGGGAAGAGAAGAGAGACCGAGTTTCACGATGCTCTTGGTTTCTTTGAAGGCTGTATCACAAAACAGAGAGAAGTGTTTCTGTTTGTTTACTCTCCAAACAGGCTGTCTCACACCAGCACCAATCTGAACTGGTCACCTTGCAAGGTATGTGTAAGGCTGGGCTGTGAGGCAGCAGGCACACAGTGACCTGCCATTTGCTTGTCCCAGAGGGACTTTTGTGTGTCCCTTACCAGCCTTTGAAAAGGAACTGGGAAGGGGAAAAAAAAAGAAGAAACCTACTTAGCCTTTTTTATAGAACATAAATAGTTACATGCTAGGTCTTTTGATGTAGAAGTCTGTGTGGGTTTGATAAGGGTTGCTATTAACATCATTGCAAAGTGTTTTGTCTTCCTCCTCTTCCTTTCCCCATGGCCTACAGCTGTGTGTGCTGGGCATGAGGACTGTGCTGGGGGCTTCCTATGGGCCATGCCGATTTACCTTTGCATTCTTGGAGTGATGTGAAGATGTTGAATCTTAAAGGCTGTTCAGTCTGGAGAAGAGAGGGCTCTGGGGAGACCTTATAGCAGTCTTTCAGTACCTGAAAGGGGCTGTAGGAGAGCTGGGGAGGGGAGCTGCCGTGACAGGATGAGGGGCAATGGCTTTGCGCTGGAAGAGGGCAGATGGAGACTGGAGATTAAGAACAAATTCTTGACAGTGAGGGTGGTGAGATACAGAACAGTTGCTCAGAGAGGTTGTGGATGCTTCTTCCCTGGAAGGCATTCAAGGCCAGGTTGGATGGGGATGGGGCCTTGAGCAGCCTGGTGTAGTGGGAGGTGTCCCTGCCCATTGCAGGGAGGTTGCAGCTAGAAGGTTTTGAAGTAATTTCTAACTGAAGCCATTCTGTGATTCTGTAACATCTGGGAGCTTTCTGGGAATGGCTTTCTGGGTGGGTGATAGACATTTGACAGTTGTCTGTAGGAAATAAATACCTTTTACATTGTGTTCCTTTAGTGTCTGCAGGTATAGTCTTGGCCTTTCAGCCTCCTAGGCATGTCTTCTTTTCTGCTTTTGGAACCTACTGCATAGAATTCTGCTTAATCCCAGAGAACTGTTTTAAGTTGAACCTGATGGAAATGCTGGTGGCAATGCAGCGTTAGTACTTGGCAGGTGTCTGGTTCCATGGTTGATTTTAAAGCAAGCTGTGGAAGATGCTACTGAAGGAGATGGTTCCTCTCAGCCTTCTGTTTTGCTGTATCTCATGGGGACTGAAGAGATACCATGAAGAAAGTACTGTGGCATCAAACCCCCTTCTAGAGGCAGTCGCAGTTTTAAGTGACCTGGAGATGTACACCTGTAGAGATGCCTAATGGTACTGACTTCTTAGTGGTGCTCTTAATCATCTCTTGCTTGTGCTGTCTCTGAGCTGCTCTACTCCCTTGTGACAAGTCTTGGTCAGCTTTGCTATCCTGTAGGGAGTAGGGGTTGCAGTATTTTGAGCAGTCAGCATCATGAGCTAAGTCAAGAGTGTGCTGGGCTGAGGAAAACCCAGGCTGGTAAGATAGACATGACCCTACAGGATGGCTGCTGGTGTCTCTGGCCCCGAGATGAAGTTGCCTGTCCCTAGCTGCTCTGGTGATTCAAGACTTGCCCATTTGATGCTGGCATGTGCCATGCTGTGTTGGATTGTTGGTTTGGCTGGTGGGATGGTCTACTTCTGCTAAAAAGCGCTGCACGCTGAGGACAAGACACGAGTGATACCTGCAGGAATGTACTTTTGGAGAGGGACAGATTTTTTTCCTCTCTGTTCCAGGAATTGGAAAGCATTTTTATAGCTAGGGCAATTCTGTTGGTAAGAAAAGGAATGCTCTGGGTCCTGTGTGGGGCACATCTGCACTATTAGTTGCACATTCTGCAGTTTCAGCTGCAGGGCTCTGGGCACTGAGCTCCCTATTCCCTCCTCTCCCAGAAAATGAAGGCTTTTCTCTCTTCCCTGAGACTGACAGAGTGAGAAGCTCAATGAGTACTTCTGATGGCATTGGCCTCCCCGTGGTGCCAGGCTGCTAAGCTCATGCCCTCAGCATTAATCCAGCTTCCAGACTGGGTTTGGAAGAGATTTCTCCCCACCTCACCCCTGCCAATCTGATTATGAAGAGGTGGATTGTAAATGAAGGTTTGTGGTGAGGGTTTTCCTGTTGTCCTACTCTGCAGTCTGGGCAGGGAGTGTTTGCTAGGATCATCTGAAATGTGAGCACGTATGTCAGCCCTGCACTCAGTCTCTCCTGCTATTCCATTGAGGCCTGTGGAGTTTGTCTTGTTGATTTGTGTGAGAGAAAATCCCAAGGAGAGCAGCAGAACCAGTTAGGAATTTGGGGAGGAGGGAGAGAATTGTCCTTGTGCTGCAAAACCTTTGTCATGTAAATCAGCCATAAATCAGCGGAGTGCCTTAATGCACCAAGTGTTTTCCTGTCAGACTGCAGTCTCTGGCACAGAGAACTTACCAGATATAGCACTCAGTGTACTGATAACAGCTCCAGCTTTCTGTCACTGTTTTCTAGAGTGGCTGTTTTTTGTTTCAGTAGCTGTAAACTCAACATCCAGTCACAAGCAAGCTCAGTTGAAATGATGCTTCCATTTCTGTAAGCTGTTGGATTGTTCTTTCAGTTATGCTTCTATAAACCCTTGGCTTCAAGATGTTAATCACTTGTTTCAATCAGACAACGTGCAAAAATCAGATCCCATTCAGCAGGTGATTTATCTGTGTGTTCAACATCTGTGGTAAGAGGTTGATGCTCTCCTTTTGACCTGGACTGCAGCAGGTGCTGCATGTGGCAGTTCTGCTCTACTAAGGCCGAGAAGGGTTTTTTGTTGCAGAAGAGTTGTGTGTTACAAATGCTGCCAGCCTCCCCTCTTTTTTACTTCCTTTTGGCAGTCCCACAGAGTGGGTTAAATCTGATCCCATGAGCTGGTGCATTTGAGCAATTTTATGCATATGAAGAATCCTACTCTTAGCTTTAACAGAACACTGAAAGCTGCTTATAGGAACAGAGCTGTAGCAAGAGTGGTGGGAGCAGGTCCCAGAGTGAAATGCCAGGGCACTGGAAAGGAGACCAGCTGCTCCCCACCCACTTGCCAGAGCAGAGGTAGGACCAACGTGCCAGGAAGCTTTCCTGACCCAGCCCTTTTGCTGGTTTATCTTTTACATTAGTAATTTCCCAGAGCTGATCCCCATGGAGCCACAGCAAATGCTGTGTGAATGGGAACAGCTCCTGGGGACAGGATCAGTGGTGAGCAGAGGAGCAGGCACCCTCTTTTGCTGACGCAAATGGATGGAACACTTCTTTGAGCTACAAGCTTTGAGCTGAGTCTCCTTTGCCTCAAACAGGACTTACTCCTCCTGAATCCCAGGGGCTTGCTATGCTTTTCTCCCTCTTACTGGTGCACTCCCCAGGCTTTCTGACAGGGGCCACTCAGGGATGCTTAAGAATGAAAGAAAAAATGTGGCTGCATCCAGGGATCCTTCACGAGTTTGCCTACAGGGGTAGATGCTTTTAGCAATTTGTGCTGTAGGTACCTGCTGAAGAGGAAAAAGCTGAGTCCCTGTGCCTGTGTTCTCCAGTGCCGTTCCTGATGAGTCTCCCATAGCCCTGCCACAAGCTGCTTTTTGCACCTCTTTGCATCTTTGGCAAACACAGCATGCCTCAGCTCTTTATTTTCAGCTGTTTCCCCCCTTATCTGAAAGTACTTCTTTCAAGACTTTAATGTGGTGCCTTTGGTATTTCTCATGTAAGAAACACTGAGGTCTTTTGTTGGGGGTGGGTTCCAGCTCCATGGCGATTGCCCCATGCATGGCACATTGCCTGTGGGTTTTGCTTTAGGTGATCATCGATTTTTGTCTGCTCTTTCGTTGCTTCATTGTAAATATTTATTGCCGTTTGAGTCACTGAGCACTGCATTTCTTTCCCACTGTTTTCAGCCAGTTTAATCAGTACTAAAGCTGGCTGTGGCTCTCTCTTATCAGGAAAGTTTGGTGCTGACTTCATCTGAGGAAGTTTTGGTGCAGCCACAGCTGTGTGGAGCACTACATACCTCTCACAGCTCTCCATAGAATCAGTCAGGGTTGGAAAGGACCACAAGGATCATCATCATCTAGTTCCAATCTCCGTGCCACAGGCAGAGACACCTCACACTAGATCAGACTGGCCAGAGCCTCATCCAGCCTGGCCTTAAATACCTCCAGGGTCGAGGCTTCCATCACCTCCCTGGACAACCCATTCCAGGATCTCACCACTCTCACGGTGAAGAACTTCCTAACATCCAGTCTGAATCTGCCCATTTCCAGCTTTGTTCCATTCCCCCAGTCCTATCACCACCTGACAGCCTAAAAAGTCCCTCCCCAGCTTTCTTGTAGCCCTCTTCAGATACTGAAAAGCCACAATAAGGTCACCTTGGAGCCTTCTCCTCTCTGCACTGAACAACCCCAACTCTTTCAAGTTTCTCCTCATAGCAGAGCAGCTCCAGATCTCTGCTCATCCTCGTGGCCCTCCTCTGGACACCTTCCAGCACACCCATTGTAATAGTGACTCCACAGCTGGATACAGTAGTCCAGGTGGGGTCTCACCAGTGCAGAGTAGAGGAGGAGGATCAGCTGCCCAGACTTTTCTTGCTGCAGCCCAAGATCAAGAGAAGTGCCATCCATGTATCCCATCACCTTCGTTCTTCCTTTAGGTCATTCTCAATTCTTGCACTTGCTTTGCCTGTGTTAGCTGATGACTGATTTAAAAGAGCCATCCTCTTTGTTTCATGGGAAGTTGTTTCTTGAAGAGTTCAACCTGAGGCAGGGAGGGAAGAGTTTATCAAAGCTTCAAGGAGAACTTGAGATGTGTTCCAGCCAGCCTGGTTGCTATGTGCAATGTCCTCATCAAATAGTCTTGATAGTTTTAGTAAGCAAGGTAGGATGAGGCCTTGAGCGGTTTGGTCTAGTGGGAGGTGTCCCTGCTTATGGCAGTGGGGTTGGAGCTAGATGAGCTTAAAGATCCCTTCCAACCCAAACCATCTGGTGAATCTCTGTATATGGTA
This sequence comes from Tricholaema leucomelas, assembly GCA_013400475.1. NCBI lineage: Eukaryota > Metazoa > Chordata > Aves > Piciformes > Lybiidae > Tricholaema lacrymosa > Tricholaema leucomelas. The sequence continues at coordinate 190,771 of WAAF01014062.1, forward strand.
TAACTTTCTTGTGCAGAACCTGAATGGCTTCCCTGTAACATCCTCCTGTGACTGCACTTCCCTTTTCCTTACAGTTTCACCCAGCTGATGCCAAGGGGATTGGTGGCTTGGGGAGTTGGCACTGAGCATGGGAGAGAGCAGCTAGAGCTCAGCACTAGTTGGAGGTGATGGGGCAAGGCTGTTACTCCCTGGTCAAGGCTTTGGTGGAGGGAGAGCCTCTTGCTGAGCTGCTTTGAGAAGAATTCACTGCATATGTAGGAGGGGTTTGGTGTGGTTGATAAACGCCACGGTAGGAGAAAGTATCTGGCATCATTAGTGAGGAGAAGAGGAGGAGCAGGATGAGTGTGGTAGATGTCAAGTATTTGTGACAAGATGGATCTGTGGTGTGGGTCTGAGTGAACAAGCCTGGTAGGAGCTTCAGGCAGAGTTAAAGGAGTTGTCTGAAGGGAGAATTTCTTCCCTTCTCGTTCTGCCTAAAGCTGTTCTTTGAAGAGCCTGCAGTAACTGGGGCTCTAGGAGAGGGAATTAAATAGAGGTCTAAATCAAACAAAACAGCTTTCAAAATCCCTTCCCTATGGGAAAGAGTTTATTAAATTGTTGTCATGGGATCAAAGTGCTGAATGCATCATAATTTGTTTTACTAAGTAAACAGGAGGGGTGGGGGTGCAGAGGAGAGAGAGGTGAGGGTGCAGGGGAGAGAGGGGTGGGGGGTACCTTTTGCCTTGGAAAAGAGAAAGTTTATTAAGCTGTGTGAGAATGTTGCCTTCTTAAATGTAAGAAAACAAAACCTTTTTGACAGCTCAACACTAAAGCTTGAGTTTTACCCTGGGAAATTGTGATTATTCCCTCCTCTCTCTAGGAAAAACATAAGACAGCTTAAGTGGGATGTTGTAAATTTCCTCATACCATCCAGAAGGCTTGAGGGGGGAAATGAACAGATTTTGATTTAATCTAAGAACCTTTTTCTATCAGAAGGCAAAAGGTCTTTAAAACTCCAGAGCAGCTTTACTACGAATCCTTCCCTCCATGTTTCAGATGCTGGAGCAGAGTTAGAATGACTTAATCTGTGTAAGCTGGTGGCAGTGTCAGGAAGAAAATGGACACCTTGGTTGGTCAGCAGAGCACTTTACTCTTTGGAGCATGCCAACTCTCCTAGGCATTGCTGATAACTGGCCATGTGTAAAAACCTGGTGCTGGTGTCTGTTGTAAATTAGTAACAGAACTTCCAATAACAGCTTTGACCTCTGCTACTAATAGCAGAACTTTCTTTAGTTGCTGTGAGTCATTGTGAATGGGCAGAGTGCAGATGCTGAAACATGTCTGCAGCCACAGCCTTGTCATGGGATCATACAATGGTTCTGGTTGGAGAGTCACAGAATAGTAGAGAATAGAATAGAATCAACCAGGTTGGAAGAGACCTCCAAGATCACCCAGTCCAACCTAGCACCCAGCCCTATCCAGTCAACTAGACCATGGCACTAAGTGCCTCATCCAGGCTTGGCTTCAACACCTCCAGGGACAGTGACTCCACCACCTCCCTGGGCAGCCCATTCCAATGCCAATCACTCTCTCTGCCAACAACTTCCTCCTAACATCCAGCCTCGACCTCGGCCATCACAACTTGAGGCTGTGTCCCCTCGTTCTGTTGCTGGTTGTCTGGGAGAAGAGACCAACCCCTACCAGGCTACAACCTCCCTTCAGGTAGCTGTAGACAGCAATGAGGTCTGCCCTGAGCCTCCTCTTCTGCAGGCTGCACACCCCCAGCTCCCTCAGCCTCTCCTCACAGGGCTGTGCTCCAGGCCCCTCAGCAGGTTCATCACCCTTCTCTGGGCATGTTCAAGCACCTCAACATCTCTCTTGAATTGAGGAGCCCAGAACTGGGCACAGCTCTCAAGGTGTGGCCTGAACAGTGCTGAGCACAGGGGCAGAAGAACCTCCCTTGCCCTGGTGGCCACACTGCTCCTGAGCCAGCCCAGGATGCCATTTGCTCTGCTGCCCACCTGGGCACTGCTGCCTCATGTTCAGCTCCTCTCTCCCAGCATCCCCAGCTCCCTCTCTGCCTGGCTGCTCTCAGCCACTCTGTCCCCATCCTGTAGTGCTGCTTGGGGTTGCTGTGGGACATGATCTGTTTGTGCTGTGCAGGATGTTAAGCTGGTTGTTTGCCAGATACCAAGGCACATTTTAGAGGATGCACATTGTGGAAAAAACTCCCCAAAGGAAGACTCTGTCACCTTCAAGATAAAAGGAAGATTTCTTGTCTCTTCCTCCTTCTTTTGAAATATTTTTGGAGGCCTGTTTTGTTAGATGCATTTTTTTCCCCTAAAGCAAGAACTGTCCATGCTGTGTGATTTTTATTAAGCTAATGCATCATTAAACTCATGACTTATTCTCCTAGGAGTTGTTGTGGAACATAAAATCATTCAGGTTGGCAAAGATCCTTGAGAGTATCAGGTCCAGCCATTAACCCTACTCTACCAAGTTCACCATGCTCAGCACCACATCTAAATGACCTTTAAACACATCCAGGGGTGCTGACTCCCTGGGCAGCCCATGCCAGTGCTTGACCACTCAAAATTCCAAATGTGCAGCCTAAACCTACCCTGGTGCAGCTTGAAGCTGCTCCCTGTTGTTCTGTCACTGATTACCTGAGAGAGGAGACCATCACCAACCTCCCTCTGTTGTCTTTTCAGGTAGTTGTAGAGGGCAGTAAGATCTCAGCCTCCTCTTCCTCAATCTCCCACATCACAGGATGTTAGGGGTTGGAAGGGACCCAATGAGATCATCGAGTCCAACCCCACTACCAGAGCAGAACCACACAATCTAACACAGATCACAGAGGAACACATCCAGACAGGCCTTGAAAGGCTCCAGAGAAGGAGACTCCACAACCTCTCACAACTGCTCAGACAAAAAAGTGGCTGAGCAGTTGTTGCCCAGAAAACACTTTGAGGAGCTGTAAAAAGATGTCTCTGTGAAAATGCAGAAGAAATACTTTGCCTGTCAGAACCAATGAGCTTGAGAAATGTTATCTGCCATGAAATTCCAGATGTGTTAGACTTTTTCTTGGGAAGCTGGAGTCATTTTTGCAGATCAGCTGTTTGTTTCTCCTGCTGCCTTTTTCTCTCTCTCTCTCTTCCTTCCTTCCCCCAACAGCTTTTCTAGTGAAAAACAAACATCTTGTGCAGTGACCCCTAGTCCAGTGACTGGAAAAGATGCATCTTGCCTTGTCTGAAAGGTTGATTTAATTGCATCCCCAGGGATCAGTGCTGGACCCAGTCCTGTTCAATATCTTTATTCACGGTCTGGATGAGGGGATTGAGCCCAGCATCATTAAGTTTGCAGATGACACCAAGCTAGGAGCAGGTGTTGATCTGTTGGAGGGTAGGAGAGCCCTGCAGAGGGACCTGGACAGGCTGGATGGGTGGGCAGAGGCCAATGGGATGAAATTTAACAAGGCCAAGNGCCTGGAACACAAACCCTATGAGGAGAGGCTGAGGGAGCTGGGGGTGTGCAGCCTGCAGAAGAGGAGGCTCAGGGCAGACCTCATTGCTGTCTACAACTACCTGAAGGGAGGCTGTAGCCAGGTGGGGGTTGGTCTCTTCTCCCAGGCAACAGCAACAGAACAAGGGGACACAGCCTCAAGTTGTGCTGGCCGAGGTCTAGGCTGGATGTTAGGAGGAAGTTGTTGGCAGAGAGAGTGATTTGCATTGGAATGGGCTGCCCAGGGAGGTGGTGGAGTCACCGTCCCTGGGGGTGTTCAGGAAAAGCCTGGATGAGGCACTTAGTGCCATGGTCTGGTTGACTGGATAGGGCTGGGTGCTAGGTTGGACTGGATGAGCTTGGAGGTCTCTTCCAACCTGGATGACTGACATTGAAGGGTTTATTTTATTTACTTTCCTATTTATTTATTTGGCCTTTTGTTCTCATAATAGTTAGGACAAGACAATGTTGGTTTCATTCAGAGAAATCTCCTTTAAAACTGAACAAAAGTACTCAAAATCTTCTAAAGTATATGGAAAAGGAAATAATTAGGCAAATGTTCTTAAATCCATTTTCCATGGCAGCTCATGGAAATCATAGAATCAAGCAGGTTGGAAGAGACCTCCAAGCTCATCCAGTCCAACCTAGCACCCAGCCCTATCCAGTCAACTGGACCATGTCACGAATGGTCAGCCAGACTCTGTAGCCCAAAGGAGAATGGATCTATCCCTTAATGATCCTGTAGAACATAATAGAGAGATGAAAATAGATCATGTGGATTAGTCAAGTATAAATGGTGTCATCCCTGTGAAAGGATAGGAACTGCCAAGTAGATAAAAAGTAAGTAGTAGATGTGATGTAGCATGAAATCAGTAAGGTTTTTGATGGTATTTGTGATGGTTTGGGTGTTCCCCTCCCTCCCCACTTTGGAAATCACCCAGACTAGACTCATTGGCCCTGGAAATTGAATCAAGCTTTATATTTACAGCTTAGCACAAGACACAAGCAGATTTTTACAATATATACAGAAATATATGAGTTAAAAGTTAATACAGACACACAACAGCCCTCCCAGAAACCTGAGTCCCCAGGAGGGGCTCCCAATTGCCCTTCCACCTTTTCCCACCCCTCTCTACCTTGCCCCAGATGTTGCCTTGTGCCCAAGGAAGATTGGAGGGCCAGCCAGGTGGGTTAGGAAGCAGATGGATTAATCAGAGAGATGGCAGGTTAAGTTAGAGAGAGAAATGCAGCTCACAGCCCGGACAGAGAGCGTCTCCCTTATTGATATTTGTGTTCTTCTTCGTCTCAGCAAGCCTAGGAGTGAAGTAGACATCACCATTGTTTCCTTTTCACAGCCTATCATCTAATTCTTACCAAAACACTTTAGCTAGCTTCAGACTAGCACACCATTCCAAATATCATTTCCCAAGTGGTGTAGAGGAAAATGCATTAGGGTATGATTGTGTTGAAAAGCAGTAGAGTAACCTAGTGATGGTTTGCTGTTGAGCTGGGACAGCATTTCGCTGGAATTCACCCAAGCATCATGCACTGGGCCTTGCAGCTGTCAATATTTTCAGTGATTTGGATGATGGAGGATAATCTTCCCTGCTAAACATTTCCTTTTGGTGCCAGGCTGGGGTAGGTTAGAGACACTTCATGGTGGATTGGAATACAGACTGCTATGGATTTGCTTGCAAATAGCTTTAAATCATTAAAATGAAGGTAAATGAGGAGTAGGAATCATAGAAAACCAGGTTGGAAGAGACCTCCAAGATCTTGCTATGAAGGGTGAGAAATACCTGAGAGCTGGGTTGAGTGGGTGAGACCTTCAACTTTCACCTTCTTCAAGAGGTGATGGGTTTGAAGTCTGAGCAGAAGAGGGACCGGCAGCATGTGTGGGTGCCCAGCTTGCCGTGCTGGGATGTGGAGGTCAGTGTGAGAGAAGGGCAAGTGGAGGCTGAAGGGAGTGCCTTGAGGGAGGGGGTGGAGGGGTTTTTTAAGCTGCAGTAAACAGACCTAGAACTTTGTGTTTGCTTTGCTAAGAGACTGCATAAAATGTCCAAAAGCTTAGTAAATGTGAGGCTGCTCTTAGTGTGAAATGCTGTGGAAGGCTTATTTTGGTTCCTTGGGATATTATAGTTGAGGTTTTTCAAGAGTGAGTGGAGAGGAATTGGGTCATGTGGGGCAGGCTGAAGAGACCTCTCAAAGCAGCATCTTTCAGGCAGAAATCATAAATAGGCAGAGTTGCAGCAACTCCAAGTCTTGTGATGTGTGTCATGGATAGTCAGGCTTGGTATTTTTTCTAGTGCTAGAGGTCACTGCTTTGAGAGTTCAGTGGTCAGTGCTTTGAAACAGAGCAGTGGGCAGAAGGAGTAGGCTTGGAACTGCCTGAAAATCCAACACCTGCTATAGGATGGAGTGGAAACTGTGGAGTGCCCGAGTTCTTGATCACTGCTACCTGAGAAGTGGCACTGTCCATCTGCAGCAGCTGTGTGCTGGAGGTCCTTCAGCTTGTGTGAAGAGCTCTTGGTGGGTTGGGGTATGTGGGAACTGGACAAGATGAAAACACTACACAGAGAAGCATTAGGCAGTTCTGTTGCAGTCAGTTCAGATGTTTGTTTCTGCTCTGCTTTTCTAGCACTAATGGAGCAGTTCTGATTTTGCTGTTTGTTCTGAATGTTGCCCATGGCAACTTTGAAAATTAGCTGAAATGACTATGTTCATCTCTGGAGGTGTTTAAAAGGCATATAGACGTGGTGCTAGGACAGGGTTTAGCAACAGACTGGGTAGAGTTAGAGACTGGTTGGACTTGATGGCCTTCAAGGTTTTCTCCAGCCAAAACGATTTTTATGACTTAGGGAAACTGCTGATGGGAACTGTTACTGTTGTCATAAGGACTGCTCACCTCTAGAGAGCTTTTTCTCCTTGTATTTAGGATCATAGAATCAACTAGGTAGGAAAAAACCTCCAGTCCAACCTAGCACCCAGCCCCAGACAATCAACCAGACCATGGCACTAAGTGCCCCAGCCAGGCTTTGCTTCAACACCTCCAGGCATGGCGACTCCACCACCTCCCTGGGCAGCCCATTCCAATGCCAATCACTCTCTCTGCCAACAACTTCCTCCTAACATCCAGCCTAGACCTCCCCTGGCACAACTTGAAACTGTGTCCTCTTGTTCTGTTGCTGCTTGCCTGGCAGAAGAGCCCAACCCCATCTGGCTACAGCCTCCTTTCAGGTAGTTGTAGACAGCAATGAGGTCTGCCCTGAGCCTCCTCTTCTGCAGGCTGCACACCCCCAGCTCCCTCAGCCTCTCCCTATAGGGCTGTGTTCCAGGCTCCTGCAGAAAAGGGTTCTGTGTTCCCGCTGGCAGCTTTTCACTGCAGCTTTGAGATGCTACATTTCTGTTACAGAAAGCTTGCTGGACAGAGTTTGGGATCAAAACAAGCAAGGTAGGAATCTGAGGACAGAAGTTTGTGGTGCTGTGTGAGTAGAAGTGGGGTTGCCAGTGGGTGCTTGCCAGTTTTCCTGTGCTGATGCAGGTGGTTTGGGGTACCTTATGATATGCCCAGGTACGGGAAAGTTGTTGATTCACTGGACTATAACATCAGGGCTGTGTCTTATTTGTGAGTCTGGAATCAACCACAGCAAGCATCTGCCTCTTCAGTGGAGAGGGCTGCTCTGCAAAGGCTTTGTCTGCAGCATGTTTTGCAGTTGCTACAGCAGCCTTTGATCAGGACTTGGGCATATTAGTCAAAACCAAGCTTCCTTTGCATGCACAGATGTTCATTAGTCTAAACAAAACCCTTCATTTGTTGTTACTCACTTTCATCTTTTAGAAATCCCTGTAGCTTATTTTCATAGGTAGTCAGGACTTGATGTGTAAAGTTCCACACACACATTCAGTCTCTTTTGCTGTGCAGAACATGAGCTGCTACTGAGTGTCTTAGAAATGAGTGGTTCTGAATGAGTGGGGAACCACAACATCCTCACTCAACTACAGACTTGTAGATCCATGTTGATTGAGAAAGACCTTTAAGATCATCTGGTCCAACCGTTCTCTGACTCTAGCAAGTTAAACTGCTAAACCATGTCCCTCAGCACCACATCTCTGCCCCTTTGAAACACCTCCAGAAATGAGGATTCAACCACCTTCCTGGGCAGCCTATTCCTGTCTTTGAGAACCCTTTCAGCAGAGAAGTTTCTTCTCATTTCCAAGCTAAGCCACCCATGAGGTGACTGCAGACCATCCATCTCCTGATCCAGTGTTTTGGGAAGCGTTTAAGAAATGTGTGTACATCTGTGGGTGGTAGACACAGCTTTTGGAAGAGATGCTTTTGAAGTGTTCCACTGGACAGCATCTATCCTATGGTCTGAGAAACTGATCCTTCCAAGAGGTCTGAAGCTGGATACTGTAAACTTGGAAACTGTTTCTAATGTTTATTAACTAACTAACTCCAGGAGGGTCCTCTGGACTCTCTTCCTGACATTCTCAAATGCTTTGTGTATCCATTTTTCTCTTGCCTTGATAGTGTATACTTAGGAAGTTAGGAGGAAGAATCTGTGCAGTGCTGCTTGATATGAATAACTTCATGTATGAAGTTTTCCCTTCCGTAGAGCAGTGCTGTGAGATGCTGTAACCTTTCCCCTGATTGTGGTGACTCAGTGTCTGTGTTTTCTCTGCATAATTCTTCCTGTGCGTTTAACAAAGTGTTTAGCATCAACAAGATGAGTATCCTGCTCCTTCCCTTAGGTGCCTTGTGACTAAGAAGTTAATGTACTAGAGAAAAGGAGCATTAGATAAATGAGTTCTGTATTTTCTGTGGCATGTGTCAGTGACTCTGAGTGAGGACTGCTTTAGTGAAGTCAGCCTTGGCTTTCACGAAGCAAAGACAGTGCTGAAGATGATGATTCATAGATTGTGTCCAGTTGGAAGGGACTCTCAACAGCCATTTTGTCCCAACACTCCTCCAGACAGCAGGGACACCTCCAACTGGGACAGGCTGCCCAGAGCTACATTGAGTCTGATCCTGAATATATCCAGAGATGGAGCCTCAGCCACATCCTGGTGCTCCACCACTCTTGTGTGAAGAACTTAGGTCCAACCTATATCTACCCTGCTCCAGTTTCAAACCATTGTCCTTATCACTCCAAGCCCTTCTAAACAGTTCCTCCCAAGCCTTCCTCTTGGTCCCCTTCAGATACTGAAATGTAGTTCACAGAATCATAGAATTTCAGGGGCTGGAAGGGACCTTGAAAGCTCATCCAGTCCAACCACCCTGCCAGAGCAGGATCATCGTAGATTCAAGCAGGTTGGAAGAGACCTCCAAGATCATCCAGTCCAACCTAGCACCCAGCCCCAGACAATCAACCAGACCATGGCACTAAGTGCCTCAGCCAGGCTTTGCTTCAACACCTCCAGGCACAGCGACTCCACCACCTCCTTGGGCAGCCCATTCCAATGCCAATCACTCTCTCTGCCAACAGCTTCCTCCTAACATCCAGCCTGAACCTCCCCTGGCACAACTTGAGGCTGCGTCCCCTTCTTCTGTTGCTGCTTGTCTGGGAGAAGAGACCAACCCCACCTGGCTGCAGCCTCCCTTCAAGTAGTTGTAGATCACCGAGAGCAGATCACACAGGAACACATCCAGGCAGGTTTTGAATATCTCCAGAGAAGGAGACTCCACAACCCCCCTGGGCAGCCTGTTCCAGTGCTCTGTCACCCTCACAGTGAAAAAAATCCTTCTCATGTTTACATTAAACTTCCTATGCCTCAGCTTCCACCATTGCCCCATGACCTGTCATTGGGCATCACCCAGCAGAGCCTGGCTCCCTCCTCTGGGCACTCACCTGCACATCTTTATAAACATGAATGAGGTCTCCCCTCAAGCTCCTCTTCTCCAAGCTAAAGAGCCCCAGCACCCTCAGTCTGTCCTTGTGACAGAGATGTTCCATTCCCTTCATCTTTGTGACTCTGCACTGGACTCTCTCAAGTAGTTCTACGTCCCTCTTGAACTGGGGGACCCAGAACTGGGTACAATACTCCAGATGTGGCCTCACATAAGGTCTCCCTGGAGCCTTCTCTTCTCCAGGCTGAACAGCTCCAATTCTTTCAGCCTGTCTTCATAGGAGAGGTGCTCCAGCCCATTGATCATCTTTGTGGCCTCCTAGACCTACTCCATCAGGTCCATATCTCTCTTGCATCGGGGTCCTATAGCTAGACACAGTAGTCCAGGCGAGGTCTCCCCAGAGCCAAGCAGAGACGCAGAATAATTTCTCTTGACTTGCAGAGAATTCCATGTAAGAATTACTGAAGCATCTTTCTCACTTGAGCTGTACTTGAAGGAGTCTTCTAAAAAGCAAATATCCTCGTTACTATAGTGATAAGTTGGAAGATGTATGGGCAGCTCGTGAAGATTTGTGTCAGCAGAGCTCTAGCAGCTGGAAAATGCTCCCACACAGGCAGTTTGTGGCCATGGTGGTCACGTTGTGGAAGGAGCTGCTGGGTGACGCTTGGTGGTAGTGCAAGAACAGATGTGGAGTTGCACAAGTGGCCACTGGGACGTAACCTTGGAGGAAGTGGAAAGAAATAACAAGTTTATGTCCAAACAAGTGGCTTTCTAAAGCTGGAGCAGTGGACTGTGAAACTGTGAGCTGTTGCATCATCATACATTATGAGCTGAGGTTTTAGCCTGAGTTTCATCTTGAAAACAGGATTCAGTACCTTGTTTCTCTGTTTAGATGTGTGGTGGTTTAAAACAGAACAGCTTTTCAGTGTTGTTTGTTTCTTTTTGTCCATTCCTCCTCCACAGTAAAAGCTTTGTAACCTTTCTTGTTGTTATTAAGATGATATCTGTTAGCATCCAGTTCTTGTGTCCCCAGCATAAGAAGGACACAGAGCTCTATTGGAGCGAGTCCAGAGGCAGCCACAAAGATGATCCAGGGGCTGGAGCACCTCTGCTGTGAGGATAGGCTGAGGGAGCTGGGAGCGTTCAGAGAGGACTCCAGGGAGAGCTTAGAGCTGCCTGCCACAGGAAGGCTGAAGAGGGACTTTTCCTAAGGGTGTCTAGAGACAGGAGAAGGGGAAATAGTTTGAAGCTGAGGGAGAGCAGGGTTAGCCTGGAGCTTATGAGAAGTTCTTCAGTATGAAGGTGGTGAGACACTGGAATGGGTTGCCCAGGGGAGGTTGTGGATGCCTCAAGGCCAGGCTGGATGAGGCCTCGAGCAGCCGCATCTAGTTGAGATCACAGTATCACAGTGTCACAGTATCAGCAAGGTTGGAAGAGACCTCACAGATCATCAAGTCCAACCCTTCACCACAGAGCTCAAGGCTAGACCATGGCACCAAGTGCCACGTCCAATCCTGCCTTGAACAGCTCCAGGGACGGTGACTCCACCACCTCCCTGGGCAGCCCATTCCAGTGTCCAATGACTCTCTCACTGAAGAACTTTCTCCTCACCTCAAGCCTAAATTTCCCCTGGCACAGCCTGAGGCTGTGTCCTCTTGTTCTGGTGCTGGCTGCCTGAGAGAAGAGAGCAACCTCCTCCTGGCTACAACCACCCCTCAGGTAGTTGTAGACAGCAATAAGGTCTCCCCTGAGCCTCCTCTTCTCCAGGCTAAACAATCCCAGCTCCCTCAGCCTCTCCTCGTAGGGCTGTGCTCGAGGCCTCTCCCCAGCCTCGTTGCCCTTCTCTGGACACGTTCAAGCATCTCAATGTCCCTCTTAAACTGGGGGGCCCAGAACTGGACACAGTACTCAAGGTGTGGTCTAACCAGTGCAGAGTACAGGGGCAGAATGACCTCCCTGCTCCTGCTGGCCACACCATTCCTGATGCAGGCCAGGATGCCACTGGCTCTCTTGGCCACCTGGGCACACTGCTGGCTCATGTTCAGGTGGGTATCAATCAGCACCCCCAGATCCCTCTCTGTCTGGCTGCTCTCAGCCACTCCAACCCCAGCCTGTAGCTCTGCATGGGGTTGTTGTGGCCAAAGTGCAGCACCCTGCACTTGGAGCCATTGAATGCCATCCCATTGGACTCTGCCCATCTGTCCAGGTGGTCAAGGTCCCGCTGCAGAGCCCTTCTGCCCTCCAACTCAGTCACATCTGCCCCCAGCTTAGTGTCATCTGCAAACTTGCTGATGACTGACTCGATGCCCTCATCCAGATCATGTGTCCCTGCCCATGCTGGGGAGGTTGGAAGAGATGATCTGTGCCTTCCAGCCTAGGACTTTCTGTGATTCTATGAATTTACTGATGCAGAGGGTTTGGGGTTTGCACACTTGTAAGGAATTCTGGTATCAAATTAATTGGGTTTTAAAACCAAATTAGCAAGTGAGTTCCTGTGTCTGTAGCGGTTGGCTGCATCTTAATGTTATGGCTTTTTTCTTTATGCATAGTTTGAAAAAGAGAAGGCAAGCCAAACCAAACCCTGAGACCATCTCTGCCAATTCCCCTGGCTCTCCTACTTCCAAACTATCTCCTGAGCAAGATGAGGAAAGGAAAGTTATTTTGGAGCAACTCAGTTCCTCGGAAGACACCTGTAAATTTGTTGGGGAAAAGGAAACTGCTCCAGACAAAGAGAAGAAAAAGAAAAAATACAATCAACTGAAAGACATCAGACGCACAGAACTCAAGAGATACTACACTACTGGTGAGTTGAGTTCATGCCACAGTGCTCTGAAATGCATTTCTCTTCTATGATTCTATAATGTCTTTGTGTCCTATTCTGGAGGCCATCTGTAAGAGGGCAGTTGGCTTTGGGTAGCCACAAGCAACATTTACTTACTTCTGAATGTCACCTGCTTGTAATTTTAACCTTGCAGCTCTCTAAAGAGAGCTCTCTCCTTGTTTCTCAGGTCTAAAATCATAGAATCATAGAATTGTAGAATGGTTTAGGTAGGAAGGGACCTCAAGGATCATCCAGCTCCAACCCCCTGCCATAGGCAGGGACACCTCCCACTAGAGCAGGTTGCTCAAGGCCTCATCCAGCCTGGCCTTAAAAGCCTGCAGGGAGGAAGCATCCACAACCTCCCTGGGCAACCTGTGCCAGTGTCTCACCACCCTCACTGTAAAATGTGCAAGTTTATTCTTGCCTTGCATTGTCACTGCTTTTTAAGGTTTGTCTTCTGTGGTTTATAGCATTGAGGCTCAGGGTGATTTGCTTTGAAGCCTTACAATGCTGCTTAAGATTTCTGTCTTAATTCATATTCATTTTGTCTGTTGAAGTGTGAACAAGTAAGTAAATGAACTACTTCTTTTAAAACGAGGTGTTGAAGGGCTTGTGTGCTGGAGAACTTGTTTCACCCTCGCTCCTCCCAACAGTGTCAGTAGCTTGGTTAATCACAAATATAATTTTTTGGGCTTAGACTTTCAGGTAATTGAGAAAGAAATCAGTTCATGCATGAATCTGTGAGGTGAGTCAAACATGTATCTGTTTACAGTTCTGGATTGTAATTTGTTAGGTATTTCAAAGATGATTTATGAAATATTTCTCCTTCCAAATTGTCTCTTGGTGTTTTGTAGGAATGAACTCTTAGATTAAGAAAACTCTGATTCCATCTTGTAAGGAATCCTTTTCTAACTAGAAGGAAAGGAACAGAAGATGATAACTGTCCTCAAAGCAGACTTCTTTACTGTTCACACAGTGTGTGCATGGATGGTTGACTCTGAAGGAATCACAGAATTGTTTTGGGTGGAAAAGCCCTTTAAGATCATCCAGTCCAACTGTGCTAGTTTGAGCCTAGCTAGCATGTTTTGGTGAGAAGAACTAGATGATAGGCTGTAAAATGAAAACAATGGTGAGGTCTACTTCCCTCACAGTCTTGCTGGGATGTGTAAAGAAGAAAGGCAAAACAAAGATTACTTCACTTGCTTCTTCTCTTCGCTGGGGAGCTTTGCCTACTAGGGAGAAGCTGAGGCTGCTGGCTGGACTCCATCTTGCTTTCTAACCTCACCCTCTTTTTGCTTGGCTGCTTCACCTTGCTTTTAACCCTCTTGGCCGAACCTCCATTCTTCCTTAGGACTGGGGTAAGGTTGAGAGGGGTAGGGGAAGGTGAGGGGGGTTGAGAGCCCCTCCTGGGGACTCAGGTTTCTGGGAGGGGAATTGTGTCTGTATTACCTTTTTTCCCTTATATATTTCTGTCTATAACTGTATATACTGTGAATATCTGCTTGTACATTGTGCCAGCTGTAAATATAAGCTTCATTCACATTTCCAGAGCCGACTGAGTCTAGTCTGGGTAATTTCTAAAAGTGTGGGGGGGTGGGGAACACCCAAACCATCACACCAACCATTCTCTAACTCTGCCAAGGCTGCTATTAAACCATGGCCCTCAGCACCAGATCTCTGCCTCTTTGAAACACTTCCAGGGAACGAAGATTCGGCACCTCCATGGGGAGCCCATTCCAGTGTTTGGGAACTGGGGGTGGTGGTGCTCCCTGCCACACTTCATAGAGAAGAGCGTTTAGAAGACTTCTCATAGGCAGGAGGCAGAGGTGCAGCTCAGGTGCAGCTTAGGAGGGAGTGGCTCCTGACTTGCTATACAGGTGCTGTGCTGCACTGCTGCCTGCGGCCGGCAGGGGGCATGGCCGAGCCGAGGAGGAGTTGGAAGTTCTCCACGAAGAACCTCAGGCATCCGTCTCCCCAGGGCAGGCTTGCCATCCTTTTCCCCAGGGCAGGGTAGGCTTCCATCTCCCCGGGGCAGGCTTGCCATCCATCTCCCCGGGGCAGGCTTGCCATCCATCTCCCCGGGGCAGGGTAGGCATCCATCTCCCCGGGGCAGGGTAGGCATCCATCTCCCCAGGGCAGGCTTGCCATCCATCTCCCCGGGGCAGGCTTGCCATCCATCTCCCCGGGGCAGGGTAGGCATCCATCTCCCCGGGGCAGGCTTGCCATCCATCTCCCCGGGGCAGGCTTGCCATCCATCTCCCCGGGGCAGGCTTGCCATCCATCTCCCCGGGGCAGGCTTGCCATCCATCTCCCCGGGGCAGGCTTGCCATCCATCTCCCCGGGGCAGGCTTGCCATCCATCTCCCCGGGGCAGGCTTGCCATCCATCTCCCCGGGGCAGGCTTGCCATCCATCTCCCCGGGGCAGGCTTGCCATCCATCTCCCCGGGGCAGGCTTGCCATCCATCTCCCCGGGGCAGGCTTGCCATCCATCTCCCCGGGGCAGGCTTGCCATCCATCTCCCCGGGGCAGGCTTGCCATCCATCTCCCCGGGGCAGGCTTGCCATCCATCTCCCCGGGGCAGGCTTGCCATCCATCTCCCCAGGGCAGGCTTGCCATCCATCTCCCCGGGGCAGGCTTGCCATCCATCTCCCCGGGGCAGGCTTGCCATCCATCTCCACAGGCAGGGTTGTTCTCTGCATCTGCTGTCACTGGGCTAGCACTGTTAGAAATAACCTCATGGTGTCAGGTATTGTTGGCTGAACAGTTCCCACTGCCAGTTTTCTCCAGTGTAGACTCATTTTTTGTTCTTCTCTTGGCACTTGTGTTGTTCTTCAGTGGTTCTGGAATTCTGGAGTGATTCGTACCATTCAGTCTCCAAATCTTACCTCATAAGACACTGCTTTGCAGAATCACAGAATCATTTCTGTTAGAAAAGCTCTTTAAGATCATCAGGTCCAACCATTCTCTAACTCTACCAAGCCTGGTGCTAAGCCATAGAAGCATAGAATGGTTTAGGTTGGACGTGATCTCAAAGCTCATCCAGTTCTAACCCCCTGCCATAGGCAGGGACACCTCCCACTAGAACAGGTCACTCAAGGCCTCATCCAGCCTGACCTTGAACACCTCCAGGGAGGGAGCAGCCACAACCTCTCTGGGCAACCTGTGCCAGTGTCTCACCACCCTCACTGTAAAGAAATTCTTCCTAACATCCCGTTTAAATCTCTCAACCAAGTCTGTCAGCACCACATCTCTGCCTCTTGGAAACACCTCCAGGAGTGAGGATTCAGCCACCTCCCTGGGCAGCTTGTGTCAGTCTTTGAAAACCCTTTCAGTCAAGATGTTTCTGCTCATATCCAGCCTAAATCTCGCCTGGTGCAGTTTGCTCTAGCCCTTGTTTTCTTGCCTTAAACAGCAGAGGTGCCGATAGCGTTTGTTGCCCTTAGCTGAGGACAAAGGGCAGTGGCACTCCTTTTCCCTTATTTTTACTGCATCTCTTGGTTTATGTTGGAATTGTTTTCTTACCCTTTCTGCTGGTGTTGCTCCAGTGATCTGATTTCAGGCTTCCCAGAATATGTCAGTCTGACAGAGTGCTGTGCAGGCCAATGCCCAGGATGCTGTCCCCTTCTTCGTGGGATGACCTGGCTGACCTGCTTCTGCAGCTTGGCTGCTTGGTTCAGGCACACTGTGGGAAGTCAGTTTTTGTTGGAAGGTGTTGCCTTGCTAAGGTTCAATACTATTTTTATGTATCTCTCTTTTTCTGTTTTGTTTTATTTTCCTCTCCTGTCCTAATTTTACTCTTTTCCCCCATGTGTTACAAGCTCCAAACCACTTTGTCAAACGTGAGGTGAGTTGCAGGAATTCAACAGCCAGGAAGCAGTAGATTCTTGTCTCTGTAGCAGGATGCACATCTCTGGGGATAGACCTGTTAGGTGGCCTCCTGTGAGATTAGGAAAGCAGAACTCCTGTCAGAATTGCTAAACTGGATGAAGATGACTGTGTTTTGCCATTGAAGATACTGAAACAGGAAAAAGTGTGACCTTGTGAAAGCAGGCAGGGTATAACAGTAAGGCTTGAGCCCAATTAGGCTCTGAATTTCATCCAGGTATTTGTTCCAGCACAGCATGCTGTGGTTTTTATACCAGAAGTGCAGAGTCCTCCTAAATTGCACTGATCTGGGTTGAAAACAGAAGCAATTGGCAGGTGGGAGGAATGGATCTCCTTTAAAGAATGCTTCAGCAAGAGAAGTTTGATTTAGGTGACTTGTCCCATGTCACCCAGTTACTTTTGTCAGCCAGATCAAATCCAGTTGACTAGCTTATGGCTCTGCTCTCTACTCATAAAGCCATGCTGCTCACTCACTCTATGCCATTCAACTTCTGCAGCACACGAGTGGGAGGTGAGACTACAAAATCTCCTGTTGTAGCTCTGCTCTCTGTCCAAAACAAGCAGGAGTCCTAAATGATGTGAGAGGAAAAATGCTGTGTGCCCATTTAATGATAGTGTATTGCAGGAGGTGCCAGAATGTCTCCCCAGAGTCCAGAGGCAGAAAATGGATGCTCTTTCGGCTTCTTTCTCCCTGCCATCACTCGGGCAGGGGGGGATTTGGGAGTAGCATGGCATGTGTGCAGTCAGAAAGCCTCTAAGTGTTCTGGGTAGCTGGCCAAGAACAAATGTTAATAAATAAAACAGAGAGGACACAGCAGTTTTCATCACTCAGAGTGGGGTGGGATTTGCCCTGGCTGGCACAGAACCAGCAGAGGCAACTCCCATGCCTGGTATCAGC
The DNA here is from genome assembly GCA_013400475.1 of Tricholaema leucomelas. Classification (NCBI taxonomy): domain Eukaryota; kingdom Metazoa; phylum Chordata; class Aves; order Piciformes; family Lybiidae; genus Tricholaema lacrymosa; species Tricholaema leucomelas. The sequence continues at coordinate 207,703 of WAAF01014062.1, forward strand.
AGTACTTTGTTTCATAGTTGAAAGCTGCTTGCAGTGCAATGAAAATGTATAAAATACTAATCAAGAAAGCAGGGCATTTGCTGAACCCACTTTGCACTCTGGCTTGTAGTAGTGAGGTCGTTTGCTTCATCTGAATGATTTCAATTGAAAATCAAAGTTTCTGCTGCTGAGTTCTGGCTTTGTCTTTTGTACTACCTGGTGCAGTAATTCAACAGTAGGGTGCAGCTGAGGACTTACTTAAGACATCAGTTGTGAAAATGTAGAATTAAAACTTAAGTTCTGAAGTTTTAGGGTTTAAGAAAATCCTTATCAGTTCTTGCTGGTAATTATCTAACTGTAGTCAGCCCTAGTCTCTGGGGGCTTGGTCAACCCTATGGGTGTAGCAGAGGAGCCTGGAGAAGAGAAGACTCTGGGGAGACCTTGCAGCTACATTTCAGCAAGGGGACCTTCAGCAAGGGTGGGGAGGGACTGTTTAGAAAGGCTAGGAGTGACAGGGCGAGGGTTAGTGGTTTGAAACTGGAGCAGGGGAGGTTTAGATTGGGCATCAGTGAGAGTGGTAAAACACAGGAACAGGCTGCCCAGGGATCTAGTTGAGGGCCCATTGCTGAAGACATTCCAAATCAGACTTGGTGTGGCCCTGGGCAACCTGATCTAGTTGGAGGTGTCCCTGCTGACTGCAGGGGGGTTGGACAAGAAGACCTTTGAGGGTCCCTTCCAACCCAGTGCAATCTGTGAATCTGTGATTTACAAACTGGAGAGCTCTTTCATTGAGTTGCTTGTTGCAATGAAACAGGATCTGAAGTTTCCCAAGTGCTGAGACTTTGCTTTAACCTGTGCTAGTTTGAGCCTAGCTAGCATGTTTTGGTGAGAAGAACTAGATGATAGGCTGAGAAATGAAAACAATGGTGAGGTCTACTTCACTCACAGTCTTGCTGAGATGTGTACAAAAGAAAGGCAAAACAAAGATTAGGTCACTTTTGCTCTGCACTGGGTGCTGGGCTGTTCTGCTTTGCCTGAGAGGGAGAGCTCGTGGCTGCTGGCTGGACTGGCACAGGCTGCCCAGGGAGATGGTGGAATCACCATCCCTGGAGGTGTTTAAATGGAGAGTGGATGTGGTGCTTGAGGCTATGGTCTAGTGATGAAGGCTGCTGGGATGAAGGTTGGACTGGATGCTCCTGGTGGTCCTTTCCAACCACAGCGATTCATAGTGATGAGATGTGCTGAGGGCTTTGTTTTAGTAAAGGACTTGTCAGTGTGAAACTAATGATTGGACTCGAGGAGCTTGAAGGTCTTTTCCAATCTAAGAAATTCTGTCATTCTCTAACGCTGCTTGAGCTCTCCTTGTGTGGCATCCTCCTTTAATGTGATCGTCTTGGTGGATGAGCTGTTTGTTGGAAAACTGAAGTAAAAGACAGAGGGAAGTGTTTTGTGTGTAGCCCATAGGTAGTGCCTACTGTTATTGAGACAGCAAATTAAAGAGAGTTACAGTGGAATTCCTGTCCTCTGGGGGGAAATGCCAGGATTTGATCTTTTCTAGAAGGTGTGTTCTACTGTAGCAGTTACTCCAAGTAGGATTTAACATACTGACATCTTGTGATCTAGTCTGCAGAGGTCAGGCTAGGGAGCGGCACGGCTGGTGTCTGAGCAGCTACAACTGATCTCCCTTCCGAAAGAACCAGATGCAACTCCAAAGGCTCTCTTGTCCCAGGGCCTGGCTTTTCAGGAAGAGTGAGCACTTAGGCTCTTAATTATATTTAAATGGAGGTGCACTGAACATCTCTGAAAAGTGGCCCTTGAGGGAAGGGAGGAAAGGTGTTGGGCGCATAGCGCGCGGTGAGGCTGCGGCAGGTGTGCGTGCAGGAAGGGAAGGGGAAGCATGTTGGGAGAATTCAAGAAGAGAGTTGTCTTGTTTCTGCTGGGGCTGGTGAAGGGAAATGTGTCATGAACTGGGATTGTTTAGTCTGGAGTGGGCTGAGGGGAGACCTCATTGCTCTCTACAACTCTCTCAAAGGAAGCTGGAGTGAGGTGGGTGGGAGGTGTTGGTCTTTTCTCCCAAGTATCATAGAATGAGAGGAAATGGCCTGAAATTGTTCCAGGGGAGGTTTAGGTTGGAGATTAGGAGAAGTTTCTTTCCTGCAAGAGTGATCAGGCGTTGGAACAGGCTGCCCAGGGAGGTGGTGGAGTCCCCATCCCTGGAGGTGTTCAGGAAATGTGTGGCCATGGCGCTCTGGGGCACAGTTTAGTGACCACGGTGGTGTTGAGCTGAAGGTTGGACTTAGTTTTAGTGGTCTCCTCCAACAGAAACAATTCCATGATTCTGTGTCCGTTTGGTTGGTGACTCTTCCCTTCCAGCATCCGCTGGCTAATCACATTGGGGGTAATCTGGACTTTCACAGGTGATGCCAGCTGCCTGCTGGGTCTTGTGCTTGCTGAGTGCAGGAGCCCTGTGAGCTTCCCCTGGGTGCCTGCAGGGGATGAGCAGCTCCTTGGAGCTGATTCTGGCAGCCTATGTTGTCTCAGGGAAAAGGATTGGAATCTCTTGAAAGCTTTTCTCTTGAGCATTTCCTGGGAGGGCTGTGGAGCAGTCAGACTGGATTCTTTGCCTCCTCCCTGACCCAGATTTCCAGGGTCCATGCCCAGGGTGTCTGCAGCCCCCAGGTATGTCAGCGCCTGAGCTTCTCTGCTCTCCCAATGACTCCCGGTAGCTCTCCGAGGATCTCTGCTCACAAGGAAGAGGTAGAACATTCCCATTGTAGTTTCAAACACGAGGTGTACATTTTTATCTCTTTCAGGCAGGAATATTCATAAGCCAAGAACATGAGGAGCACAGAGATAGTGCATTTGAAATCACATTGCAGCTCTTCTGGTCTCCAAGCAGAGCAAGAGGGAGTGGTTGTGGAGTCTGCATAGCTCAAGCCTGATATCCTCAGGGCAGGCATTTCTTTCTCTCCTCTTCCACAAGTTCTTATCTTCTGCTCGAAATAAACTGGTGGAAGTTAACCTGAATGCTCTGAAAACCAGACCCCCTTTCACCTGCAGTTCATAATACCACCAAGCTAAAGCAGAGAGTGTTTTATTTTCTAGCACTTTGACTCCTGGTTTTCCACACTGATGTTCCTTCATGTCTGTGCTGCAGCTTGTCAGGTCGCACTTGGGATCAAGCAGTGTGTAGAAACTGAGCTGCTCTTTGCTGAGGCTCCTAAGGCTCTGTGTGACAAAGTGCTGGCAGTAAGCAGCACATCAGATGCTGATTGCATCTCAGTACATGGAAGTAGGACACATGTCCCAGGGTTTTAGTTTTGGTGTTGTTAGTCTGTGTTTGTAAACTAGGGCCCTGGAATCACCAACTGATAGGCAAAACATCTCATCTGAAGAGACATTTCCTGGTTGACTGACATGGCATGGCCCTCTTACCTGGACTGCAGCAAAGCCTTTGACACCATCTGCCACAGCAAGCTCCTGGCACAGCTGGCAGCTCGTGGCTTAGGCAGATTCACTCTGATATGGGTCAAGAACTGGCCGGAGGGCTGGGCCCAGAGAGTGCTGGTGAACAGTGCCACATCCAGTTGGCAGCTGGCACTAGTGGTGACTGATCCCTGGATCAGTGCTGGGCCCACTCCTGTTCAATATCTTTCTTGATGACCTGGTCCAGGGGGTTGAGTCCAGCATCAGTAAGTTTGCAGATGACACCAAGCTAGGAGCAGGTGTGGATATACTGGAGGGTAGGAGAACCCTGCAGAGGGACCTGGCCAGCATGGATGGGTGGGCAGAGGCCAATGGGATGAGATTTCACAAGGCCAAGTGCAGGGTTCTACACTTTGGCCACAACAACCCCAAGCAGCACTACAGGCTGGGGACAGAGCAGCCAGGCAGAGAGGGACCTGGGGGATGCTGGTAGACAATAGCTGAAGATGAGGCAGCAGTGCCCAGGTGGGCAGGAGAGACAATGGCATCCTGGGCTGGCTCAGGAGCAGTGTGGGCAGCAGGACAAGGGAGGTTCTTCTGCCCCTGTGCTCAGCACTGCTCAGGCCACACCTTGAGTGCTGTGTCCAGTTGTGGGCTCCTCAATTCAAGAGAGATGTTGAGGTACTGAAACATGTCCAGAGAAGGGCAGCAAGGCTGGGGAGGGGCCTGGAGCACAGCCTGTGAGGAGAGGCTGAGGGAGCTGGGGGTGTGCAGCCTGCAGAAGAGGAGGCTCAGGGCAGAGCTCATTGCTCTCTACAACTACCTGAAGGGAGGTTGTAGCCTGGTAGGGGTGAGGGAGGGGATTCTGCTCCACTCTGGTGAGACCCCACCTGGAGTACTGCATCCACCTGTGGAGCCACTGTTACTGGAAAGACCTGGAGGTGCTGGAAGGTATCCAGAGAAGGGCCACGCGGATGATCATAGGGCTGGAGCACCTCTGCTATGAGAGCAAGCTGAGAGGAAGTTGGGACTGTTCAGTCTGGAGGAGAGAAGGCTCCAAGGAGACCTTATTGTGGCCTTCCAGTATCTGAAAGGGGCTATAAGAAAGCTGTGGAGGGACTTTTTACTGTGTCAAGTGGTGCTAGGGCTGGGGGGAATGGATCAAAACTACAAGTGGGTAGCTTGAGACTGGATGTTAGGAAGAAGTTCTTCCCCGTGAAGGTGGTGAGACCCTGGAATGGGTTGCCCAGGGAGGTGATGAAAGCCTCATCCCTGGAGGTGTTTAAGGCCAGGCTGGATGTGACTCTGAGCAACCTGATCTAGGGTAGGGTGTCCCTGCCCGTGGCAGGGGGGTTGGAACTGGCTGATCCTTGAGGTCCCTTCTAGCCCTGACAATTCCGTGGTTCTCTGGTTCTCAGTGTTGATAGGTTGTGTGAACAGCTTCTCATCTTGAGTCTGCAGAATTCTTTCTTATGAGTAAAGCTGAACTCTGGATAAGGAGGAGGTTTCTGGATGGTGAGTGTGTGAATTGTCTCATGCAGGTTGGTATTTCAGTGGAAGGTTGATTTAACCTTGCATATTTGTGTAATGCTAACTGTGCTGAAGAGGATCTTGCCCATACTGTTGCCAAACAGTCTGGAGGATATAATGACACACTTTTGGGGTTCTTATGTACCTACTCTGTGTACTCAGTGAGTTGTTAGCAGCCCTTAATGATACTTCTGTTGCTGCATCTGTACTTTGGCTGTGATTTGCACTTACCAGGTTGAGGATAGCATGTGTTCCTCCAGGTTGAGCTATAAACCTCATGGATGGGAGCTATTTAACCTGCCTTGAATACTGGACATCCATTGCTCACAGGCTGCCTTTTGTCTGGCTGATAAATCTGGTTCATAAACTCCTGCTCTGAAGGAGAGAGCACTTTACTGCTAAAGAAGTGGTGTTTGACTGCTGACTACAGTTAATCTAAGGTGGTGTTGATGTGTAATAGGACTTTGGTCTCTCGTGTTGATAGCCCAGGTGAGCAACGTGCTCCCAAGTCCGTGTCACAGGCTGTTAGAGCTTTGTGAAATAGCAGTGGGGAGAGAGAGTTATTAGTGGTAAATGAAAAGCAGGTCAGGAAGAGTCCACAGCTTTGATGACATCCTGAAGTAGTTACCCAAAGTGCATGGTAACAGAAATGATGATGATGATGATGATGATGGGGTGCTTTAATCTGGAGAAGAGAGAACTGAGAGGGGATTTCATGAATGTTAATCACTATCTGAGGACTGGGGGTCAGGGTGGGGACAGGCTCTGCTCACTGCTCCCTGGGATAAGACAAGAAGCAATGGATGGAAGCTGCAGCACAGAAGGTTCCAGCTCAATACAAGGGGGAACTTCCTGACTGTAAAGGTCCCAGAGCCCTGGCACAGGCTGCCCAGAGAGGTTGTGGAGTCTCCTTCTCTGGAGCCTTTCAAGGCCTGCCTGGATGTGTTCCTCTGTGACCTGAGCTAGATTGTATGGTCCTGCTGTGGCAGGGGGGTTGGACTCAATGCTTTATGGAGGTCCCTTCCAACCCCTGACATCCTGTGATCATTACTCATATCAGAAACCTATTACCTGCCACAGGAGACTTGTTTTGCCCTCAATTTTTGCTATAAGGACTCCCTACCTTCTGTCTTAGGTTGCTCCCCTTCGTTTTTCCCCATGGCTCCAAATGTTCACATTGCAGATAGGCAGCTTTAGGAAGAAGGTGGAAGGTCTTTCCTCCTCTCACTTTTCAAGCAGATCCTCACAGAGGAAACTTCAAATGCAGTGGTGCACATCTTGCTGTCTTAGACACGAGGGCTGCCTAACTGCCTGGAGCTTGCCATTCTTATTGAGAACTTGCATCCCTGCCAGGCTCCTGTTTCCTGCTTGGTGTCCTTCTTAGCAGTTTGATAGAGCAATAAAGCCTCCAGTTAGGCTTCCTTGGACAGCATTTTGCATGTGAAAGCTTTACTGGCAGTAAGTTGGCCACCTGCAAATGTTTGTGCTATCAGCTCCTAAACCAGATCAAACCACACAGCACGGCTAAAGTGTGTCACTCTCTGAGGACACTACAGAGGCAAACTGTGTCACTGGGAACTGCAAGAAGCAGCCACATGTGTGCTTAGATCAGCTAGAGCAGGTCATTCTTGCTTTCTGTCACTTGCCTTTAGAAGCTGTTCAGTCATTTGGTACCCAAATGTGTGGTGAGGAGCCCAGTTCTTATGCAAATTCAACATCCTGCTTATGGTCAGGCAGGAAAACCCAGGTACAGGCATGAAACTTCTTCCCTGAAAGGGTTCTCAAAGACTGGCACAGGGTGCCCAGGGAGGTGTTTCAAAGCAGCAGAGATGTGGTGCTGAGGAACATGGTTTAGCACCAGGCTTAGGGGGCTTTAGAGAATGGTTGGAATGGATGATCTTAAAGGGCTTTTCCAACCAAGACAATTCTGTGGTACCAATAAGGGCAGAGACATTTTCCTTCTGGCCCTGTCCTTGTTCAGTAGGCTTGCCTGTTCTTCTCATTTCTTAGTAATTTGCCATCATTCTTTTACATGTTGCCTGAAATCTTTGGGAGGTGCAGTCCACCCACTCTGCCCTTTTGCTGAACATGCAGTGTGATCAGATTTGCATTAACACCTAGTCAGTACTCCTAGCTCTGCAGTCCCATCCTCAGTGTAGTGCAGTGCAGACAAACCTGGGAGGCAGAGGCATGAGTCACTTCACCACTAAGCAATGGTTCAAGTTCAAAAAGTAGCCAGTGGCATTTATGCTAAAGCCTGTGGATAGGTGCAGCTCTTCCATCTGCTGCTGTCTGAAGGAAATGTGGCTACTGGGGACTCTCTCTGCTGTCTTGGTTGTAAGGAGGACACAGAACTGTTGCAGTGAGTCCAGAAGAGTGCCACAAAGATGATCCAAGAGTTAGAGCACCTCTGCTATGAGGACAGGCTGAGGGAGCTGGGGGTGTTCAACCTGGAAAAAGAAGACCCCAGGGAGAGCTTAGAGCTGCCTTCCAGTGCATGAAGGGATCCCACAGGAAGGCTGGAGAGAAACTTTGCATCAGGGTGTCTAGAGACTGGAGAAGGGGAAATGGTTTTAAGCTGAGAGACAGGAGGGTTTGACTGGATCTTAGGTGGAAGTTCTTCAGTACAAGGGTGGTGAAACACTGGAACAGGGTGACCACAGTGGTTGTGCATTCTCCCTACTTGGAGGAGTTTGAGGCCAGATTGGATGAGGCTTTGGGCTGCCAAGTCTAGTTGAGATGCATCCCTGCCCATGACAAGGGTGTCAGAGTAGGTGATCTCTAAATCCCTTCCAATCTAAGCCATTCTATGTTTCTGTCACACCTCCACAGCTCTGGGTGCCTTTAGAACTTCCTCTAGAGCTCATTGTCTTCAGATCATGTCAGAATACCATGGCCTTTGGAATTGCCAAGAACTGCCAAGTAGCTGTGCTCAGTGTGAGGGTGGTGTCCAGAAGCCCTCGTTGGTGGGATTTAAAATAACCCAGAGTGTGAACAAAGAAGAAAAAAACCCCATCCAAACACTGTCAGATTTTGGATTCAGGCAGGTTCACAGAGTCTGACTGCTGCTTTTATCCTGTAGCTGAACAGCCTACACAACACAGATTCACAGATCAGTTTGGGTTGGAAGGCACCGTAAATACCATCTAGTTCCAACACCCCTGCCAAAGGCAGGGACACTTCCCACTAGAGAAGGTTGCTCAAGACCTCATCCAACCAGGCCTTGAAAACTTCCAGTGAGGGGGCATCCCCAACCTGCTAATGTCATTACCTGGTTTCCCACCCTGCACCATAGTCTGCTTCAACTTTGGTCTGAGAAAGGTGGTGTGGGAAACGCAAATGTTGGGAAAAGGCAGCAACAGTGCTAACTTGAGACATTTTACTGTAGATCTCCAGTCTCAGAGATAAAATATCTGAGTTGATTGGGTGATGCTCTGTTCCAAAATGTGATCAGGAGAGGCCAGCATTGTCCTGATCTCTGTGCTCTGTGCCAAGTGTACTGTGCAGGCGCACTTAGGCTGTGTTCAGTCCCCGCATGCTCTCCGCCTCCCTTACCTTGTGGGAGAAAACATCTTTGCCACCTGAGCTGTGAAGGTGCTTCTCATGGCTTCATCCAAGGGAGGTAGTGGGTGGGGAGCAGGAGCACCTGGCCATATGTTTCTGATTCTTGTGAGTCTCTTAAGAGAACAATCTCTGCCCCTAAGATGCTGAGGCAGCCGCAGCATTAACCTTGCGGTGAAGCAGAGCCGGCAGAGGGGTGAGGAGCAGCACAGCTCTGTGTACATTACAGTGGGGCAGGAGAGTCCTCGCCCTTGTTTTTACTGTCTGCCTCCTGCTCTCTGGAAATAGCAAAGGTTGCAGCAGAGCCTGAGTGCGAGCCAGAAGCGCTGTGCTGCCATTCCCCAGCCTCTCCTCCCTGATCTCCTCCTGGAGCTGCTGCCTTGGATTGCAGGAGTGTACTTCCCAGGAGGGCAGTGTCCCCCTGCTCCTGACCCTCGCTGCTGGTTTGGCCAGGCTCAGCCCTGCCTTGCCTTCTCACCTCTGCCAGCCTGGGCCAGGCAGCAGCAGGAGCTCTCCGAAGGGCCCAGCAAGACAGCCATGCGAGGCCTCTCTTCGCCCCGGCCCCGCTCCTGGAGCTGGGGCTGTGTGCCACTCTCACCTCCCCCAGGTACGTGCCTCTGGCTGGGGAGGGTGAGCCCCGTGGGGTTGGGGCTGCCTGGCACCCTCTGTGCTCCTCAGCTTTGCTCACCCTCTGCTGTGGTAAGAATGGGAAACAGTTATCCTGCCGTCCTCCAAGAGCTCAGCTGTGCCTTGTGGGTCCTGAGAGGGTTTCTTGGGTGGAAGATGCCTCCTGAACAAGGGTTGTGCTTTCTGATGCTTTACTGTGTACTGTGTGCTCGTCTGCTTTGCAGGGCTTCCACCTTCTGAGTTCAAAGTAGTACTTAAATATGATGTACTGGTGGTGAAGTGGGGCTGAGCCAGTATTTGTTGTGGCTGCACGGATGCGGGTTCAGCGTCAGTGTTCATCTGCTGGTTTCTGCCTCAGCCTTGAGAGCATATCCTCACACAGAGCCCTTTTATCCAGCAGCTGAGTTATGTGGAATCATGGGGAAAACCAGGGGAGCAGTGCTGTGTTGAGATGGGATGGTGGATATGTTACTCTTGCAGAGTTCCTGAGATTATTAAACTTGCTGTGCTTGATGAAGTTTTGCCTGGTGGTGCAGTTTGAAGGCTTGGATAGACACTGTTGATGTGTCCTCTTCTTCCTAGTCACAGCTGCGGTTTGCACATCCTCTGAATCTTTCAAAACTTGCTGGTAGGAAATATCATCAAAGTCAGTTACATCAATACTGACTTTTTCTCTCCACTCTTTAGATGACAATCAAAACAAAACCAATGAAAAGAAAGAGAAGAAAATGGTTTCTCAGAAACCTCATGGTACCATAGAATACACTGTAAGTATTGGGATGGGGTTTTTCCAACTCTGCTTTCTTGAAAGGGGAGTGGTTGGGGTTAAGAAGGAGCCAGTGCACAAAGTGAAGGCACCAAGTGAAACCTGCCTGCAGTTTGTGCCTATCTCAGTAGGGGTAGCCCCAGATATCATTGTGTGGGGAGAGCTAGGCTGACATCCTGGACTCAGCCTGGCTCCTCTGCCTCTTCTCACGGCTGCCAGTCCTGTTTTTACTTCTGCACCATGGCTCTTTATTAGAGCAATTGTTTTACTATGCTGAAAAATACTTCCACTCCTCTATATTGATTAGGTTGTCAAGTCGTTGGGCTGTGCTTGATGTGAGACCTCCCTCTCTAAGCCAGAGCAGGGTGCCAATGGCTGCTGTGTTGGCTTAGAGCTCTAGCTCTGCCCAGAAGGTCTCTGTGAACTGTCCAGGTCCCTCTTGGGGTCTGCACTCCACTCCCCATCATGCAGAGGGACTGTGAAAGGCCACTGTCCCAGCTGAACAGCACAATTGCCTGACCTCTGCAACTGCTGAAGCTATTGTGAACTTGCCGGTGTGACTCCCTTCCCCACTTGCCAGACCAGTTCTAAGTAAGGAGGTGGTGCTAGAAAGCTTTATAAGAGAAGGAGTGGGACACCTATAACAGCTCTCCATTTTATCTGCTGTAGAGTGTGAAAGAATGACTGGGTTTTCTTCTTTGTATTGATACTGGGTTATCATGTAGGCTGGTAAACAGAGGCTGTGTTGAGATCATCAAACCTATTCCCTGCAAACAGCTTGTGAGAGGGCTTGGGTTCAGCTGGTCTGCCGAATGTGTTTGCTGGAGTATCTTAAGCTTCAATTCTTTCTTCAGGCTGGAAATCAGGACACCATAAACAGCATAGCATTAAAGTTTAACATCACCCCAAACAAGCTGGTGGAGCTCAATAAACTTTTCACACAGACGATTGTGCCAGGCCAGGTAAGGCTTTTATGGTTGCTCTTTTTAATACCTGAAACCTGATTATTTAAAAGCTCTTTACTGCTTTCATGTACCTATTATGTACTTAAAGACAAGGATAAGGAATGGTCATTTAAATCCCTCCAAGGGGAGCTCACCAGTTTGTTGCCTGGAGCTGGGGAAGGGAGTTTTGTAATTTCCATATCTGACTTGTGTTATTTATCTGCTGTCAGTAAACTTCAGGAAGACTCTGAAGCTGAGGAGGGTAATGTAGCTGTTGCAAGAGACCTGAATTCTTGGGAAGCCCAGATAAATGCTGGATATAATACATTATGCTATGTATAATGCATATGTGATATACAGGTAATAATTGCTGGGTATCACAGGATCACAGGATGTTAGGGGTTGGAAGACACCTCCAAGCTCATCCAGTCCAACCTAGCACCCAGCCCTAGCCAATCAACCAGACCATGGCACTGAGTGCCTCATCCAGGCTTTTATTGAACACCTCCAGGGATGGCGACTCCACCACCTCCCTGGGCAGCCCATTCCAATGCCAGTCGTTCTTTGTGAAGAACTTCTTCCTAAGATCCAACCTAGACCTCCCCTGGCACAGCTTGAGACTGTGTCCCCTTGTTCTGTTGCTAGCTGCCTGGGAGCAGAGACCAACCCCACCTGGCTACAGCCTCCCTTCAGGTAGTTGTAGACAGTTGTAGGTAATTGTAGACAGTTGAGGACTGCCTTGCGCTGAGTGCTCAGTATTGGGTTGTCTTAGTAGAACACAGCAGTGGTAGTAAATAGCATTTTAAGGCTTGTGTCTTTCTGTTTTGACACACATGTTTGTGTTTAGATTCTCTTTGTGCCAGAAACAAGTGCTGCGAGGCTGTTGTCTTTCAGTCCTGGTGCTCCTGTTTCTCCTTCGTCGTCCGACGCCGAGTACGATAAACTACCTGTGAGTCAAACACTGCTTCCCTGCCCCTAACCTCACAAAATCATTCCTGCTTCTGAGGCTGAGATTTGGAGGTTGCAGTTCAGACCTTGTGCATTGAGTGCCATGGGTTTTAATTTGCTGTACCACAAAATCTACCATCTTCCTACAGTATTCCAAAGGAAAGGAATTCTGTCTGAGCATGGAAACCCACTACAGGTTCAGCTGGGTGCAGAGTCTGTCATTGGGAATGGTGTAGTGTGTAGCTCTTAAGGAAGAGTTAATTCATAGATTCACAGAATGGTTTGGGTTAGAAGGGACCTTAAAGATCATCTGCTTCCAGTTATGCTGCCATGGGAACACCTCCCACAAGAACAAGTTGCTCAAGGCCTCATCCAACGTGGCCTTGAACACCTTCAGGGAGGGAGCAGCCACATCCTCCCTGGGCAACCTGTGCCAGTGTCTCACCATCCTCACTGTCAACAATTTCTTCCTAATCTCCACCCTCAATCTGCCCTCCTCAAGCTTTCCTCCAGTCCCTTACTGGCTTTCTTGTAGGCCCATTTCAGGTACTGGAAGGTCACTATAAAGTCTCTCTGGAACCTTCTCTTCTTCAGGCTGAACAGCCCCAACTCTCTCAGCCAGTCCCCATAGGAGAGGTGCTCCAGCCCTCTGATCATATTCGTGGCCTTCTCTGGACCCGCTCCAACACTTCCATGTCTCTCTTCTGCTGAGGGCACCAGAGCTGGATGCCGTACTCCCAGGTGGGGTCTCATGAGAGCAGAGGGGGAGAATCACTTCCCTCATCCTGCTGGTCACCCTAGATATTTCTGTGCTGCTCTGCAGTCCAGAGCCTTGATCCTTCATTGAGATTCTTGAGCAGAGGAGGCAGTTAGTTGGGTCTGATCAGGATGTTTTACTAGTTCAGGGAATGATGGTGGTTCATAGACTTGTCTTGTACAGACAAGACTGCTGGACTCAATCTTTGTTGAAGGCCTTAACATCACAGGATGTTAGGGTTTGGAAGAGACCCAAAGAGATTATCCAGACCAGCCCCCCTGCCACAGCAGGACCATACAATCTAGCTCAGGTCACACAGGAACACATCCAGACAGGCTTTGAAAGTCTTCAGGGAAGGAGACTCCACAACCTCTCAGGGAAGCCTGTTCCAGTGCTCTGGGACACTTACAGTTAAGAAGTTCCCTCTTGTGCTGAAGTGGAACCTCCTGTGCAGCAGCTTCCATCCATTGCTCCTTGTCCTATCCCAGAGAGCAGTGAGCAGAGCCTGTCTCCCACTTCCTGACCCCCAGCCCTCAGATACTTATAGACATTTATTAAATCCCCTCTCAGTCTTCTCTTCTCCAGACTAAACAGCTTCAGGTCTCTCAGCCTCTCCTCATCAGGCAGTTCTCCAGTCCACTCATTGTCCTCACAGCCCTCCCTTGGACTCTCTCCAGCAGATCCCTGTCCCTCTTAAACTAAACTTAGTTTTCCTTAGCAGAATGAGTGATTATCATGGGTTTAGACAGTAATTTTAGGGAGTTTAGCTCTCCACCTACTGATGTGAAAGCAATTAGACATTTCAAATCCATAACTAATGAAAAGGGAAGTGGAGAGAAGCCTGCAGTGAGTAGCTGGGTTTAACCTTAGTGCCAGCTGCACAGGGAATCCCACCAGCGATCTCAGTGTGCAGAGACCTCCAGTGTAGCTGGGGTGGCAGGACTAGAACTAGTCCACTTTTTAATGATTGTGCCTCCTGGAAACTCACTGAGCTGACTTGCCTTGGTGTGTTTTCATTTCTTGCCTGTTATTTGCATGGAGATTCATTGTGACGTTACAAAGGTGTTTTCCCCCCGTGCAGAGCGCAGCATGAAGTGTAAATGCAGAGCCAGCACTTTATTTCCTCAAGCAAAAGCAAACCACTTGGTTGAACCTGGTCTTTTAGTTGTCCACAGTCTACCATCGTGTGGTTCTGGTTCTGTTGCTCCAGACTGAGCTTGTATGCTTTTTTCAAGGATGCTGATTTGGCAAGAAAGGCTTTCAAACCCGTTGAGAGAGTCCTGTCCTCCACTTCAGAAGAGGATGAACCTGTGGTGGTCAAGTTTCTGAAAATGAATTGTCGTTACTTCACAGATGGCAAGGTAGGTGGAACCTGGCTCTGGGGTGTCCTCTGAGGTGCTCTGGAAGCAGGATCTCTTTGGATAAGTAAGAGAGCAATATTTCAGGAGTCAGACGTGCTCCACATTTGTATAGAGTCTGAGCATTCTGATGGCTTTGGCTCTGCTGTGTCTGTGTGTCGGTGCTGTGGTTGCAGTCTCTATCATTTTGTTCTTTTAATCACTTGTGATAATTGCTTAATGAAATAATTGCTCTTCTACCTATCTTCATTCCCTTACTGTGATTTGCCAGCAGGACCTTTTGAAGAGTGTATTGCTACATCCAGAGAGAACTGCACTTTAGAGTTACAACTTGTCAGGATTACTTGTCCAGTTCCATCACATTGTGCAATGGTTTTGGAAACTGAGCCATGTCTGTTTCATTTATGGCTTTAAGCTAAATTTTAACCATTTCCAGAGCAGCATTTCCAAACACATCCATGTTGCTTCTGCAGTTCCTAATGAATGGCAACCAAGCTGCAATCGAAAGATAAATATTGCATAATGCAAACTTTTTTTTTCTCCTCCTTTTCTCTTTTTTACCTCTCTCCTCTACTTGTCTTTTTTTATTTCTCCTCTTCTTTTCTCCCTTTTCCTCTCTGCCTCTTCTCTTCTTTTCTCTCTACTCATCTTCTTTTCTCCCTTTTTCTCTCTCCACCTCTTCTCGCCTCTTTTTTCTCTTTCTGCCTCTTCTTTTCTCTATCTTTTTTCTCTCTCTGCCTCTTCTCTCTTTTCTCTCTCCTCCTCTTATTTTCTCCCTTTTTCTCTCTCTGCCTCTACTTTTTTCTCTCTCTGCCTCTTCTTTTCTCTATCTTTTTTTCTCTCTCTGCCCCCTCTTTTTTCTCCCTCTGCCTCCTCTCTTTTTCCTCCCTCTGCCTCCTCACTCTTTTTTCTCTTGCTGCCTCTTCTTTTATCTCTTTTTTTTCTCTCTCTGCCTCCTCTCTTTTTTCTCTCTTCTCCTTTTTTCTCTTCCCACCTCTTCTCTATCTTTTCTCTTTCTCTGCATCTTCTCTCTGTGCCTCTCCTCTTTTTTCTCTTCTCTTCGTTTCTCCCTTTTTCTCTCTCCACCTCTTCTTTTCTCTTTTTCTCTCTCTGCCTCTTCTCTCTGTTTTTTTTTTTTCTCTGCCTCTTCTTTCCTCTCTTTTTTTTTCCTCTCCACCTTTTCTCCTTTCTCTCCTTGCAAGCATTCTTATAACATACATGTTCCCACTGGGACTGCCATCCTCAGTTTTCCAGCAGCTGTTTTAGAAGGCACAAAGCTTGGGCAGTATTTTAATCCTCTTTTCTCAAGGTTGCAAGACCTTGAACTGTCTGCTTGGTACATCTGCTCTTGTTGATACTGGTTTCAGATGTCTGCATATTTGGGTTTTAAAGTTCCCTGGGATTTAACACTGGGCATGCTAACTGCTGTAACGTTAAGTACCGATTTCAGCTGGAGTAGAGTTGATTTACTCCCTAGTAGCTGGTGCAGGGCTGTGGTTTGGATGTAGCATGAGGATCTGTTGGTAACACAGAGATCTTTCAGATGTTACCAAGTAGCACTTATCCCGAGTTGAGGATTTTTCGGTTGCCCATGCTCTGCCAGCAAGCAAGTGCAGAAGAAGCTGGGAGGGAGTGTGGCCAGGACACCTGACCCAGACTGACCAGAGGCATATTCCATTCCACTCCACAGAATGTCATGCCCAGTATGTAAACTGGGAGGAGGTGGTCAGGAGGGGCAGATCACTGCTTGGGCATCGGTCAGTGGGTGGTGAGCAACCACATTCTGCATCACTTGTCTTCTCCTGGCTTTTATTTTCCTCCCTCCTTTTGCTCTATTAATCTTCCTTATTATTAAAGCAATAATTTTGCTCTTAGACTGTTCTTATCTCAACCCAGAAGCTTTCCTTCTTTTTTTTAATCCTTAATTCTTCTCCCCATCCTACTGTGGGGAAAGGAGTGAGCATGTGGCTGCATGATGCTTAGCTGCCAGCTGGGATTAAACCACTGCAGCATTTTCCCCTTCATCCTGACTTTTCTAAGATAGATGTGTTTACATTTGCAATTTTGGGCTTCTCTTGGCATTGAGTGAATGTAGACTGCAGTTAACCACTCTCTAATTTTTCAGTCTGCTGTTCTGTAGAAGCTAATAGGGGACTGCTTGATCTTTCCCATGTGAATTAGGGCAGTACTTTGCTTTGTGATGTGATGTGTGCTAGATGCAGAGGATACAGATTGCCAGTTTTATGGCTGGAAAAGAGATTTGCAGTCAGAACAATCAGAAGTAGACTGGCTTCTTAGCCAGTCTAACTAAAATCCCTTGCTGCCTAGCTTCCTGCAGTGGCTGGGTAAGAGGCACAGCTCTTACAAACCTGTGACAGAAACCTCCCTACTTGATGTTGATGGTTTTTCGTTTTCCATCCAAATCTAAACCAGGTCTTTGTTACATGAGTCACACAGGAGAAGCAAATGGGAATTAGATAGAGACTTTGCTTTACAAAGGAGCAGGCACACATGTACTCACTTGTCAATGCCAACCCACCAGCTTGGCATCTCCTTGATTAAAACAAATAACCAACAAAACAAGGACAGGCTGAGAGAGTTGGAGTTGTTCAGCCTGGAAAAGAAAGGGCTCCAGGGAGACCTTAGAGCAGCTTTCCCATATTTGAGGGAGGCCTCTAGAAGAGCTGGGGAGGGAATTGTTACAAAGGCACGGAGTGACGGGACAAGGGGCAATGGCTTCGGTTTCAATCCAGTAATATGTTTTGTGGGAGACTGATTGAAATTCTACAGTTTTAGCTTGTGGGAACCAGTATGGAAAGTTGAATACTTCAAATGTGTTCAGGTGTTCAAGGCCAGGTTGGATGAGGCCTTGAGCGACCTGTTCTAGTGGGAAGTGTCCCTGCCTATGGCAGGGGGTTGGAACTGGCTGAGCTTTGAGGTCACTTCCAACCTAAACCATTCTATGAAATGCTGTTCCTTATCAGCCAGGAACTGGGATGTTACTAAGCTTTTATCTTACAGTGTCTGACTTCAAAACCAAAGTGTGTTGTTAGCAAACACTGCATGGTGGGGTGGAAAGAGGCAGGAGAGAGGTTTTTCTTTATAGGATAGTAGCCTAAGATCTAATAGCAAATGCTGAGTTCATTACATGTGATGTGCTAACTCTTCCTTCTCCTGTTCCAGGGTGTAGTTGGAGGAGTCATGATAGTAACTCCAAACAATATCATGTTTGACCCACACAAATCTGATCCTTTGGTGATTGAGAATGGCTGTGAAGAATATGGGCTCATATGCCCCATGGAGGAGGTTGTCTCAATAGCTCTCTACAATGACATCTCTCACATGAAGATCAAAGATGCTTTGCCATCGTAAGGAGCATTCTTCCCTGATTTTACCTTCCCTATGAAGCAAGGCTGAGGGAGCTGGGGTTCTTTAGTTTGGAGAGGAGACTAAGGGCTGATCTCATTAATGCTTATAAATACATGAAGGGTGAGTGCCAGGAGGATGGAGCCAGGCTCTGCTCAGCGATGCCCAACGACAGGACAAGGGCCAATGGGTGGAAACTGAGGCATAGGAAGCTCCATGGAAACGTGAGGAAAAAATTCTTCCCTGTGAGGGTGACAGAACACTGAAACAGGCTGCTCAGGGGGATTGTGGAGTCTCCTTCTCCAGAGATATGCAAGACCCACCTGGATGCAATCCTGTGTGATCTGGTGTAGGGGATCCTGCTCTGTCAGAGAGAGTTGGACTGGATGAGCTTTCGAGGTCCCTTCCAGCCCCTAACATTCTGTGATTCTGTAACTTGTGTTTCCAGGCACAAGTTCAGGAAGGGGCATGGAAAAGGAGAGAGAGGAGAATGGAGAGAAAGAGTTGTCACACAGGGGAAGAAAATGCCAGGAAATGAATGATTCATTCATGGTGTTCTTCTGTTTTCTTGCTGGGACGATTCAGTGGCACTAAAGAGAAATGGGTCATGAATATGAGAACCAAAGTGTAAAGGAGACCATTAAAAAGTAGTAATTAAAAGTACAGGTATCATGTCATAGTTGGGCTCCTGCACTGACCTCTCTCCATGGTCAATTCAGTGGCAGTGGAGAGGCTTAGATTTGAACCAAAGTATTAAGGAGACCATTAAAAAGGAGTAATTAAAAGTACAGGTATCATGTCACAGTTGGGCTCCTGCACTGACCTCTCTCCGTGGTCAATTCAGTGGAAGTGAGGAGGCTTAGATTTGAACAAGGACTGTTCTGAGAGGAGTACTGAAAGCTTTTGAAGGTTGGAACAAGTCCAGAGGAAGGCTACAAAGGTGATCCAAGGGCTGGAGCACCTCTGTTATGAGGATAGACTGAGAGAGTTGGGGTTGTTTAGCCTGGAGAAAAGAAGACTCTGGGGGGATCTTAAAGCTGCCTTCCAGTACTTGAGGAGATCCTACAGGAAGGCTGGAGAGGGACTTTTCATAGGGGTGTCTAGTGATAGGACAAGGGGGAATGGTTTGAAGCTGCAAGAGAGTAGGTTTAGAATGGATCTTGGGAAGAAGTTCTTCAATATGACAGTAGTGAGACTCTGCAAGAGGCTGCCCAGAGAGGTTGCGGATGCCTCCTCTGCAGGTGTTGAATGCCAAGTAGGACGAGGCCTTAAGCAGCCAAGTCTAGTTGAGAGGTGTCCCTGCTCAGGGCGGGGAAATTGGAGTAGATAATCTCCAAGATCCCTTCCAGCCTAAGCTATTCTACGATTCCAACAGCACATTAGAGCAAGGCAGAAGAATGAAAGGGAACAGCTCCAGCTCAGGTGGCTGCTACTGCTTTGCATCAAACATGTTGGAGCAGAGTATGGCTTAGTGTCTGATCTGCTTTCTTCTCGAAGATGCAGCTGTGCAGCCTAGGGAAGCAGGGATGGTTGTAGAGGTTGACTCATTGTCAGGTGTGGGAAATAACAGTATTAAAGTGATATGAATGAAATTCCAGCAGCTAAGTACACATCCTGGTGACTGAATCATCTCCTGACTGCAGTCGACAGGACAGGTCGTGTTGGCTGAATTCTGATGACTTGCACATTGTGATTCCATGTCTACCATTTCTTCACCCATCTGGCACACTCTGCCAAGTGGTTTACTCATTTTTATTTCAGTATTATCCTTGCCCCATTTTTATCCATTTTATTTCAAGTCCCTTCTTTCCACTGGTGTATGTTTATTTTGGCACAAGTAAGTTTTGGTTGAGTTTCAGAGCTTAAGTTGGTACATTATTGAGTTGTGTTCTTTTCCATTTTACTTTCTGTTTCCATTTTTTTGTTTAACATCCTATGTACATCCATCATTTTCCCTGACAGTGACATACCAAAGGATCTTTGTCCTCTGTACAGGCCAGGAGAATGGGAAGACCTCTCCTCTGAGAAAGATATCAATCCTTTCAGCAAATTCAAATCCCTTAACAAGGAAAAGAGGCAACTGAATGGGGATCCATCCATTGCTCTGGGTGCCAAACAGGTAAAGCCTTCAGATGAGGAAAAGCCTGCTGATTTTGAAGTTCTTCAGTCATCTGAGAGTGCAGAGTCAGTCAAATCCAAGTCACTGGAGTTTCCCAACAACATCACTGCCACCGAATGTTTGGAAAAGTTTGCTGCAGATCCATGTGCCAAGGAGTCTTCTGGGCAAAAAAACACTTCAGACATCGAAACCAAAGAAAAATCCCTTTTAAAAGAAGGAGAGGATGACTCCACTGAGCTGGAAAAGACATCACCTCCTATGGACAGAGGGTTGGACAGGAAAATCTCAGTAATGGAAGGCTTGCTGGCTGACCCCAGGGAGCTGGGGAGAAATAAGCAGCAGGTAACCAAATCCACTACAGAAGTCCTGGAGCACTTGACAGTTGATTCCTTGGAAAAAAAGGACAGTGTTGAACCTAAAGCTGACTTAGACTTAGAGCTGTGTGAAAAGCAAGATGTTATTCCAGAAGTAAACAAATGTGTCAGTTCCCCGACAGGTAAGGTGGAGACTGCATTGGACACTAAGAAAGAGCTAGAGAAAGATAAACTTATTGAATTTTACCTCAATAAAGATGGGAATGGGTCGCAGTCATCTGAAGACTTACACAAGGCTGAAATCCAGAAAGGTGACAACAATAAAGCAGTTGGCATAGACCTTACACTTAGCTGTTCAAAGTCCCAAGCTAACGAAGTCCATACAGTTAAAAGTATGGAGCTTGCTTCTTGCTGTGTTGAAAGGAAAGCACCTTCGTTAGGAATCAGCTCAGCAGCAGCAGAGGAGAAGGAGCTGGAAGAGTCTGTGGACTCTTCATTAGTACCAGCTATAGACAAGATCTGTCAAGAAACGCAGTTAGACAATCAATCAGAGATCAGACTGTGGCTGCTGCAGAAAATTCAAGTGCCAATTGAAGGTAGGTCTCTGGTTATCCTTATTTCCTCTGAGGCTTGGACAGCACTGTGACGGTAACCTCGGAACTGCTAGCTCTGAATCCCCTCTTTCTCTAACACCCACTCTTTTGGCTTTGCTCTTGTGTATTGTATTGTATTCTGTTCCCAGCTCTTCAGAAGAAAAAAAGTATCCTTCCAGTTCCCTAAGCTTCTAGTTTGAGAAGTAGCTTCTGTGCTCTTTCTGTGTTGGGGCATCCCTGTTTATATATAATCTTCACCTCTGTTTACTGGCTTTAAGGACAGCAGAATGTCACCGAGTGGCAGTATTGGTGGGGACACTTGGTGATCTAGGAGCTGTCACTCTCTATGGGTAGCTTTGGATGCTTCAGTGCAGTTTGCACTTGGCTCACAGCAACCCCGTGAATGCTCCAGGCATGGGGCAGAGTGGCTGGAGACTGCCCAGCAGAGAAAGACCTCAGGGTGCTGGTTGACAGCTGACTGAAGAAGAGCCAGGTGTGCCCAAGTGGCCAAGAGGGCCACAGCATCCTGGCCTGGATCAGCAACGGTGTGGCCAGCAGGAGGGAAGCGATGGTGCCCCAGTACTGGCACCGGCGAGGCCACACCTTGACTCCTGGGTTCAGCTTTGGGATTCTCACTCCAAGAAACACTTTGGCTTGCTGGAGTGGGTCTAAAAAAGGTCAGTGAAGCTGGGGAAGGGTCTGGAGAACAGAGCTGGTGAGGAGCAGCTGAGGGAACTGAGGGTGTTTAATCTGGAGAAGAGGAGGCTGTGGGGAGACCTCATTGCTCTCTACAGCTCCCTTAAAGGAGGTTGCAGTGAGGTGGGGTTGGTCTCTTCTGCCTAGTAGCAAGTAACAGGATGAGAGAAAATGGCCTCAGGTTGCAGCAGGGGAGGTGTAGGTTGAATATGAGAAGAAACTTCTTCCCTGAAAGCATTCTCAAGGACTGGCACAGGCTATCCAGGAAGGTGCTTGAATTCTTATCCATAGAGGTGTTTCAAAGCTGCAGAGATGTGGTGCTGAGGGCCATGATTTAGCAGCAGCCTTGTTAGAGTTAGGGAATGGTTGGACTGAATGATCTTAAAGGGCTTTCTAACTGAAATACTTCTGTGATTCTATGGTAGTTCAGTGAACTGTTGGACATAGCCTTGATTTATGTCATGTGGTGAGGGGTGATTAGAGTGGAGTTCTTTAAAACCGTTTTAAACCTAATTTTCCTTCTTTTGGAAGGGGTTGCTATGGTGCTAGTTGTATTTGGTGATTTGTTCTCATTGGGAGAGAGAAATCCCTAAAAGGCTCTGTGTGTGTGCTCCTGAAATGAACAAGGCAGCTTCAGCATGATCCAGGCTATAGTTTAATGAGCAATTTTTTTGTCCCACTACTAATTCAAGGAACTTCAACTGCTCTTACCTTTGACCTGTGCTGACAAGAGGTAGTTGTGTGGCTCTCTGACTGTCAGAACTGAAGAGCTGATCAGGCTTTGTGTGTGTGCAGGGCTGCTACCCTATGACTGGATGGGTGTCCTGAACCCAGTCTAACACTGTCTCCTTTTCCTTCCTGCTCCATGTTGCAGTTTGCACCCACCATAATCATCTTACTGGTTTGCTTTACAGGGCTGTTCTGTGCACAGCCGAGGGGGATACAGGCTGTGACCATATGGGACTCAATGGCCACAGTTTAGGGTAAACAGGGCTTTATGAAACCAATGTTGCCACTGAACGACCTCTCAGGTTTATTTCTGTGTACAGTGCCTCTGAGTGTTCCTTTGCACAAGGTTATTCTGTCTAATGATGTTTTATCACCTGCAGTATTTGTGCTTTGTCTGTAAGCAGCCCATTTCTTTTCTCTCATTCAGATATGCTTCCTTCAAAAGAGGAAAAGAGCAAGACTCCTCCAATGTTTCTGTGCATTAAAGTAGGGAAGCCCATGAGAAAGTCCTTTGTGTCTCAGAGCACCACCATGTCTCAGCAGTACAGTAAAAAAATAAAGCAGCCAGAGTATTGGTTTGCTGTTCCTCGAGAAAGGTAAGCTGCAGTGCGTAGCACAGAAACGTGCTCAGCTCTCTTGGAAACACCTGGTGCCTTCTAGCCTTGCATCTGACTTTCCTTGGGTGGGTCAAGGTGTGAAATGCAGCAGGGATGCTAAGATGAGGAGAGGACTGCCCTTGTTTGATTGCATGAAAGCAGTGTTTGTTGCTCATCTACTGTGGCTCCCAGTGAAGAGGAAGGAAGAATCAGGTGCCACTTGGAAGATGAAGAGAGGGATATGCATACAGCTAACATGGTACAAGCACTGGGGGGTTCTGTGGGGTTTGGCTGTGAGTCAGAAGGTGAGGAAAATGGGTTGAAGCTTGAGTAGAATCATAGAATCAACCAGGCTGGAAGAGACCTCCAAGCTCATCCAGTCCAACCAAGCACCCAGCCCTAGCCAATCAACCAGACCATGGCACTGAGTGCCTCATCCAGGCTTGTCTTGAACACCTCCAGGGATGGCAACTCCACCACCTTCCTGGGCAGCCCATTCCAGTGCCAATCACTCTCTCTGGCAACAACTTCCTCCTAACATCCACCCTAGGCCTTACCTGGCACAGATTCACACTGTGTCCCCTTGTTCTGTTGCTGGTTGCCTAGCAGAAGAGACCAACCCCACCTGGCTACAACCTCCCTTCAGGTAGTTGTAGACAGCAATGAGGTCTGCCCTGAGCTTCCTCTTCTGCAGGCTGCACACCCCCGGCTCCCTCAGTCTCTCCTCACAGGGCTGTGCTCCAGGTCCCTCACCAGCTTCTTTGTCCTTCTCTGGTAGTAGTTTAGACTAGAGATTAGGAAGAAATTCTTTCTAGTGAGGGTGGTGGGACACTGGAACAGATTGCCCAGGGAGGTTGTAGATGTTCTCTGGGGGTGTTCATAGCCAGATTGCACGGGGCCTTGAACAACCTGGGCTAGTGAGAGGTGTTCCTGCCAGTGTCAGGAACATGATAATCTTTAAGGTCCCTTTCAACTCAAACCATTCTGTGAATCTATGAAAAGGGAAACAGCTGCAGAAGACTTCACTAAGGTGCAAGTGCTAAAAGCAGAGTTATTTCCCATGGGCAAAGGGCATGATATGGAAAAGGGAGACGGTGCTAACCGAATGGGTGTTGCTGTTGTAGCCTTAGAGGCCAGAAAAAAGTCTCTTCCTTTGTGATAAAACACACTTAGGTGATGTGCCTGTAGGGGTGTTTGTGCTACAGCAAAAAAAAGAAAGTAGAGGCCTGTGGTTTTCCACTTAAATCACCCAAGAGTTTCCAGTGGCTGTGAGGGATCGAATCCCTGCTCCTTTTGCTGGCAGGCAGCTAAAGCAACTCTGTCGATGAACCAAAACAGAGAAATCAGTGATCACTCTTGGAGTTTGATGCCAGGAAGGATGAAGCTGTGCAGCTGAGCCAGTCTCAGAGGTGTCTCTTTAAGATGCAGGCAATTTTCTTTCTGGTTTGAAATAATTTCTCAGGATATTGGGTTTTTCTTTTCAAAGCTGTAGCATGTGTGTGGATTTCAGTGTTCCTTTCCTTTTAGAAATGGATGTTCAGAGCAGACCACAAGTGTGCAAGTCGCTGACCTGGAGGAGGAGGGGGAGAGGCTTAATCTAGCTGGAATGTTACCATTGGGAGTGTAGCTGAAGATAGCTTTTGGTTTGCTTGCTATCTGCTGAACCCAGTCCTTGGCTCCTCAGCTATTGCAAAAGGGCAGGTTCAGAAAATTCTGGGTTGAAGAGCGAGTAAATACTTGAAGGAGCTGGAGCGATGCTGTAATACCAGACAAGGTCAGCTCTTGCTTTGGGGATAGTGTATCTGATGTTCAATAAAGCTGCTGAGCTGAGGTCATCTTTGCAACAGGTAAATCTATTAAGCTTCACAGACTTGGAAAACAGCTCCTCTGCTTGTCATTCTCTGAATAGTGAGGGGCCCTAACCCACAGATAAACTGAAGTGTTGACACCAGGTTTATCCTTGATTTTAGAAGGAGGGAAAGACCACTTCTGCAGTGAGCTGTTGCAGCAGCACTTGGCTGTCCTGGCTGACAGGCCAGATTTCTGTTGCTGAGGCTGCTGTTTAGATCTTGGTCATAATTACTGGTGAACAAAATGGACATAGCTCATAATAAGATTAGTGGTGGTAGAAGTCTGTGGTGCTGTTCGTAATTAGAATCATAAAATTATCAGGGCTAGAAGGGAGGGACCTCAAGGGTCATCTAGCTCCAACTCTTCTGCCATGCACAGGGACACCTCACACTGGATCAGGCTGGCCAGAGCTTCATCCAGCCTGGCCTTAAACACCTCCAGGAATGAGGCTTCCAGCACCTCCCTGGACAACCCATTCCAGGGTTTCACCACTCTCATACTGAAGAACTTCTTCATAACATCCAATCTGAATCTACCCACTTCTAGTTTTGTTCCATTCCCCCCCAGTCTTATCCCTACTTGACATCCTAAAAAAAGTTCCTCCTCAGCTTTTCTTGTAGGTTCCCTTCAGATACTGGAGGCTCACGGTAAGGTCTCCTTGGAGCCTTCTCCTCTCCCTCCTGTCTCCTTACTTGGCTATTTGAACGCTGCAGAGATGCAGGAAAAGTCATGGAGAACTTGGGGCAAAAAATCCCTTCAGATTCCTCAAACTAAGTGCCACTCCTTCCCATTAATGCAGGGCATGTCCTTGCCTAACAAGTCAGTGATTTCTCCAAACTCTTGGATGCCTTCCCAGACCAAGATGCATCACTTCCTACCCTCTGGCTCTATTCCTGTATCAGTATTGCACAGTATGCAATTATCAGCATTGCACCTTGAGGGTGCCATAGACAGCAGGTCACTTGGGGTAGCTTTGCAATACATCTGAAAGAGTTTACTAATTGTAAGGACATTTGGAGTGCAGTTTTATTTGTGTATGAAAATAACCAAGAATGCTGTACTTGTCTCTAGCATAATTAAAACACTTTCTGTCCAGTGCTGTTAGTCACAGTAGCTTGTGCAGCATCTTGATGTTTCACAGTCACAGAATCACAGAATGTCAGGGGCTGGAAGGGACCTTCAAAGCTCATCCAATCCAACCCCCCTGCCAGAGCAGGATCACCCAGAGCAGATCACACAAGAACACATCCAGGCAGGTTTTAAATATCTCCAGAGAGGGAGACTCCACAACCCCCCTGGGCAGCCGGTTCCAGTGCTCTGTCACCCTCATAGGCAAAGAATTCCTCCTCCTGTTTCCATGGACTTCCTATGCCTCAGCTTCCAACCATTGCTCCTTGTGCTGTCATTGGGCATCACCCAGCAGAGCCTGGCTCCAGCCTCCTGGCACTCACCTTTACATCTTTATAAACATTGATGATGTCACTCCTCAATCTCCTCCTCTCCCAGCAGCACAGCCCCAGCTCCCTCAGGCTCTCCTCATAACAGAGATGCTACATTGCCTTAATCATCTTTGTGGCTCTGCACTGGACTTTCTCCAGCAGTTCTATGTCCCTCTCCAACTGGGGAGCCCAGAACTGGACACAGTCATTGAAACCAAAGCAAAACAAACCTAGAGCCTCAGCCAAATCTGGATTGAGATTGTAAAGAAATTGGTGGGCATGTCTATAATCACTGTGCAAATTCAATCCTTCTCTGATTTGCATTTAGTTTAGTTACATTTTCCCATGATTTCTTAGTGTTTGCTGCTGAAGCAGCTGCAGAAACAGCTCCATTTTCAGCCTGGCCCCATAGCTCCCAGCAGAACTTCTCTTCCCTTTGCGGACTACTGCTTGCTTCCTGAGCCTTGGCAGGCTGTGGGGAAGCTGCACTGCAGGGAACAGATCCTCTTAACCTTTTAACAGTGTTATTTCCTCCTCCCCCCTCCCCGCTTTATTTTCGGGTTTATGGTTTTTAATGGAAACCTCTGGAAGCATCCTCAATTCCAAGAGGAAACTGTTAGGCTTCCTTGGCTTCCTTGAAGGGAACCACTGCTGTGAAGTGGCTACTCTTTCTAAAAGCTGTCAATAAGCCTGAGTTCTTGTTTGCCTTTTGGGGGCTGTTGCAGGTCTCCTCTCTCCCTAGGTGTGTTGCTGGCTGCTGAGTGCCCTGAGCTGCGTCACGCCGTGAGCCGCAGCTCACAGCCGCGTTAATCAGTGACCGTGGGGCTGCAGGCTCACGGGGGGGAGGTGGACATCTTCACTTGACCTACATACACATTCCTCAGTTTAGGGCAGCTTCTGGCCAGGTGCAGCTGAGCAGAGCTTTTGGACACTCCTAGGGAGATCGCTTGTTTGGCTGAGAAGTTTTGCCATGGGTGTAGCTTACAGTAGGAGAGGGTAAGTCTGTGCCTGCTCTAGTACATGGATTTGTCTTTAGAGGATGTAGATTTTTCCACCCTAGTGGATTTTAAGGAGTAGTAGGTCAGTAGTTAGGTGACAGATTGCCTACTGCAGAGGAAAATGCATTGCACTGGAACACTGTTGCAGAATTTATTTATGACTGTGTGTCCTGGCAAGTAACTTCCTCATTGTGGCACTGTGTAGTCCAGAAGTAAATCTCATTGATTATCTATAATACCAATTTGGCAGGCAGGTTTGATTTATGAAGGTATTGATGTTGATGTAGATGTTGCCCCAAGATCGTGCAGCTGAGAGGGCTTCTGCTGCTTTGGAAGCTTCTCTTCTGAGAGCAGGCAGATTTTCAGGGGGAAAGGTAACAATGGTTGAGCCTTTCTTCCTTTTTCAGTCGTAGCTTTCTGTCCCATTGGCATTTTTGGTATGATCGGGGAGCTGGGTGAGTTTTAGTTTGGTTTTTCTTGCTGTTTCTGTGGAGTTTTCCTTTTGTAGAGCAAGATGTTACCTGGTTGTGACTCCTGCTAGTATCTAATGCATAACATCCTGTAGCTGATACAGAGCTGTGCTGAGATCTGGAAGAAATTGCAGCACAATTACTGGAGTCAATACCTACATGATGCTTCTGTGAGCTTACGCAGGGCTTTGCATAAGGGGATGGTGATTAAGATGGTCCTGATGATGAAGGATAACTCATTCATGCTCCTGTTAATCAAATAGCTTAGATCTGGACTCCTTTTGAATTAGCCTTCTACAAAGCAGCCCAGAAGGCCAGCCAGATCCTTGGCTGCATCAAGAGAAATGTGGCCAGCAGGTCAAGGGAGGTGATTCTCCCGCTCTGCTCCACTCTGGTGAGACCCCACCTGGAGTACTGTATCCAGTTCTGGATGCGAATGTGCTGGAGCGTCACAGTATCACACAGTCTCACAGTATTACCAAGGTTGGAAGAGACCTCACAGATCATCAAGTCCAACCCTTTACCACAGAGCTCAAGGATAGACCATGGCACCCAGTGCCATGTCCAACCTTGCCTTGAACAGCTCCAGGAACGGAACTGGATGAGGCACTTAGTGCCATGGTTTAGTTGACTGGGTAGGGCTGGGTGATAGGTTGGACTGGATGATCTTGGAGGTATCTTCCAACCTGATTGATTCTATTCAGCATGTCCAGAGAAGGGCCACTGGGATGATCAGAGGCCTGGAGAACCTCTCCCGTGCGGACAGACTGAAAGAGTTGGGGCTGTGCAGTCTGGAGAAGAGGAGACTCCCAGGTGACCTTCTTGTTGCCTTTCAGTATCTGAAGGGAGCCTACAAAAAAGCTGGGGAGGGACTTTCAGGATATCAGGGTGTGACAGGACTGGGGGGAATGGAGTAAAGCTGGAGGTGGGGAGGTTCAGGCTGGATGTGAGAAGAAAAATGTTCAGCATGAGAGTGGTGAGAGCCTGGAATGGGTTGCTCGGGGAGGTGGTTGAGGCTCCATGCCTGGAGGTGTTTAAGGCCAGGCTGGATGGGGCTCTGGGCAGCCTGTTCTAGGGTAGGGTGTCCCTGGGCATGGCAGGGGAGTTGGAACTAGATGATCTTTGTGGTGCCTTCCAACCCTGATTCTATGATTCCTAAGTTGTTTTTTTGTTGTTGTTGGGGATTTTTTGTGGGGGGATGTTTTTTTAAGTGCCCTGTTTTGAACACTTGCTTTCTAGAGGCATTAACTTAGAATTTCTGGAGTTGTTCCTTCCCAAGTATTTTGTTTTATTGATGTTTCTCTCTTAACGTGTGACAAACTCCCAAGCATGTGCTCAACAAACCCATCTCTGAGTTGCAGGATGAGTTTCCTTGCAACTGTCAAGCTGGCTGTAAGGGAGTACCTCAGGCAGTGGTTTATCAGTGTAAAAGTTGTCTCCAGTTTTGTTAGTTTGGTAGGTTGAAAACACCACCACAGCATAATGTTACTGTTTGATGAACAGAGGAGGTTTGCTCTGCAGCTCCTTTCAGAATGACCTCACTCCCACAGTCACTTAGTGCTCATTTTATGTTGCTGCTTCTTAAATGTGGTCTGTCTGGATTTATTTAACATCTGCCCATTGCAGAGGAAAACTTAGTTATGGACTACTTAAATAAACTGAGAGGAAAACCTAGTTATGGACTACTTAAATAAACTGAGCTTATGCAGCTCTGTGGGGCCTGAGAGGAAATTCTGAGTGTGCTGAGGAAGTTGGCTGATGTTGTTACAAGGCTGCTTTCTGTCATCCTTTGAAAGGTTACGATCGCTGGGAGAGGTCCTTAAAGACTGGAAAGAGAAATGCTGCACCTGCCCTCAGAAGAATGAAGGAGGATGTGTGGGAGCTCAGGGCAGACAGCTTCACCTCAGTTCCTGGGAAGATTATGAAGCATGCTCTTATGGATGCCAGATCCAGGCACAGGGAGGGCAAGAAGGGATAAGAACAGCTATTGTAGATGTGCCAAGGGCAAGTTGTTTCTCTACCAACCAGATAACCAACCAGGAAGGAGGGAGTAAGGGATTGTTGTTTTACCATGACCCTTAGGCAGGCTTCTAACACACTCTCCCTTAGTGCCCTTAGAGCCAAATTGGAGAGTGGTGACCTAGATGGGTGGACTCCCAGCTGGCTGAAAAACTGGTTGGGCTATTGGGCTCCAAGAGTTGATTGCTAATCTGAGTAGCAGCCAGGTGCAAGTGGTATTCCTTAGGGAATGAGACTTTCTGATGCCTTTATCAGAAGGCAGAATGCACCTTTCATTGTGGGGGGGATGATGCTGAATCTGGGGAGTGCTCATACACTGAAGAGCAGGGCTGCTGTTAAGAGAAACCTCAACATGGAGAAAGAGGCTGATAGAAAAGTCAGGAAGTTCAGAAAGGGCAAAGTTGTGCACCTGAGCTGGAGCAGTCTGTACAGTGGTACAGTCTGGGGGTGGGTGGCCTGGGGAGGAACGGCAGAAAAGGAGCTGCCCTTTTTGCTGGCTTGCATTCAGGAAGAGCAGAGCCAACAGCTTGGGTGGTGGTTATTCCCCTCTTCCTTTTGGGCATGTGGTTATAAAAGGGGGAAGCAGGGGGAAAAGAAGAATGGTGCAAGACCCATCTCAGATCACATGCTGCATGCATGGGGGGAAACTGTGATTAGGGAAAAAACAAAGGTGAGGCTGGCTGTGTGTGGAATAGATTGTGTGGAGAGGTGCTGGAATCTGCTGCAGGTTTTCACAACTGCCAGTGGGCAAGAGTCTGCAGCCTCTTCCAGTTGGGAAGTTAGCTCTGCTACACACAGAAGTGGTTGATGCAAAGCTCAACATGAGCCTGCAGTGTGCACATGCAGCCCAGACAGCAACTCTGTGCTGGGTTGCAGCAAGAGCAGCGTGGGCAGCAGGGCAAGGCAGGGGATTCTGCCCCTTGGCTCTGCTCTCCTCAGACCCCACCTGGAGTCCTGTGTGAAGTTCTGGAGCCTCCAACACAAGCAGGACGTGGAAGTGTTGGAGCCAGTCCAGAGAGGGCCACCAAGATGCTGAGAGGGCTGCAGCAGCTTTGCTGTGAGGACAGGCTGAGAGAGTTGGGGCTCTGCAGCCTGGAGAATAGAAGGCTTTGAGGAGACCTTGGAGTGGCCTTCCAGGATCTGAAGGGAGCTACAGGAAGGCTGTAGAGGGACTATTGACCAGGTCTGGTAATGACAGGATGAGGAGGAATGGGTTTAAACTGGCAGAGGGGAGATTGAAACTGGATGTTAGGGAGAAGTTGTTTGCAGTGAGGATGGTGAGAAACTGGCACAGGTTGCCCAGGGAGGTGTTCAAGGCCAGGTTGGATGAGGCCTTGAGCAGCCTGTTCTAGTGGGAGGTGTCCCTGCCTATGACAGGAGGTTGCAACTGGATGATCTTTGAGGTCCCTTCCAACCTAAACCATTCTATGATTCTATAAGTGGGCCCAGGTGATCGCAGTGCTGCCTTACAACCTGAATGTATTGTGTGAGTCTGAGATGAGAGTAAGCTGCTCTCCTGCACCCACCTGCAGGAACATGCTCTCAGGCTGATCCTAGCCAGACAGCAGCAGCTGCTGGTTTTACTGCTCTTTCATAGTGGATTTGTAGGAATTAAGTAGTTATCTTTCCAGACTAGGACTAATACATAGAAAGTACCCAGGGCTCCAGTCAGTGTCTCTTTCAGTTAAAACTCACATTAACTGGTGAGGAGGTGATCACACTGCTCTTTCTGGAGCCTCTGTGAGCAAGTGAAGAGGAGCAGGGCACTTCTAGATGTGGGGGAGCTTCTGCAGTGAGAAGAAAAGGTCTGGACTGAAAGGAAATTATAGAGCTTTCAGAAGTGCCTTCCATTGTTCACTGATTTTAGATCTCTGCAGACTTTGAAGCCATCACATGGCTTCTTACCAAGAAGGGAGGAATCCTTGGCAGTGGGAGTGTGACTCTTAGCCTTTCCCAGGGAGTTATTGGCAAGAGCTATCCCAAGGGCTGATTCTTTGCGTGGCCCTACCTTGATCTCTCTAGCATGTGTGTTGCTGCAGAGGAACAAGCAGCAGCTAGAATTCAGATTTGTAGAATGATTTAAGCTGGACAGGACCTTAAAAGTCATCCAGTTCCATCCTCCTGCCATGGGCAGGGACGCCTCCCACTAGCCCAGGTTGTTCCAGGCCTCATTCAGCCTAGCCTTGAACACCTCCATGGAGGAGGCATCCACAACCTCCCTGGGCAACTCATTACCCTCTCCGCATAAGAACTGATCTGGTTTTTAATTCATCCCATCTCCTCAGCACAGCAACTACTTCAGTGCTTAGAAACACTTTCAAAGGTGTGCCAGCTAATTTCATTACTTTGGTATCAGCATTTTACTTGTTCTTGCAGAAAGGAGGCTGCTGCTGCCTCAGGAGCTAGTGTTGAGTGCTCACAAAGTAAGAACCATTGTACTAAAGCTGTATGTGGTTGTACATGTGACAAACATTTCACAGGTACAGTTCTTAATTGATCAGAAAACTGCAAACTCTGCTGGAACATCTCTTGGCCATGTGGCACAGCAGTGCCTGTGAATGTGCCAAGGGGGAGGGAGAAGTCTGGTGGCAATGCAAGTTTGTTTCTTTGTCATAATTACATAATTACATAAGGACATCTCCATGATGAAGTCAAGTCAGTCCTTTGTCTGAATCCAGATTTATGAAGACGTGAAGGGCAAGTATCAGGAGGACAGAGCCAGCCTCTTCTCAGTGATGTCCAATGACAGGACAAGGGGCTATGGGTGCAAGCTTGAGCAGAGGAGGTTAAAGGGGAGCATAAGGAAAAACTTCTTCATGCTGAGAGTGCCAGAGCCCTGCAACAGGTTGTCACAGAAAGGTTGTGGAGTCTCCTTCTCTGGAGACTTTCAAAACCTGCTTGGATATGTTCCTGCGTGACCTGCCCTAGGTGATCCTGCTGTGGCAGGAGAGTTGGATTGGATGATCTCCAGAGGTCCCTTCCAACCTCTACATTCTGTGATTTCTTGAGGCCAAAGTGAGTCACCCCCCTCCAGATACCTCACCTGCCTGTGAATTAGTGTAGCTGTCATGAGTGGGCAAAGCTGTCAGGGCTGTTAGTTCATGTTGCTACAACTGGCATCAGACCCTAGCCCTTTGTTGGTAGAAGTGTAGGACAAAAAATGCAGGCTTGGCTGGAAATATATCTGGGACTTTACTAGTGACATTGAGCAGAATGGAGCACTGTGTCCAGTTCTGGTGGTCCCCAGATAAGACAACATGGAGCTGCTGGAGTGGGTCCAGAGGAGGCCATGAAGACGATCAGAGGGCTGGAGAACCTCTGCTATGAAGACAGGCTGAAAGGATTGAGGCCGTTTAGTCTGGAGAAGAGAAGGCTTTGGGGAGACTTTAGAGCAGCATTTCAATACCTACAGGAAGGGTGGGGAGGGACAATTTAGAAGGGCTTGGAGCGACAGGACAAGGGGCAATGGTTTGAAACTGGAGCAGGGGAGATTTAGATTGGACATCAGGAGGGAGTTCTGCACAATGAGAGTGGTGAAACACTGGAACAGGCTGCCCAGGATGTGGTTGAGGCCACAGCCCTGGAGACATCCCAGATCAGACTTGCTGTGGCCTTGGTCAGCCTGATCTAGTTGGAGGTGTCCCTGCTGACTGCAGGGTTGTTAGACAAGAAGACCTTTGAGAGTCCCTTGCAACTGGATGCAGTCTGTGAATCTGTGGTACCACTCAGTTTCAGTTCTTACTGTGAGTTGTGTGGGACTGCACAAGCCACTCGGTTTTACCATGGTGCTTTGGCTATGTGTTTAGCGCAGTAAGAAGGAAAATGGGGAGTGTGCAGGCAGAGAAACCTTGAAGTGCTTCAGGCTGACACATGGAGGGATCTGTTGTCTTGTGCACTGTGTGAGGGTGGAAATACACAGGTATCCTATTTGTGTGGTTGTCCCTTTGTCACTGGACAGAACCTCTGCATGACACTGGTGTGCTCTTGGACCGCTCAGCAACAGTTATCTCCTCTTCTGCTTGCAGGGTGGATCACCTGTACACGTTTTTTGTTCAGTGGTCACCAGAAATCTATGGGAAAGATGCCAAAGAGCAAGGTTTTGTGGTGGTGGAAAAGGAGGAGCTTGACATGATAGACAACTTCTTCAGTGAGCCCACAACCAAAAGCTGGGAGGTGAGTGCTTTCTGCTTTAACCTGAAGCATGTGTGCACATCCACTGTTACAGATCTCAGCATTTGCTCTCCTGAGCTCTTCTGATGTTTAAGTTTCTTTCTAATGCTTGCTGCTTCGTGCAGGCTTGTGGTCTGTCTCAGAAATGTATTTATTTTCCTTCAGCCCTCCTTTCTCTCCTCCCTGTAAAGAACAGAACAACTGGAAGCTCTGCTGAGCAACCAGCAGAAGCTGTGCCAGCATTTTGGTTAAGTGATGTTAGCCATTTGCAAACCTGTACAGGTGTGTGTTGGCAGTGTGGTAAAGCTGTGATGTGTTTGTGTGCACAACTAACATCTCTAACAATTCAAGAGAGATGTTGAGGTACTGGAAAGTGTCCAGAGAAGGGCAACAAAGCTGGTGAGAGGCCTGGAGCAGAGCCCTGTGAGGAGAGACTGAGGGAGCTGGGGGTGTGCAGCCTGCAGAAGAGGAGGCTCAGGGCAGACCTCATTGCTGGCTACAACTACCTGAAGGGAGGCTGTATCCAGGTGGGGTTGGTCTCTTCTGCCAGGTAACCAACAACAGAACAAGGGGACACAGTCTCAAGTTGTGCTGGGAGAAGTCTAGGCTGGATGTTAGGAGGAAGTTGTTGGCAGAGAGTGATTGGCATTGGAATGGGCTGCCCAGGGAGGTGGTGGAGTCACCATCCCTGTAAGTGTTCAAGCAAAGCCTGGATGAGGCACTTAGTGCCATGGCCTGGTAGATTGGCCAGGGCTGGGTGCTAGGTTGGACTGGATGAGCTTGGAGGTCTCTTCCAACCTGGTTGATTCTACGATGTCCAAAACTTGTATGTGTAAAGCCCAGCAGAGATTCCTGTGTGCTGGCTGAAATGGGTTGGTGTGTGTGTGGAAGTGCCAGCCCCTTGCTTCTTGGGTGCACTATTGGAGTATTGGTTGGGAGATAGATCAGTTTTATCCTTGGACTTTGGCTTTTTTTGTCTGGGGGCTTTTGCAATCTGTTTTTCCTGCCTGGCATGCATCTGTCTGTTATCTGGCTGGCAACTCTGCACACAAGGCCTGGTTTCTGTGGGAAATTAGCTGGCACACCTTTGAAAGTGTTTCTAAGCACTGAAGTAGTTGCTGTGCTGAGGAGATGGGATGAATTAAAAACCAGATCAGTTCTTATGTGGAGAGGGTACAGAAAAGGGCTACAAAGATGATGAGGGGGTTCCATCAAAGGTGATGGAATGTCTCTTATGAGGAAAGACTGAGAGAATTGGGGCATTTTAGTCTGGAAAAGAGCAGAGTAATGGAGGATCTCATCAATGCTGATCAATACTTAAAAGGGTGGGTGGCAGGAGGATGGAACCAGGCTTTTCTTAGTGGTGCCCAGCGACAGGACAAGGGATAATAGGCACAAACTTGAATATATGAAGTTCCATCTAAACATGAGGAAGAACTTTGTGAGGTGACAGAACACTGGAACATGCTCCCCAGAGAAGTGGTGAAGTCTTCATCTCTGAAGGCTTTCAAAATCTGCCTGGATATGTTCCTGTGTGACCTTCTTTAGGTGAACCTGCCTCAACAGGGGAGTTGGACCAAATGATCTCCAGAAGTTCCTTCCTACCCCTACCATTCTGTCATTCTGTGAAATACCTTGAAAATGGTTAAAAAGTGTTCTGGTTATTTGTCTGAGAGATAAACTTGCTTTAAACATTCTATTGTCCTCTGATTGTTTCTTTTCTTTAGCGTTCCTGTCTTCAAAGTATCTTGTCCTGTTCCAAAGCAGAGCAGGGGCTTGTCATTTGAAATACAGCAACATCACCCTAATCCCAGATAGATTCTGTTCTTACAGCTTGGTAGTTTCTTCGTGGTTAAAAAAAGAGAGCTGCTTCATTCCTTGTTTTGCTCAGAGCATTGCTCTCTGTGCAGTTTTGATTTCCATTCCAGCCAGTTCTGGGCTTCTCAATTCAAGAGAGATGTTGAGGTGCTGGAAGGTGTCCAGAGAAGGGCGACAAAGCTGGTGAGGGGTCTGGAACACAAACACTATGAGGAGAGGCTGAGGGAGCTGGGGGTGTGCATCTTGGAGAAGAGGAGGCTCAGGGCAGAGCTCATTGCTGTCTACAACTACCTGAAGGGAGGCTGTAGCCAGGTGGGGTTGGGCTCTTCTCCCAGGCAACCAGCAACAGAACAAGGGGACACAGTCTCAAATTGTGCTAGAGGATATTCAGGCTGGATGTTAGGAGGAAGTTGTTGTCAGAGAGAGTGATTGGCATTGGAATGGGCTGCCCAGGGAGGTGGTGGAGTCACTGTCCCTGGGGGTGTTCAAGCAAAGCCTGAATGAGGCACTTAGTGCCATGGTCTATTTGACTGGATAGGGCTGGGTGCTAGGTTGGACTGGATGAGCTTGGAGGTCTCTTCCAACCTGGTTGATTCTATGATTCTGTGATTTCCATAAAACCCCAAAATCCAAAAAGCAGAAGTAGGAGAGATCAGGACCCACTGGCAGTTTGTCTCGCAGTGTTTTGTTTGAATGTGTGTTGGGAAAAACATTAGCTGGAAGCTGCTTCCAAAGGTGTGTCTCTTTTATTCGTAGTGTATTCAGGCTTTACAAATTTAACGTCAAGACTGCCAGGAAGTCTCTATCGGGAGTCCAAATTTGGGCATGTGAAAGTTTCACTCTTCCTTGTGGGGAAACAGAAAGTGTAACTCTAGAGGAGCATATAAGCAACTTTATCACAGCGTGCCACGGGCAGTAGCTGTCTGTCATGCTTGTGGGCAAGAGCCACCGGAGCAGGGCAGTGTGCTGGATACTGCAGAATAAAGCAGTAGATGATGAAAGGGAAACAAATGCCTTTGAATATTCGAATTGTTTATTATGCCAGACCTGAGCAGAGGGAGCCTTTTGTGGAGGTATGTTGAACTGTGTCCCTCTTTGAACAGCATTCCTGTCCCAGCTGGAAGTGGGCTCCACGCTGGGATGAGTGTTTGAACAGAGTGTTTCCACCCCAGGCTTTTCTCAGTCCTCTCAAATCTGTGGAATGAGAGTTTGTGGATGCAGTTTCTGTAGTGGTTAGTTTTGTCTTTCTACTTTTGCATGCTCTGTAAATATTTGGTCTTTCAGATCCCTTTTTTGCTGTCATGGACTCTGAACTTCATTCAGAGGTGTGCTTCATTCAGAGGTGTGCTTCATTCAGAGGTTACAGAGCAGGTGCTGGGTTTGATTTGCAATTTACGGCTATTGAGGGAGCTGAGGGTGTGCAGCCTGCAGAAGAGGAGGCTCAGGGCAGACCTCACTGCTATCTACAACTACCTGAAGGGAGGCTGTAGCCAGGTGGGGTTGGTCTCTTCTGCCAGGTAACTAGCAACAGAACAAGAGGATACAGGCTCAAGTTGTTCTGGGATAGGTCTAGTCTGGATGTTAGGAGGAAGTTGTTGGCAGAGAGAGCGATTGGCATTGGAATGGGCTGCCCAGGGAGGTGGTGGAGTCGCTGTCCCAGGAGGTGTTTAAGACATGACTGGATGAGGCACTTAGTGCCATGGTCTGGTTGATTGTCTAGGGCTGGGTGCTAGGTTGGACTGGGTGAGCTTGGAGATCTCTTCCAACCTGGTTGATTCTATGATTCTGTTAGGTTTTGGGAGGTTGCCTGTGTCTGAGTTGGGTTGCATTTTGCTACAGATAGTTCTTGCTGGTTGATTTATTGGGAGATTTTGTTTTTTTTTCCTCCTTTCTCTGTAGGGGGGAAACTGTTCCTAGAAAGTAGTCTTGGGAAGTTTTGATTTAAGATTAAAAAGGTGTTCATTAAAAAAAAACAGTAAAATAAATAATGGCCTGGGAGGTGAGAAGGAAAACCATTCAGGAGGTGGAAAAAGAACAAGGGTGAAAGTAGAAAAAACATTTTCCTTTAGCAGGTCATTGGTTTTTAAGAATTGATCTTAATTTTGCTGTGCAAACCTTCCCTCCAGTTGTCCATGTGGAATATTTTCCAGCACAGGATTTTCTGCAGTCTCAGAAACCACAGGACTAGATCCCACTGAAGCCTGGGTTGGAGGAGCTAGGATAGCTTTGTTGGAAGGGTGCTCAGGGGTTGGAACAGGCTGCCCAGGGAGGTGGTGGAATCACCATCCCCAGAGGTGTTCAGGAAACCTGTGGACATGACAGCTCACCACATAGTTCAGTGGCCATGGTGGTGTTGGGCTGATGGTTGGACTGGGTGATCTTAGAGGTCTTTTCCAACTGAAACAATCCTGTGAAGCAGCTGCACAGCTCTCCTGGCAGCCCCAGCAGGACTACCTGCACAGCTCTCCCAGTATCCTCAGCAGGGAGCACCTCTCCGGCTCTCCCGGCAGCCCCTGCAGGGAGCACCTCTCCGGCTCTCCCGGCAGCCCCTGCAGGGAGCATCTCTCCGGCTCTCCTGGCAGCCCCTGCAGGGAGCACCTGTCCGGCTCTCCTGGCAGCCCCTGCAGGGAGCACCTCTCCAGCTCTCCTGGCAGCCCCTGCAGGGAGCACCTGTCCGGCTCTCCCGGTAGCCCCAGCAGGGGCACCTGTGCTGCCTGTGTGTGCAGGGCCACGTAACAATGTTCATTTTGTGGGCCTGGGTTCTGCCCTGTAGTCCTGCACTCTCCTTTCCTCCTAATTCCATGGAGTAGTTGGAGAGCTGGTGCTCAGGTGTCCTGCTTGAGGTAGCTGCCCTGAGCTCAGCTCCAGGCATCTGCAGGTGAAGATGGGCTGGAAGTGAGTGTTTGCAGCAGACGTTCCCCTGGAGCTGCTGGGTGTGACTGACGGTGTTAGAGCTTTGTCCTACCCACAGTGAACTGCTCGCCGGTACTGGTCTTCAGGGGAACCTTCTGTGTGGTGTGGTGTGGTTAAACCTGCACCTGGAGTCAGCTCAGAGCATTTGTTTCTTGCCTGTGGGGCAGGTATGTGTAGGACTTCCAGGCACTTCTTGGCAATTGCCTCTATTGTTGACAGCTTCTGCAAGTTCAAGCAGTGATGGTGAAGGCTCAGAAGGGTTATGCAAAGCTACCCCTTTGTAACAGGAAAGCTCTTGGGAGGTATTTGCAGGGAGGTGTGTGGCAGTGGTGCAGTGCTTTGCAGTCACATCTTGAGGTTCTTGCTCCCGTACAAGACCTCTTACAGAAGGAAGGTGGTTTAAGGTTCTGAGCTAGATTGTATGGTTCTGCTCCGGCCGGGGGGTTGTACTTGACCTCTTTGGGTCCCTTCTAACCCCTGACATCCTGTGATCCTTTTGTCTTGTAGTTAGAGCCTCTTTGCTTCCCCTCTTCTTTCTCATCAGCCTCATCTCTGAGCCATTACTTCCTACTTGTCATGGTGACGCCGAGCTCCAGCTGAAGCCCTGCTGCCAGGCACAATGTGCCCCATCTCCCCTCCCACTGCTCTGCAGAGCTGAGGCTCCTGGTGCTTGCTGAGTGCCTCAGGCTGCCCTGAAGGGTTAGCAGCTTTCCAATTGTGCCAGATGATGCTTTCTTCCAGCCAAGAGGCTGAGCATCCCAGCAGCAGCCTGTTGGGAGCTAGGATACATGGACCACCAAGGGCCTTCCTCCCCTCTGTGGTGAGCTCTGGGCAGTGAGGGTGCTGCCAGTCTGAGAGCTTCTCCTTTGCATCATGTTTAGGCTTCTGTTTGGGGTTCAGAGTTTGTCTTCTGTGTCACTCAGCATGTTGTAGGCTGCTAAATCCTTCTATAGACAAGCATTGCATGTGTGGACATGTGTTCTCCTGCTGTTTCAGCTGGATGGGGAAGGCAGTGTGGCTCACCTGCAGCTGCTGGAGAGAAGCTTGGGCTTTGTTTTAGAAGTATTGGAATCCATAGCTGACATTAGTGGCATTTACCTGGCCTCACCTTTCAAAAACATTACTGCTCTCTTTAGAAAGTCTCAAGCAAAGGAATAAGTGAATGTGGTTTATAAAGACCTTGACTCTCAGAAGGAGTATTTTCAAGAACCTGATGCTCAAAACCTTTCTTAGTACATTTCCAGCAAGACAGAACTTAGGAATACTTATTCCAAGCACAAATACTTCTTCCAAGTGGAGTTACA
The DNA here is from genome assembly GCA_013400475.1 of Tricholaema leucomelas. Taxonomy (NCBI): domain Eukaryota; kingdom Metazoa; phylum Chordata; class Aves; order Piciformes; family Lybiidae; genus Tricholaema lacrymosa; species Tricholaema leucomelas. Next base: position 246,994 of record WAAF01014062.1, read on the forward strand.
TTTCCCTCTCTTTGCTATATTCATTCTGTTTCAGTTGGTATCCACAAAGCCATGGCTGAGCCAGTAAAGACAACCAGGAGAAAGCTGTTCTAAGAAAAAGAAGTGAAGTTTCAATTTTGTCATACTCTTATGCATTAGCACCTGAGAAAATAATTGCACTCAGCTAGCTGCATGAGAGAAAACAAAGAACCTTCTCTGCCCTCAGTGTGTTCCAATCAATTTTCCAGCTTTCATAGCATCAGGGTTGGAAGACCACAAGGATCAGCCAGTTCCAACCCTCCCTGCCATGCCCAGGGACACCCTACCCTAGAGCAGGCTGCCCACAGCCTCATCCAGCCTGGCCTCAAACACCTCCAGGGATGGGGCCTCAACCACCTCCCTGGGCAACCCATTCCAGCCTCTCACCACTCTCATGCTCAACAACTTCCTCCTCACATCCAGGCTGACTCTCCCCACCTCCAGCTTTGCTCCATTCCCCCCAGTCCTGTCACTCCCTGAAAGCCTCAAAAGTCCCTCCCCAGCCTTTTTGTAGGCCCACTTCAGATCCTGGAAGGCCACAAGAAGGTCACCTGGGAGCCTCCTCTTCTCCAGCCTGCACAGCCCCAACTCTTTCAGTCTGTGCTCACAGCAGAGCTGCTGCAGTCCTCTGATCAATCCAGTGGCCCTTCTCTGGACACTCTCCAGCATCTCCACATCCTTCTTGTCCTAGAGGCTCCAGAACTGGATGCAGTACTGCAGGTGGGGTCTCAGCAGAGCACAGTAGAGGGGGAGAATCACCTCCCTGGCCCTGCTGGCCACACTTCTGCTGCTGCAGCCCAGGCTCTGCTTGGCTTTCTGGGCTGCAAGTGCACACTGCTGGCTCCTGTTGAGCTTCTCCCCCAACAGCACCCCCAGGTCCCTCTCCTCAGGGCTGCTCTCCAGCCACTCACTGCCCAGCCTGGAGTTGTGCTTGGCATTGCCCCGACCCAGATGCAGGACCCCCCCACCTTTTTATTTTTGTTCTTCCTCATTTATACTCCCACAAGACATCTAAACTCAGATGCATGCTGTGTGCCTTGGAAGAAGTAGGTGCACCTTAGCCTTCTGACTTGAGACCAGGTGTGTCTGAGGCTGACCACATTGTGGAGGCTGGATGAGGCCCTTAGTGCCATCATGTAGTTAATTAGAAGGGTTAGGTGATAGGTTGGACTCGATGATCCTAGAGGTCTCTTCCAACCTGGTTAATTCTGTGATTCTGTGTCACCTGGCACCTGGTTACCTCAAACTTAATCCCAAAGAACTCTGCAGCTATGGTCACCAGGGAGTGAAGACATTATGGCCACCTTGTCTCAAAAATGCCTTGCCAGATAGATTTTCCTCATGATTAGGGGACTAGAGAATCTCTCTTTTGAGGATAGACTGAGAGAATGGGGTGTTTTTAGCCTGGAAATGAGAAGACTGAGGGGAGATCTCATCAATGCTGATCAATACTTACAGGGTGGGTGGCAGGAGGATGGGAGCAGGCTTTTTTTAGTGGTGTCTCGTGACAGGACAAGGGGTAATGTGCACACAGTGAACGTAAGAAGTTACATCTAAGCATGAGGAGGGACTTCAACATAAGGGTAACAGAGCACTGGAGCAGGCTTGCCCAGAAAGGTGGAGTCTCCTTCCTTGGAGACATACAAAACCTGCCTGGACATGTTCCTGTGTGGCCTTCTCTAGGTGAGCCTGCCTTGAGAGAGGGGTTGGACTCAATGACCTCCAGAGGTCCCTTCCGACCCCTAGTGCTCTGTGACTGAGATTTGGTTAAGGCTGCCTGTGTTTGGTACAACCATGCCATAGTGGTTTTGCTCCATGCAGTGCAGCAGCTGAGGAGTGTGTTGGTTAAATCAGTTTGCTTCTACAGAGGGTGTCAGTGTCAGAGCTGTGCCTTAGGTTGGCCACTTGTTCTCTTGCCCCAGATCATCACTGTAGAAGAGGCCAAACGGCGGAAGAGCGTCTGCAGCTACTATGAAGAGGAAGATGATGATGCTTTGCCTGTCTTGAAGCATCACAGTGCTCTCCTGGAGAATATGCACATAGAGCAGGTATGGCTAGACAAATTAAAGTTCCTGGTTAGCTGTGGTGCTGGCTCTGCCCACTGTGGGATGTTCTGCCTTCTGGAGGCAGTACCAATGCTTTTGATGCAAGAGTCTGCAAACTCTCCAGCATGGGGCTCAAGAGAAGGCCTCAAGGGGACCTTATAGTGGCTTTCCAGTATCTGAAGGGGGCCTACAGGAAGGCTGGGGAGGGACTATTGACAAGGTCTGGTAATGACAGGATGAGGAGTAATGAGTTTAAACTGGCAGAAGGGAGATTCAAACTAGACGTTAGGAAAGAGTTCTTTGCAGTGAGGGTGGTGAGACATGGTACAGGTTGCCCAGGGAGGTTGTGGATGCTCTCTCCCTGGAGGTGTTCAAGGCTTGGTTATGAGGCCTTGAGCAACCTATTCTAGTGGGAGGTGTCCCTGCCTATGGTGCGGGGTTGGAACTGGATGATCCTTGAGGTCCCTTCCAACCTAAACCATTCTGTGATTCTATGTTGGAGTGTCCTTGTGTGAGGTCTGCAGCTCTGGCTCACCTATCAAGCTTATGTTTATGTTTTGTAACTCCGGAGTTGAAATTGTGATGTTGAGGTCTGGCAGCTCTTCCAGTGCTGGGACACAGACTGCCAGTATGAAATCTTTGATAGGTGATGTGAATGCAGACAGCTGGATCCAGGCTTGGGGATGCTACAGGCTTGGGGCAGTGTGGCTGGAAAGCTGTCTGGCAGAAAGGGACCTGGGGGTTCTAATGGACAAGTAGTAGGTAAATATGAGCCAGCAGTGTGCCCAGGTGGCCAAGAAAGGCAATGGCATCCTGGCTTGGATTAGAAATGCTATGTCCAGCAGGAGCAGGGAGGTGATTGTCCCCTTGGACTAGGGTCTGGTGAGGTCACACCTTGAGTCTTGTGTTCAGTTTTGGGCACCTCGATACAAGAAGGATGTGGAGGTGCTGGAGCCAGTGCAGAGGAGGGCAAGGAAGCTAGGGAAGGGCCTGGAGAGTAAATCTGATGAGGAGCAACTGAGGAAGCTGGGGATGGTTAGTGTGAAACAGAGTAGGCTGAGCAGAGACCTCATGGCTGTCTACAGCTATCTGAAAGGAGGTTGCTGCTGGGCTCTTCTCACAGGTAAATAGTGATAGAAGAAGAGGGAATGGCCTCAAGCTGCCACTGGGTAGGTTTAGACTGGACATTAGGAAAGATTTTTTTCCAAGTAAGAGTGGCCAGGGAGTGGAATGAGCTGCCCAGGGAGGTGGTGGAGTCACCAACCCTGGGTGTGTGTAGATGTCATGAGTCACCAACCCTGGGTGTGTGTAGATGTCATTTGGATGTGGTGCTTGGGGTCATGGTTTAGGGTGGTCTTGTCAAGTAGGGATATTGGTTGGACTTGGTGATCCCGAGGGGCTTTGCCAACCTGGCTGTTTCTGTGACTGTGTGCTGGAGATGCTAAGCTGGAGCCATCAGCCGCTCCTGGGGCAGCCACGGTTTGGCTCAGAAGCCCATGCAGAGAGGGAGCAGTCCAGGGCAGCAGCTGGGAGCCAGGCTGTTGAAGGTGTAACCCTCTTGCCCCCCTCCCCGTGCAGCTGGCCCGGCGCTTGCCCGCGCGCGTGCAGGGGTACCCCTGGCGCCTGGCATACAGCACCCTGGAGCACGGCACCAGCCTCAAGACGCTGTACCGCAAATCGGCATCGCTCGACAGCCCTGTCCTCCTGGTCATCAAGGACATGGACAACCAGGTGAGCAGTGCTGGAGGCACCGACAGGGCACCGTGGCTGTGAAGTGCAAGTTGTACCACAAGCTGGCATCACTCCGAAATGAGAGGCTGCTGCTTTCCTTCTGCTGCTGCTTCCGCTGCGCTCGCTGCAGGACAGGGCAGCAGCACTCAGGGAAGCACTCCCTGCCTCAGCTTCAGAGCTGCAGGGAGTGCTTCTTTTAGTAGTGCACAGCGAAGGAAGTGTCTTCTTGGGGTGTCTGAGTTAATGAACTGTCACAAATAATGCCTCTGCAGGTCTAGCAGTCACCAGCTCCCAGAACTGACATGCCTCCTGCTGCTGCTGCTGTTGCCTGGCTTTTAACTTAAGGGTTACAAAAGACTGACAAGAGTGTTTGCTCATCTGGGCAGGGCTACAAAGATGCTTCAGGGGCTAGAACCTCTCTCTTTTGAGGAAAGGCTGAGAGCATTGGGTCTTTTTAGTCTGCAAAAGAGAAAACTCAGGGGCAATCTCATCAGTGCTGATCAATACTTAAAGGGTGGGTGTCAGGAGGATGGGACCAGGAATTTTTCAGTGGTGCCCAGTGACAGGACGAGGGATACCATGCACAGATTTGAACATTTAAATATGAGGAGGAACTTCTTTAATTTAAGGGTGATGGAGCCCTGGAATAGACTTCTCAAAGAGGTGGTGGATTCTCCACCTCTGAAGACATTCAAAACCCACCTGGCCATGTTGCTGTTTTTCTAGGCAGTCCTGCCTTGGCAGAGGGGCTGGATTGGATCTCCTGAGATCCCTCCCAACCCCTGCTGTTCTGTGAGGTACCCAACTGATTGGTTCTTCTAACATGAAACAGCAGCTCAGTTGTTCTTTAGAAAATACTTTTTTCTTTATGTTTATTTGTTTTTCTCTTTGAGTTTTGCACTGTGCTTAACAAGTAATCATTCTGTTCTAACAGATATTTGGAGCATATGCTACCCATCCCTTCAGGTTTAGTGACCACTACTATGGCACTGGTGAAACATTCCTCTACACCTTCAGTCCAAATTTCAAGGTAGGTGGGTGTTTGCTTTCTCAAAGAACACTTTCAGATTCCACTTCTGAAACATTTATGAGGTTTTTCTGAAGACAGGTGGTGGAGTCGCCATCCCTGGAGCTGTTCAAGGCAGGATTGGACGTGGCACTTGGTGCCATGGTCTAGCCTTGAGCTCTGTGGTGAAGGGTTGGACTTGATGATCTGTGAGGTCTCTTCCAACCCTGATGATACTGTGAGACTATGATACTATGGTACAGCATAATTGAGCTTAGGAGCTGTGCCAGCTGTTGATGAAGGCAATTCATCACTCAGTGCTTCTGCTCTAAGCAGAAGTGGCTGTGGTTAGCTCAAGTCCGGAGAGGACAGGTGGTGAGAGGGAGGAGAGGGTTTGCAGTGGCTTGCAGGGGAGAGCAGGGAGGAGTAGACCTGGGACTTTTTAGTCTGGAGAGGAGAAGACTTGAGAGGGGAATCTGATCAATGTCTCAATATCTGAGGGCTGGGGGTCAAGGAGGAAGAGACAGGGACAGCCTCTGCTCACTTGTGCCCTGAGATAGGACAAGAGGCAATGGATGGAAACTACAGCACAGGAAGTTCCACCTCAACATGAGGAAGAACTTCTTGACTGTAAGGGTCCCATAGAACTGGCACAGGCTGCCCAGAGAGGTTATGGAGTCTCTTTCTCTGGAGCCTTTCCAGCCCTGTCTGGATGTGTTCCTGTGACCTGCAGTAGATTCTCTGGTCCTGCTCTGGCATGGGGTTGGACTGGAAGATCTCCAGAGGTCCCTTCCAACTCCTAACCTCCTGTGATCCTGTGACTGTCCAAGACTCACCTTGGGAGGCAGGCTACCAGGAAGAGGCTGTACTTTCACACATGCCTAGGTCCACAGTGACAGCAGCCCAGAGACAGGAGTGCTGCTGCAGTACCCCATAATGCATTCTTCAGTACTGCACACATGGTTCCTTTGTAGCAGAGCTCCTGCTGATTAGAGGTGCAAGCAGAGTTTAAAAAAGGATTAGGGTGCCTTCTTCTTTCAAATGCATTTTGTTCCTTTACTTTCTACCTATTATCTCTTCCTTTTCCCCCTTCAAGAAGAAAAAATAAAGTACAACATGGCCAAGTAATAGCTGCTTGGAATCACTCCTTAGTAGGCTTAGGATTCAAGAGTCCTCACAGTTCAAATAGATTTGTTTTTTCCCCCCCTTCCCTGATCAGGTATTCAAGTGGAGTGGAGAGAACACCTACTTCATCAATGGAGACACCAGCTCTCTGGAGCTGGGAGGTGGAGGGTGAGTAAATGATTTTCAAACCATGGAGCTTTGTCTTTAATTTTGTTTTTGTTTCAAATGAGATAGGAAAAAAGGTAGTGGAAAGCAAAACCAGCCAGTAAAATGTCCAAATGTGCTTCTGGCACACTGTTCAGGGCAGATACCTCAGCAATCTGATTTCTGTTACAGACCCAGACCAATTTCTATTGCTTAAGGAGAGTGCTGATGTTAGCAAAATAGATCTTGTGGGGTTGGGTTATTTTAGCTAGAAGGAACCCAGGTGTTTTGGACAGATACATGTCTCATAGCTGAAGGAGCTGGCCACCAAAAACTAATCTCTAGTGGCAGTTTTGCCATCAGCTTCTGAGGTTTCTCATGTGGTCCTGATTAAGTTGTTGTTGTTCTGTTGATTCATAGAATCAGAATGCTTTCAGTTGAAAGGGACCTGGAAGATCATTTAGTTCCAACTCCCCTGCCATTGGCAGGGACACCTCCCACTAGCCAACGTTGCTCAAGGCCTCATCCAACCTAGCTTTGAACACCTCCAGGCAGGGGACATCCACAGCCTTCCTGGGCAACCTATTCCAGTGTCTCAGTACCCTCACTGTAAAGAATTTCTATCTAGCATCTAATATTTAGCCTAAATCTCCCCTGATAGAGCAAGGGTACAGACAGTGCTTATTTGTGTTCCAAGGTTCAGAGGTCAGTGGGTATGGAATCAAGGGCCAAGGCTACAGGAGCCACTAAAGCTGACTGCATGGGACATCTGAGCATGGATTGTATTGGGGTGGTGTAAACACCTCTCCTAAAGCAGGAGAGGCCTTGCCCACCTCCAGACAGCTGGGGAAGGGCCTCAGTGTCCAGTCTCTGGTGCTGGTGGTGTGACACCTGAATGGCACTGGGGAGGTGGGCACATGCCAGGTCCCGGCTCACTGCTGCAAACAGACAGGTGGAGAGTGCTCCATCAGCTTCTGCTTGGCAAGCACTTTGCTGGGAATGAGCACTTCACATTTGGTCTAAGGGCTCTTCAGACCTTAGATTCCTCCATATCCTTTTTCTGGTGGATTCTGCAGCATTCAGCATTCTTACTGTTCAGGAGAGACAGGGACCTGCTAGAAAGAGTCCAGTGGAGAGCCACGAGGATGAGTGGGGGATTTGAGCATCTCCCCTACAAAGAGAGGCTGAGCCCTGGGGCTGGTTAGTCTGGAGAGGAGAAGACTGAGAGGAGATCTGATCAATGTGTACAAATATCTGAGGGTTGGGGGTCAGCTGAGGCCAATCTCTTTTTGGTGGTCAGCAGCAATAAGCCAAGGAGCAATGGATACAAACTGGAACAGAGAAGGTTTCACTTCAACATGACGAGAAACTTCTCTACAGTGAGGGTGCCAGAGCCCTGGAGCAGGCTGCCCAGAGAGGTTGTGGAGTCTCCTTCTCTGGAGCCTTTCCAAACCCACCTGCATGCATTCCTGTGTGAACTAGAGGGAGGCCTCAAGCACAGCCCTACGAGGAGAGGCTGAGGGAGCTGGGATTGTTTAGCCTGGAGAAGAGGAGGCTCAGGGCAGACCTTATTGCTGTCTACAACTACCTGAGGGGTGGTTGTAGCCAGGAGGAGGTTGCTCTCTTCTCTCAGGCAGCCAGCACCAGAACAAGAGGACACAGCCTCAAGCTGCGCCAGGGGAAATTTAGGCTTGAGGTGAGGAGAAAGTTCTTCACTGAGAGAGTCATTGGCTACTGGAATGGGCTGCCCAGGGAGGTGGTGGAGTCGCCGTCCCTGGAGCTGTTCAAGGCAGGATTGGACGTGGCACTTGGTGCCATGGTCTAGCCTTGAGCTCTGTGGTAATGGCTTGGACTTGATGATCTGTGAGGTCTCTTCCAACCTTGGTGATACTGTGAGACTGTAACTACCCTGGGTGATGCTGCCTTGGCAGGGAGGTTGGACTGGATGATCTCAGGAAGTGCCTTCCAACCTCTTAAGGTTCTGTGATATCCTGAAGGGTGTTGTGTGTTTCCCTTCTAGTGGCCGGTTTGGCTTATGGTTAGATGCAGATCTGTATCACGGGCGAAGCAACTCCTGCAGCACCTTCAATAATGACATCTTATCTAAGAAAGAAGATTTCATAATACAGGATGTGGAAGTATGGACATTTGAATGAAACACTGACTGCCTTAAGGACTGGATCCATTGGGCACTTAAAAGCTAACTGGAAGGTGCAGGCTGCCTCACAACCTTACACGCTTCTTGCTCAAGTTTATACCAGAGCATGACTCCACCAACCAACCTAAGGAGAAAGAGGGAGCTGGTTCTGAGAGGCAGTAAGAGACAGAACAGCAAGAGATCAGCCTGAAGTGTTTTTTACTTCCTCTTCCAACACTTCTCCATCAAAGATACGATGCTTATGAAAACATTTCATGGTGTGTAAGTCAAAAACTTCTTTTCTGTAACTGTGAAAGAGGTCCTGTGGGAAAACTCTGGCTAGTACATTCCATCTGCATTTACCTTCAACCTACAAATGCTAACCAAAAAGAAAAGGTTACTTTATACCAAAACCTGCAGCATCCTGTTTGCCATGGAAGAGAGTCAGAAGCAGGTGTGCACAGCACTTAAGGGAACATGTTTTTAATTCTCCTTTTGTTTTAATTTATTGTTGTTGTATAGCAGGGTTTGGGTTTTTTTTTTTTTGGTCTAAATGTATTTAGCTGTGAGGATTTGTTTTGTTTCTTTTTAATGTTTCAAATCACTTTGATAATTACTGTTCAGGTAGGTCTCTTGTGCATTTTGCATTTATTCCAAATCAATTTCTTTCCATTTCTTAAGTTAATTTATATATATATATATATATAATGTTTTTTTATTTTGTAAATGAGATCTTGAGTTTCATTTTTGCCCCTAATCCAGAGGGTTTGTTTTCTGGCAGAAACACTTGAGTGCATAATTCTGGTTTGGGTCTTTTGGCTGGTTTTCCCCTGAGCTGAAGAGAGAAGGTGTCCAGATAGTGCTTCTCATGAACTCTGGTGCCACATTCCTGTTCCCAGAGGATTGTTTTGGCAGGGTGTGGAAAGGTTGGGCAAAGTGCCACCTGCTATGGACTGCATCAGCTCTGTTGCAGTCAGAGTTGGGGCAGCATGCTCTGAGCATTTGCCCCTAGTGTTATTGGGCTGTTTACAAAGGGACGTTTCTGAGAGGGTTGTTTTTCTGCAGCACCACCAAATGATTCAAAGCCACCCACCCACTGTGCTTTTATGGGCACTTCTCCACCAATTAAAGAGTATTTGCTTTGTTAAGGAGAAAACATAACTGAGATAGAGAGAAGAATGCCATTTCCCCAACAGGCCAGGTCATGTTAGTGGAGTACTTGCTTTCTTAGTAATCATATATGTGATTTCCTTCCTCAAAAAGACTTGAAGGAGCAGGCTGGGTTAGGATTTGACAGGCAACTAAATATTCTTCTTTGGTTTTCATGAAATAATCAGATATTACACACACAAACAATGCTGAAGAGAAAAGGGCTTCATGTCACAACATCTCACTGTGACAGAGGGCTGGCAGTCTCACTGCTCGCTACAGAGTTCTGCCTTCCTGTGAAGCTGGGGGTTTGTTTACACCATCCAGAGCCAACCAGCCTTAGCCTGCTGTCCTGCCCTTGGCCTCAAACCTCTCACTGTCCTGAGAAGGGCAGGGTTTAGAAATGGTAGAGTGCTTCCATGCTTTAAACCAGTACAATCTAATTTGGGAATCTTATTAACCGAGTAACCCAACTCCCTTTAGTTTCTGCTCTGCCCTTTTCCAATAGATTGATCCCCAAACAACCAGAAGCCAAGTGGTTGTCTTTCAAAAGCAGTACTGAATCTTAATCCTGCACAGAAATTGCACAGTCTGACAAGCAGTGCTATATCCAGCCAGCCTGCACCACGCTGCACGTGAGCTTTGGCACACTTCCCCCCTGTGTGGTCTACTCCAGCCAGAAGCGAAGTTCTTACTGGTAACGCTGTCAAATGTTTGGGAAGTTGCTAGCAGCATAATGCTTTGAAGAGACCAGGGAAAGCTGATGCTGTTTGCTCCATGGTGGCAGACCACATCCAAGAGAATCCCTGAGCCAACCACATTTCAGCATTTGCCATACATTTCACTATTGCTACTGAGCAGTTTACTCCATGATATTATCCTTGTCAGAGCATATCTAAACGCTGTGGTCTGTATTCCAAACAGTGGTGTTCAATCCAAACTCTGTGACCCTTGAAATGATGGATATTTAATAGATGTAATGCAGTGCTATCACCATATTTTCAATAAAGGAATTTATGCATTCAGAAGCTTCCTGTGGGCCTTTGCTCTTTTGTTCACCAACCTTTTGAAAAGGAAAGGCTGCATCTGAAGTTACAGCTTCTGCTGACCATAATAAAAGATGCGTGGCTAGCAGATGGAGAGAGGTGACTCTGCCACCTTGTGCCACCTGGTGAGACCTTACCTGGAGTGCTGTGGCCAGGGATCCCCAACACAAGAGAGATGTGGGCTGGCTGGAGCAGGTCCAGAAGAGGGCCACTAAGATGATCAGAGGGCTGGAGCACCTCTCCTATGAAGACAGGCTGTGAGAGAGTTGGGGCTCCTCAGCCTGGGAGCTGCATTTCATTATCTGAAGAGGATCTACAGCGAGGCTGGGGAGAGACTGTTTAGAGGGGCTTGGAGTGACAGGATGGGAGGCAATGGTTTGAAACTGGAGCAGGGAAGATATAGGTTGGACACCAGGAGGAAGCTCTTCACAATGAGAGCAGTGAAATACACCCAGGGATGTGGTTGAGGCCCCGCATCTGGGGACATTCCAGATCAGACTTGGTGTGGCCCTAGGCAGACTGACCTAGTTGGAGTGACCTCTGAACACCATCGAGTCCATTCCTGTGCCAGAGCAGCAGCAGCCACAGTGGGTCACAGAGGAATGCACCCAGGGGGGTTTGGAATGCCTCCAGAGATGGAGACTGCAGCCCCTCTGGGCAGCACTGTGCAGTGCTCTGGCACCCTCCAAGTGAAGAATTTTTCTCTTCTGTTTATGCAGAACCTCCTGTGTCCCAGTTCATGTCACAAAGCTGTAACCTTGTGCTGAACTTACACTTGGTTACATGAAGGAAGGCCCTGAGACTGCTGCATCCTGTGAAAAATAAGGTGGCCACATTTGTCAGCAGAAAGTGCATCCTGTGGAAGATGAAGTAGCCACATTCACCAGCACAAGCTGCAACCACAAGATAAGGAGAGGAGCTGCCATCCTGGAGACACAGAAGGCATCCAGTGGGGAACCTCGGACCCAAGTATTGCTGTCATGTGAGAGGAGGGAAACTTAGCTTGCCAGAATAGTCTTTTCTTTCAGGTGCCTCTCCAGAGCAACCCAGCTTGAGCTGGTTTTCTGCTCTACCACCTGGCTTTGACGCCTGAGACTGCTGCAGGAAACTTAGGGCGAAGAAACTTAGAGCGAAGAAACTTCTTTGGCATTGGCTCTTGGCTTTTATTGGTCTTATGGCATGCAGAGGTGGCATTGAGGAAAAACAAACTGTGACTGCACGTGAAACTAGCTGGGGATGCCCCTGTTTACAGCAGGGGGGTGCCTCTAGAGGTCCCTTCTAACCCAGTGCATTCTGTGAGTCTATGAAGCAGAGCAAGCCTGCTGCCTGTGAACCTTGCTTAGAGTTGAGAGGGTAGTAACATTTTTCTTAGTGTGAAGTAAGAAGAAAGTGACAGCCATTAGTACTTCTGTGCTGGTTTTGAGACTAATTGAAATATTTTACTGAGAGAAATCCTTAGCTGTGAGAAGAAAGGAAAAAAAAAACCCAGTGTGTTCCCTGTTTCACTCCTCCTGCTGAGAAAGGCAACTAGTCAAAATATAGGTAAAATGGCCACTTAGGAGATAGAGGATGGATGTTGGGAGGAAGTTGTTGGCAGAGAGAGTGATTGGCATTGGAATGGGCTGCCCAGGGAGGTGGTGGAGTCGCCATCCCTGAAGGTGTTGAAACAAAGCCTGGATGGGGCACTTAGTGCCATGGTCTGGTTGATTGGCCAGGGCTGGGTGCTAGGTTGGGCTGGATGAGCTTGGAGGTCTCCTCCAACCTGGATGATTCTATGATTCTCACACACTGCTCAGCTCTCACCTGGGGCTGTGCCTTCTTTTTGGCAGTCTGGTCTCTGTGATTGCCTCTGCCTTAACTAACCCTTTTTCCTCTGACCTCCTTGTCTTTTTGACATCTCACCTCAGATCTCTCCAGATTTATCATGGAGATACACATGGGTTGATCTGGTCATTTCTCAAGGGAGGGAAAGAGGGAGGGGAAGGGGGGCATTGGGTTGGGAGCCCTCCTGGGGATTCTGATTGTTTCTGGGAGGGGTATTGTGTTTCTGTATTACTTTTAACCTGTATATAACTGTATGCACTTTGCTACATCGTGCTAAGCTGTAAATAGAGCTTCATTCTTTAACATTCAGCCAGCTGAGCCTAGCCTGGGTGATTTTCTGAAGTGTGTGTGGGGTGGGTAGCTCCCAACCCATCACATGGCTAAGCTGTCAGCCCACGGCTTGGATGGCAACACTCTGTGCTGGGTGAGGAACTGGCTGGAGGGCCGAGCCCAGAGAGTGGTGGTGAATGGTGTCACATCCAGCTGGCAGCTGGCACTAGTGGTGTCCCTCAGGGATCAGTGCTGGGCCCCATCCTCTTTAACATCTTCATAGATGATCTGGATGAGGCCATGGAGTCAGTCAGCAGCAAGTTTGCAGATGACACCAAGCTGGGGGCAGATGTGGCTGGGCTGGAGGGCAGAAGGGCTCTGCAGTGGGACCTTGACCACCTGGACAGATGGGCAGAGTCCAAGGGGATGGCATTCANAGAGGCTGAGGGAGCTGGGATTGGTTAGCCTGGAGAAGAGGAGGCTCAGGGCAGACCTTATTGCTGTCTACAGCTACCTGAGGGGTGGTTGTGGCCAGGAGGAGGTTGCTCTCTTCTCTCAGGCAGCCAGCACCAGAACAAGAGGACACAGCCTCAAGCTGTGCTGGGGGAAGTTTAGGCTTGAGGTGAGGAGAAAGTTCTTCAGTGAGAGAGTCATTGGCTACTGGAATGGGCTGCCCAGGGAGGTGGTGGAGTCGCCATCCCTGGAGCTGTTCAAGGCAGGACTGGACGTGGCACTTGGTGCCATGGTCTAGCCTTGAGCTCTGTGGTAACAGCTTGGACTTGATGATCTGTGAGGTCTCTTCCAACCCTGATGATACTGTGAGACTGTGATACTGTGATACATCTCTCCGGAGGAGGAGAGCAGCTTGCTCCTGCAAAGCCAAGCACCTGTAGTGCAGCGGTACTGGGAGCAGCGAGCAGGCTCCTGGGTACCCAGCTGTGTGCAGCTGTTCGCTGCGGCGCTGGCTCCAGCTGTTCTGTATGAAGCTGGCTTTAGAGCAAAGCAAAACCCCAGGTGCTTTCAGCATTATCCTCGTGTGTAAACGTCAAAGATTGTAGCAGAGGAAAGGAGCAGTTCAGGTCGTTGCAGAGGGATTGCCTCCTGCTCCTGCAGGCCAGCCATTGCTTGACATTGCTTGGTCTGAAAGCAATGCGGTTTTAAAACTCCCGTCCCTGCAGCTGTTCCAAATAGGCCTAGAGACGTGGTGCTGAGGGACTCGGTTTAACACCAGGCTTGGTAGGGTTCGAGAAGCGTTGAACCGGCTGCTCTTAAAGCAGTTTTCAACCAACATGGTGGTGTGATCCCGGGAAACATCCCAGGTCAGGCTGCGCGGGGCTCTGAGCAACCTGCTCCAGCCGCTTACTTGCTTAGAGGAGCCTGCCCCTGTCAAGGGTGGTTGCAGGAGCAGGACTCGCCTGCCGGAGCTGCCCCTACCGCCGCTGGGCCTCAGCCTGGCGTCCCGGCCGAGCAGCTCCGCGGCCACGCAAGGCAGCAGAGGGCGCTCCCGTGGTCCCAGCGCGCCCCCTAGCGGCGCAGGTGGCGATTGCGTAGGCTGCGGTCTGCGAGCGCAAGGGCTCTGCCCCGCCCCTGCTTCCTCCGCCGCTAGGGGGCGGCCGCAGGCGAGCCCGGCGGCGGGAGGCGGCTGCAAGGAGCGACCTAGGGGCGGAGGCCGAGGCCATGGCCGGGGAGGAGGCTGCGGGCGCTGCTGCCGCTGAAGGGAAGGAAGCCGGCAACGGCGGCGGCTACGACCGCAAGTGCGTGTTCTGCAGGATCGCTCGGCGGGAGGAGCCGGGCACGGCGCTGTTCCCCAGCGAGGTGAGTGAGAGGAGCTTCCGCGGCCTTTCCGCCTCTCGACTCTGGCCTTCTCCGCTCTCCGGGAGGTGCGGGTCGGGCCAGCTCCGCGCTGCGGGGCAGCGGCGCTTGTCGGCCCGGAAGGGTAGTTGTTGCCTGCTGCTGGTTTTCAATGAGAAGGCAAACTCCGGGTGTTGCCTTGTTGGCGTGAGGGCTCCTGTGCGGCCCCCGGTGCTTCGGCTGCCCGGTGCTGGGGCCTGCCGAGAAGGCAGGGCTCCGGGAGAGCGGGAAGGGGCTGGGGGGTTTCATTCGGGGATGGGCGGTCGAGCGCTGCCGGCGTGTGTGGGTCGGTGGCCTGGTGCCTTCCTCTCAGCGGTAGGGCTGGCGGCGCCGGGGGAATGCTGCTTCCAAAGGCTTGGCGGGGCTGAGGGAGCCTTCAGCTCCTATGGGGATGGGAGTCAAGCTCTGATCGGAAGGAAAGTGCCCTGTTGGCCTTAAACGTGGGCACAGCACCTCGGAACCTTAAAGCTTATATTTATAGATATGTAAGGGGCGAGTGCCAGGAGGCTGGAGCCAGCCTCTTCTGGGTGATGCCCAGTGACAGGACAAGGGGCAGTGGGTGGAAGCTGAGGCACAGGAGGTTCCATGTGAACCTGAGGAGGAAGTCTTTCCCTGTGAAGGTGACAGAGCACCGGAACAGGCTGCCCGGGGGGTTGTGGAGTCTCCCTCTCTGGAGATATTCAAGAACCGTCTGGATGTGTTCCTGTGTGATCTGCTCTGTGTGATCCTGCTCTGGCGGGGGGACTAGACTGGATGAGCTTTGGAGGTCTCCTCCAGCCCCTGACATTCTGTGATTCTGTGACATTCAGAGTGATTTGCCATTGGAATGGGCTGCTCAGGGAGGTGGTGGAGTCGCTGTCCCTGGAGGTGTTCGAGACAACACTGGATAAGGCACTTAGTGCCATGGTCTGGTTGATTGGATAGAGCTGGGTGATAGTTTGGACTGGATGAGCTTGGAGGTCTCTTCCAACCTGGCTGATTCTGTGATTCTATGACTGCAGGAGGCCAACTGAGGACACAAACAGTGCTTTGAAATCTTTCTGTAGACTGCCTCCAAACCCCTTGACTTTTGCTAGTTACTTCAAATACGACCTTAAGCATCACACCGAGATAGAGAAGACACTTGGTTATCCAGGCTTTGCCAATATCCTCTCCCTTATCACTGTACTACATTTGCATCCTTTTCTTTTTTTTTTTTCTTTTTTCAGTATGAAGACCTTGTGTGCTTTAAGGATATTAAACCTGGTGCACCCCACCACTACCTGGTGGTGCCGGTGGAGCACCTGGGAAACTGCAAAACACTGAAGACAGAGCACATACCCCTAGGTAAGGCTGTAAGTCTGCCTTCAGCTTGAAGGAAAACATTTTGCTGAGCCTTAAATACTGTAGTGTTAAGTCTGTTGCATCTCTGAACACTGGTTGAAGACTAAAATGTGAACATAAGCCAGCAGTGTGCCCAGGTGGCCAAGAAGGCAAATGGCATCCTGGCCTGTATCAATAATAGTGTGGCGAGCAGGACCAGGCCAGTCCTTCTGCCCTTGTACTCAGCTCTGGTTAGCCCACACCTTGAGTACTGTGTCCAGTTCTGGGCCCCTCAATTGAAGAAAGATACTGAGATAGTGGAATGTGTCAACAGAAGGGCAGCAAGGCTGGGGAGGGGCCTGGAGCACAGCCCTATGAGGAGAGGCTGAGGGAGCTGGGGGTGTGCAGCCTGCAGAAGAGGAGGCTCAGGGCAGAGCTCATTGCTGTCTACAGCTACTTGAAGGGAGGTTGTAGCCAGGTGGGGTTGGGCTCTTTTGCCAGGCAAGCAGCAACAGAACAAGGAAACAAAGTCTCAAGTTGTGCCAGAGGAGGTTCAGGCTGGATGTTAGGAGGAAGTTGTTGTCAGAGAGAGTGATTGGCATTGGAATGGGCTGCCCGGGGAGGTGGTGGAGTCACTGTGCCTGGAGGTGTTTAAAAGGAGGCTGGATGGGGCACTTAGTGCCATGGTTTAGTTAGAAGGTGTTAGGTGATAGTTTGGGCTGGATGATTTTAGAGGTCTTTTCCAGCCTTTTTAATTCTGTGATTCTGTGGGAATAGATGGTGGGAGTCAGTGCAGGTAGAGGCTTCCCCTGCTTGGGAGCTCCTCTCTGCTATCTAGACCAGCACAGGGGGGTTGTGTGGTTCTAGAACAGCGTAGCACTAGTGTGTGAAATCTCTTTAGTTTGCATGGAGCAGAGAGGGCTCTGCATTGTGTTAGAACTGCAGCTTTGTTTTTGGAAGTGTTTGTCTCCTGCCTCATTGTGTTTTCAGCCATTTCTATGCACGTTTACATGATGTGAAGAGTTACACAAGAGTTTTATGAAGTGTGTAAGTGCTACATTCTCTTTCAGGGCAAAAGGGGGTGAGAGAAAAAGGCTGTTCCAGGAAATGTCAATCATTTTGTAAAAGATAAAATTCTAAACTACAGAATCATAGAATTGTTTTAGAATTGGGAAAGCCCTTTAAGATCATCCAGTCCAACCATTCTCTAACTCTACCAAGGCTAGTGCTAAACCACGTCCCTCAGCACCACATCTCTGCCTATTTGAAACACCTTTGGGGATGAGGATTCAACCACTTCCCTGGGTAGCTTGTTCCAGTCTTTCAGAACCTTTTCAGAGAAGAAGTTTCTTCTAATGTTCAACCTAAACCTTCCAAGGTGCAACTTGAAGCCATTTCCTCTCATCCTAACACTTCTTACCACCTGGCTCCTATCTCCTTTCAGGGAGTTGTAGACATCAATGAGGTCTCCCCTCAGCCTCCTCTTCTCCAGACTAGACACCCCCAGTTCCCTCAGCTGCTTCTCACCAGACCTCTTCTCCAGACCCTTCACCAGATTTGTTGCTCTCTTCTCAAGCTATGAATAACTTTTGATGGGTTTAGGGGTTTGTTTGTTTGCTTGCTGGTTTGTTTGTTCTTAAGAAATCATTGTCCTGGAATTAGTTTCACAAGAAATACCCAGCTAAGTGTCTTGAGTAAGAGAAGAAACCACAGCCATGCACACATGGAGAGATTCCACCTTAGGGAAACTTACAAACAATGCAAGCCAAGGGTTAAGTTGTGTGTTACAAATCTTGCATCACAATCTCTCATCTAAGGAACAGTAGGGTGGTTTTGTCCAGAAATAACTTCTCTCTGTATTTGGCTTCAAGGCAGTGACAGTTCCTTAGACTTTTGCCCTAAGTTTTTGTATGACCTGGGATACTGCACTGAGTTCTGGTGCCCCCAGTGTAAGAGGGACATGGAGCGAGTCCAGAGGAGGCCACAAAGATGGCAGAGGGCTGGAGAACCTCCTGTGGGAACAGGCTGAGAAAGAGCTGAGACTGTTCAGCCTGGAGAAGAGAAGGCTGCAGAGGGACCTTAGAACAGTCTTCTGGTACCTGAAGTGGGCTACAGGAGAGCTGGGAAGGGACTTTTGACAAGGGCTAGGAGTGACAGGATGAGGGACAATGGCTGTGAGCTGGGAGAGGGGAGATTAAGACTGGAGGTTAGAAAGAAATTCTTTGTAGAATGAGAGTGGTGAGACACTGGAACAGGTTGTCCAGGGAGGTTGTGGATGCCCCCTCCCTGGAGGCGTTCAAGGCCAGGTTGGAGGTCTTGGGCAACCTGGGCTAATGGAAGGTGTCCCTAGCAGGGGGTCTGGAAATAGATGATCTTTATAGTCTCTACCAACCCAAACCATTCTGTGAGTCTGTTGGAGTTTCTCCTTGGGGATACAGCAGTGAAACTTTGCTGTGAGACTTCTGATTTCAATTTGTGTACCAGCTCTGAAACTTCCTAACTTATGGCAGGAAGGACAGGATCTGGAGATCAAAGTGCTGTACTTGTGTAGGGAGAGAACACTGGAATGAGTGTAAATGTCATGTTTCTGACCAATCAGTATTGGCTGTTTTTCTCCTTAAGGGTGTGATGAGAGCTTTGACCAAAGTTCTTGTGATAATGGCACACTGAAGTCATCATTAATGTGGAAGCTGTGACAATGGCAGCTCTGATGTCAGTCATTGCACAACACTGCCTTGATCATCTTGGCTGATTAAGAGTCACTACGTTATTTGTATGTCCAAAAATCCATGCCTGTGATCTTGGTGTGATCAGTTTGTTGAAGTTAACATTCTGAAGAATACCTTTCTTGGATCCCTTGAAGACATTTGGTGTGGAAAACACTGCTTAAAGAGTAAATGGAATTTGTCTTTCACAGTGAAGAGAATGATGGAAGTTGGAAAAGCTGTCCTCCAGAGGAATAATGTCAGTGACTTGAGTGACATAAGGTACGGAACTGAAACCTTCCCTCTGTGTGTTGAGTGTCATTTTGACTTGTCAGAAGCCTACTGCAGAGCTGCAGGCACCAGCTGCAATAGGATTTAATGAAGAAACTGGGTCTGAGTTCACTTACTGCAGGACTTCTCAGGTGGGATTTGCTGGCATTGAATATAAACTCCCTTTCTCTAATGGGTTTCCAATGCAGATTGCATTCCAGCTCTGGAGATTCTTTATCCACCACATCTGGGGACAGGGAAGGCCCTTCAGACAGCTTACCTAGAAGGCTGTTCTTTGATTACGTGCTGAAAGTGGACTCTCTACCCCTAATTCCAGAAGAGAGGTAGACTTCTGCTCTCCAAGCAGGGCACTGCTTTGTGTTTCAATCATACCTGCATCCATCTGTTTGCAGTGCTGCACTTCTTAGTTTAAGCCCAGTGCCTTAGCCAAAGCAATTTGTAGCATTGCTTAAATAGCATACAGGGTGCTGAGCCTTCACCATTAAATCACATAGGAGCTGCATTCATCTACTGAGAGTTGGCTTTCCAACTGAAAACTAGATAGGAAACCTTTTATTGTTTAAACTTTCCTTTTTCACAGAGTGTCTCTTAAATGCAGAGGTGTGAAGGGGGAAGTTAATGGAGCTTTGGAAGAGGATCTCTGAGAGGAAAGGGAATTATTTGTGTTCCTGCAGGGCAGTGGTTTTGCTCCTGGCTTTGTGTCCAAGGAGAGTGCCACAAGTTATTAATTCAGTTGATCATGTTAAATAACTTGAGGTGTTCCACTCCTTCCTGAGGGCTGGAGCACCTCTGCTGTGGAGATAGACTGAGAGAGTTGGGGCTATTCAGTCTGGAGAAGAGAAGGCTCCAAGGAGACCTTCTTGTGGCCTTCCAGTATCTCAAGGGGGCTACAAAAAAGCTGCTGAGGCACTTTTTAAGGTGTCAGGTAGTGATAGGACTGGGGGGACTACAGCAAAACTAGAAGTGGGTAGATTCAGATTGGATGTTAGCAAGAAGTTCTTCAGCATGAGGGTGGTGAGACCCTGGAACGAGTTGCCCAGGGAGGTGGTGGAAGCCTCATCCCTGGAAGTGTTTAAGGCCAGGCTGCATGTAGCTCTGGGCAACCTGATCGTGTGTGAGGTGTCCCTGCCCATGGCAAGGATGTGCTGTCTTGAGGCTAATTGGAATATTTTAATGAGAGAAATTAGATCATTGGCTGTGCAAAGAAAATACTAGTGATGTCTGTATTACCCAGTGGATTGCTGAGAGAGAAAAAACCGAGTAACCACCACAAGGGGGGTTGCAACTGGGTGATCATCGAGGTCCTTTCCAGTTCTATGACTCTGAGTTAACACCAGCATTTTTCCCTTGTTTTCCTTTTCTGAAGGATGGGTTTTCACTGGCCTCCCTTCTGCTCAATAGCCCACTTGCATCTCCATGTCCTGGCCCCAGCCAGTCAGCTGGGATTCTTATCTAGGCTCTATTACAGGATCAACTCCTACTGGTTTATCACGGTGAGTACAATGCAGGTGAGATTCTGGGGAGGTTTTCAATCGCAGGCTGAAAATGTGATGACCTTCTAACATTTTAACTCTGTCCAAAAGTTCTTTGAGCAATTGTTTTTGTCATTAATTATTAATTGTGTATATTTTGCTTTAACTGTTTGAAGAACTACAGCTATGGTTGTTATGGGGAAGGGAGCACCAGTAACATTAGCAGCAAACAGCACAGGACTTCTGAGTCTAATGTCTAGCCTAGGCTAATGTGATGTACCTCTGAAGAGACCTGATAAGTATTTATGCTTCAATTTAGAAGGACATATTCAAATATGATGGAATTTTCAGTGAGCTGAAGGTCCAGGGGTAGTTAATGCACTGCTTTGTCTTTCACAGGCTGAGCAACTCCTTGAGCGCCTGCAAACTACAAATGCTGCCAGCTGAAAGCACTCTGAGCCCTTTGTCACCAGCCAGCTGGTTCTTTGAACTCTGATTTAAGGTTGCACAGTTTGATGTTACCAATAATACACCAGGATAAAAAAAGCTTTAGTTCCTTATGAGGAAGTGCACAGAGATTTTTGTGGCTGCCAGCCTGATGCTGTCATTGGGATACTTCAATCTCTGTACTCCTCTGACAAAAAGGTGATGTATCTTAACTCTGATTTTATATCAGTGTATCTGTACATACATAATTCATACACGTGAAGGGAACTTTTCCTAGTAGTAGAAGGCAGGCTGTAACAGCAGGATGTCTTGCTACTAAGGCAATAACTCACTACTGACAGCATGCACCTGGTACCACAGGAAGTGCTTGTTGTAGAGTCCAGCTTTTGGTGTAGAGATGCATCCTTCTGGGATATAAAACATGGACATCTCCACCTGCATTGCTTGTATGATCCTTACTCCTGGTTGTTAGCAGGTTAGTGGTGCTAAACCACTTGAATACCTCTCTTAATTGCACGCCAGAGAGATAGTAAATGTTGATACAATAGGTGCCCAAGGTGTAACACTGAATTTCTAACACCCAACACTGTGTGTAAGTGGCTGGATGTTGGACTTAGAGATTGTTTCCCTCTTATGTGCACAATGTTCTCAGTTAATTACTGCATGTTTGCCAAAAAATGAGACTTCAGAGGAATTAACATTCAATTAATGTATTAATTTCTGCTCTTCTGCATGATGCTAGAAAAAAAACAACCATTTTTTTTCAGGTGGTTCTGAAACCATTGTCACTGGAAGTCCTTTGGAGATGACAAATGGCTTGGCTAAATTTGATTTTGCAATGAAGTCAGAGGAGAAACAGGTCTTTAGTGCAGAGAGAATGTGGTAGGCTTGCATAACAACAGTGGGATTGGAATTTAGGATAGCAGGGACTCAGCCCAAAACTGGAACATGTTGGGTTGCTTAAGGAGCTGGCTGCACATTGGCCTTTGCTGTACAGCTCTGATGGGCAATGATTTGGTTTTCAATACCATATTAAGGTAGACTATAAATTAAAACTCAAAAAAAACAGAGAGTGGATTTTCTTTGTTCACAGAGTGTGTCTGGTGTGTTTTGAGTGTTGCTTCAGGCATAGACCCAGAGCATGGCCCCTTCTGGGCTGCTGTGAAGCACATTGCCTCCGTGCCAGCCAGACCTAGTGCCTTGTCAGGCATACACAGAACCACAAAGGTCAACTTTGATGGACCCACTAATGACAGTAAGGCTGGCATGGCAAAGAGAGAGAGCATCACCTGGTTTCCAAAGTCTTCCTCATGAGCATGACAGGGAATTGCAGCTTGTTTGACAGCACACGGGCCTCAAACAAGCCCAAACAACCCAGCATTCCACAGCCCATTAACGACTGAGATGAATGCTCAGTCCTTCATTAGCGTTTCTCAGCACAGACCTGCCTTCCATTCTCTTTACTGCCAAGCGGTCTTGGGCTCAGCAGATAATTGTTTTAATGAGGTAAAAAAGTGTTTTCTGAAAAGCCTGATGCTTTGTTTCAGAATTGCTGGCTAGCCCTGGGCACAAGCAGTGTGCAGACCCTATTATGCCACTCTCTTCCACAGCAGCATTATAGCATCACTTTAAAACGTCCAGAAATCCTCTGTAGAGCTTTGCGGTGAGCAAAAATCAATAAAGTACTCTCAAGAGTGAGCTCTGCAGCCCTTTTCTCTCCAAGAGCCTGGAGAAGCAAAGGAGAGTTGCTTAGCCACTGCTCCTGGCTCTGTTGTGCTTTGATCCAGTATTAGCAGTCTGGGAAAAGCTGCATTTTTGGCTGTGTGTTTAGGATTGACAAAGCTTTATTTGTCCTCTTTTGCTCAGTTGTTTTACATAAAATCCCAACCTGATGCAAACCCAGAGAATAACATTTCTGTGCCCAAGTTGTAACTACCCCTCTGAAAGGATGAAACAGACACAGACGACGCTGTTAAATGTAGAATAATAATAAAGGGTTTTGTTTTGACTACTGACAACTTTCCCAAAGTGAATAAATTTGGAACAGCTCCTCAAGCTCTTCTGAAGTTTTCTTAAAAGCAGAAACAGAAAGCAAAGCAGTGAAATTTGTATTTGAAATCTGGCAGAAGTGGAAATAAAACGCTGCTTGAAAAGCAACTTGCTGTCTTCTCAAGCAGATATGCAGCATTTATTGAAGTGCTGAAAGTGCTTTCAGTCTTAGACAAAACATAGCTAACCCCTGCACTGCAAAGGAGATGCAGAATTCACAGTGGAAGAAGAGGAAAGGCCGTTCTGGAGCTTGCTGTGAAGAAGTGAAGTTTGGGAGAGATTTGAAGAGCTCAAAGTTATTTGGTTGCCCTTTGGATCAGCTCCAGCACCTCAATGTCTTGTAGTGGAGGCCCCAAAACTAAGCCCAGGACTGGAGGTGTACTCTAATAGAAGCCCATTTGCTGGCATTTGCTTGTTGGAGTCAGCCTCAATAACTGCCAAGTTTACATGAACTGGGATGCAGCTTCGGGTGCTCAGGCTACAGCCTACCTCAAATGTGTCTTAATTTCCCAATGTCTAGTCAAGCATTATTTTTCCTTATATGACCATCCTGTTAGCTGACACCACTTGGACTGCCTGGTGCTGCTTCCTGCAGGCTCTGCACTACCGCTGTTAGTTCAGACAGCTTGGACTGCCAGGACAATCCCCATTCCACTGCTGTATTATAAAAGCCTTGACTGGTTTGGAAAGGACCATTTCTGCACCGGGGTGCTGTTCCAAACCCAAGGCATGTAAAGTGTGTTAAGATCATCAGTCACAGGTCTTGTTTTCAGGTGCAATACCGAGACAAAGCAGGAATGGGTTTGAAATCCAAGGGAACACACCAGCACTGCCTGGGGCAGCTTCCAACCTGCTGCTATTCTGCAGTGATTAAATCCTACCCTTTGTTTCCTCCTCCATTCTCTGCATCTGGCTGCCCTGTCTCTTAAACCTCCCTATTTCTTAACATTAATTTCTTCCCTTCTTTTCTAATTTCATTGTCTTTTCACTCAGAAAAGGCAGAGAGCTAACAAGATCTGTATTTTTATTTGGCTCGTTATGATGCACATTGTATAGAAATGTCAAAACTAAAGAACATTCTTTTAGGCTTTTAGCCAAAACACTTCTGGTTTATATACAGCATAAAATAATTTACCACTTTTCA
Source organism: Tricholaema leucomelas (assembly GCA_013400475.1). Taxonomy (NCBI): domain Eukaryota; kingdom Metazoa; phylum Chordata; class Aves; order Piciformes; family Lybiidae; genus Tricholaema lacrymosa; species Tricholaema leucomelas. Next base: position 270,750 of record WAAF01014062.1, read on the forward strand.
TATAAATTACCAACCTGATAAATCTCTCCCTATCCTTCTGAGGCAAGAGAGGATCTTACTTTAAAGACCCCACAAGTAATGTAGTTAACACCACATCTCAGTTTTTATTTGCACTAGCAAAAAATAGACTTTTATAGCTCCAATTATACAGTTTTCTTGGTGGGAACTGTTGTAAATACAGGTCCTGGTTATCTTTAAGAGCATTGCTACAGCTGTTGTATATAAGCAATGCTTTTTCTGCCTTTCTTTTTGTTGTTAATCAGTCTTCCCCTGCAAGAACCCTGAAGGAAGTTGTTGTTGGTCATCTTTTGATCTCAATTTTAATGAGCTGATTATTTTTACTCCTGGTTTTGAGGAATTCACAAGTGTGCTCTGAAAGCACAACCCTGCCTCAGATAAATGAGGTTTGGGACTGCACCACTAGACTTTTTATTTCTGCATTTAGCACTACAGGAGCTCCTCTCTCCTTCTCTTGGTGAAAGAACAGAAAGCAGCTTTTTTTCCCCTCTCATGACTGGCACAGGTTGCCCAGGGAGGCTTTGACTGCTCCCTCCCTGGAGGTGTTCAAGGCTAGGTTGGATGAGGCTTTGAGCAACCTGTTCTAATGGGAGGTGTCCCTGGGGGGTTAGAACTGGATGAGTTCTGAGGTCCTTTCCAACCTAAACCATCCTATGATTCTATGACTGCAGTGCCCCTCTGGCACGGTTTCTGTTGCCTTTCACATCTTCACATTGTGGCACTCCACATTCCACATCCCTTGGTATCAAAGGATACAGCACTGAATTCACCAAAAGGCTGCAGAGCTTTGTGCTCTTCTAGGGTATGACACAGCAGCTAAAACCGATGTGAGACAGGACAAAGAACAAGAGACACTGCAGGTTTGCTAAGAACAAACTACTGAATACCAGGACTACTGCACCTGAAATACACACAATATACAACTAATTTAAGACCAACAAATATCTTTGCTGTCCTATTTCCATAAATCTGGGAATTTTCATATGCTTCATGAAAATCACTTCCATTTATTCAGTTTCACCACGTGAAAATCACCTACACTTTTGCTACATACCAGGCTCTCTTTTTTTTTTTTTGGAAGAGGTGTAAGAATTCCCAAGTGAAGTTTTCACTCCCATGGGTTATAAATCAAAGTTTTCCTTCTCGGCAAACAGTTCATAAGCTGCAAGGATCAGTGTTGTATGGTAGCAAGTTTGTCATTGGTACTGTCAGTAACCTATAGCAGGAAGCCAGTGGAGTGAAGAACTGTGGGATGCTTGGTGGTAGATGCTAGTAAAGGACAATCCAGTGGCAGCAGGGTGCATTAGTTCATTATTTGTGATTTCTGCCCAAAGCTCTACCAGCTTTACAAAAATGTTTCTTTCCATCCTTCTCATTCCTTTTCTCACCTGCTCACATGCCCAGTAGGCACGGTTGAATTTCTGCAATGAAAGCCTAGATAGGGTTTTGTTTTCCCCAAATGGAACCATGCAGCAGAATTCCTTAGGCAACAAAGCCTTACTGTAGTAAAGTGATGACCACATCATCATCTTTTCCTTGCCAGAGCATTTCACCTTCAAAACGAACCAGCCCATGTTTCCTGGCTCTTAACAAGATTCCCACTACTTTGTTGGAGATAGTCACGTATGTTTCAAACAGCTGTCCAAAGGTCACACTCACGAGTCCATCTTCTCCCACCTGTCCAGTGCTTCTAATGATCAAGCAGAGCTCTTCCACCTCCTTTCCCACGTGTGAGTGAGCATCTTTCCCTCGCTGCTCTGTCTGAGAGCCTTCAGGAGGCCTCCCGTAGGTGGGATCTCCTCTGTGAGTATGCCCAGGTTTTGATGCCAGCCTGTCATTGCTGCTGAAAGGGTTCTTCCTCTGATACTCAATGTGATCCTCTGCCCAGCTCTGCCAGCTTTTCCTTAGGTCACCCACTGCACTGGTGGCTTTAGCACTCTGCCCTTTACCTCCCTCCATTGCTTGGGAGTCTTTTTATGGTGCTCCAGCAGAAAACAAATCACTGCCTGGTTGTAGCTGCAGTTCCTAGGTGCACTGGGGCAGCTGTGAAGTGAAAACAACAAATCAGGCTGGGTGAGAGGCAAGGCTGCTGAAAAAGGCTGTAAAAATCTGAAGTCCACCTGTAACTCTACATGGATGAAACACATGAAAGCTAAAATGCAGAAGGCACTTCACAACACAGGGCAGTAAGCTGTGCTTTCAAGGTTAGACAATGTGCCACCAGTCCCAGTCACCACACACCCCCAACAGCCTCCGCGTAACACCCCCCGTTGTACAGCACTTACTCTCCATGCAGTGACACCTTGTCAAGCACTTGAAATCACCAACAGCCCCGCAGCCTTCCCAAGCAGCCCTGGCTGAGCCGCCCAGCACAGGCTTACTGACAGGCCAGAAAGCAAATCATTCCCCAAGAGGCAGCCACCAACCCCTACGGAGGGGTGGGCAGCCCTTCTCCTGCCCGCACACTGATTAAAGGTGGACAAAGCTGACAAGCTTCCCACAGACTGCATGAGCTATTGAGCACAGAAAGCATTACCTGGAGCTGAAATGCTGCTCTGTCGTGGGAACAGGAGGCTTTTCCTCACCAGGCACTGAAAAGAGAAGCAGAAAGGCAGCCCAGTGAGCGCAGCGCTGCCTGCAAGGGTAGGCTTAGCCAGGAACACAAACCCAGAAGGCATGGCTCTCCCTTAAAAGGCTCTGCTGCACAGCCACGCTGCCAGCTACAGCCCAGGGGCAGGCGGCAAAGGGAGCTGGCACTGGAGAGCTGCTCCAGACACAAATTACCTGTAATTAGGTGATGAGCTCTCTGTGCAGAGTGGAATTATTTTGATGAATTAGGGACAGACCCTTCTATACTTAAGAGAGATCCACCTGTAACTATGGCTGTGCTGCATCCCGTCCTCCAGCTGCCGAATGACAGGAATTAAGAAGCTTCCCCAGAGCACATCAGTAGAGCTGGTATTTTTCTCACAGAGAAGCAGACAAAACAGAGATAAAACAGAGGATTAGTACAGGATTTTCTATAGGAAAATGGACAAGAATCCAAATTCTGAACAATTTAATAACTGAATCATGAATTAGGTCTTGTTATATTTTAAAAGCATTGTTGTGGGTTTTTTTTAAGTGAGGTTATTTATCCACATTGCTATGTTGATGCTTTGCACATGAACCCTGTGACAGAGCTCCCTGAATGACCCAGCAGAACACACAAATCACAGAATCATAGAATGGTTTGGCTTGGAAGGAACCTCGAAGATCATCCAGTTCCAAGCCCCTGTCACAAGCAGGGACATCTCCCACTAGAACAGGTCACACAATAAACACTTCTGCTTCTTTGGGGTCTGGAAGAGCAGAAGATGGCAACAAAATGGCTGTGAAAGAGATCTGAGAAAGCTATGCAGCAGCACACATTAAATAATGGCTTTTCAGTCATAAAATGAAACTAATGATTGTCATATGATCCTGTTCCATTTGCTGTGAGAGGAAGGTGGTTAATTCCAGCTTCCTGGATGAACTTCAGCTTGTGGAATTATGTTTTGTGTACTTAAAATTCCCCTGAAGGCTAGAAAGGGTAAGTGTTCTTCCTTTCCCTTCCCAGTTATGTAATTCTGTCCTGACGCCTCAAAGCCACTCTAAGAAGTGGTTTGACTCTCCTCAGTGGCAGCACAGGAGCGTGCGTGATGTTTAGGGACACATCATCTGTTATGTCAGGATCAAACACTCTCCAAATACTGCTTGTTAACACACACAACACTTCCAAACTATGCTGAGCAGCACAAAGAGACTGCCAGTGACTGTGCATGGCTCCTCGAGGATAAACCAGGAAGAAATGGGGCTGTTGTTAAATTCTTCTGTAGAAAACAGCATCACTGGAAACTGGTGGTGTTCACCTTCAGAGAACAACCAGCAATGCTCTGCAGATAACGTGAAAGCCGGTCTCAAAGGGACTAAGCTTCAACAATAACAGCAATAACCTCTCCTAAGGAGTCTCTGAAGTGGAAGTTATACAGCTAAGACATTTAAAGTGAGAATGAATGGGAAAATAAAAGCAGACTCCTTCTCCCAATTCTCAGCAATCCTAAGATGCCACAGAATCATAGAATCAGTCAGGGTTGGAAGGAACCACAAGGATCACCAGAACAAGAGGACAGAGCCTCAAGCTACACCAGGGGAAATTTAGGCTTGAGGTGAGGAGAAAGTTCTTCACTGAGAGAGTCATTGGCTACTGGAATGGGCTGCCCAAGGAGGTGGTGGAGTCGCCGTCCCTGGAGCTGTTCAAGGCAGGACTGGACGTGGCACTTGGTGCCATGGTCTAGCCTTGAGCTCTGTGGTAAAGGGTTGGACTTGATGATCTATGAGGTCTCTTCCAACCTTGGTGATACTGTGATATTGTGATCAGCCAGTTCCAACCCCCCTGCCATGCCCAGGGACACCCTACCCTAGATCAGGCTGGCCAGAGCCTCATCCAGGCTGGCCTTAAACACCTCCAGGGATGGGGCCTCAACCACCTCCCTGAGCAACCCATTCAAGCCTCTCACCACTCTCATGCTCAACAACTTCCTCCTCACATCCACTCTGAATCTCCTCACCTCCAGCTTTGCTCCATTCCCCCCAGTCCTGTCACTCCCTGACAGCCTACAAAGCCCACAGGGTCTGCCAGCAGCTCAGCACTGTGTTTATTGCTGGGGTTCAGCTGCCGAGGTGCACAATCCTGATCCACATCTCCCTGCCTTGCTCCCTCTTCTTGCAAAATCCACGTTTAGCTGCCAGCTCTCATTTAGTTCCTTTTCTTGCCCATCGGCAGCAGTAATTGTTCACTGCAAAGCCCAGTTTGGGTAGCACCAGAAGAAGAGAGAACTGGAGAAGCTGCGGGATGGGATTATAGAGGTGGCCAGTGCAGCACTCACAGGTCACAAGCACCTTCTTAACCAGCTCGAAAAAAACCCAGAAAGCTGTCCAAAAAGCAGCACTGAAAGTACAGAGCATGAGGCCAGGGCTGAGCTGGCCTGGGGCTAAGAAAGGGCTTACCAAAATCTGGATAAACTGAACTTTTCACCTCAGCATAACAGGGAGAGCAGTGACTGGGGGATTACAGGTATCAACTCTAGACGGTAAAATCAAACAAAACAGAAACTGGCAATAAAAAGCTCTTTTTTCCCCCCCCTCCTCTCCTTTGCTGCTTAGTCCCATTCCCGCCGCTGGCCTGGGAGCCTGTTCCTCACCTCATCTGCTCCCACACCCAACCTGCCGGGCCTTGACCTCCTTCCCACGGAAAAACGAACGTGACTCCTATGGCCTCTGTTAATTGTTAATGGTGCTTAATGAGCTGCTCCAGGGGCGACAGAGAGGAAAGTTGCTGGGGTGTGTGTGGAAAAAAAAGAGGTGGCCGCTGGGCAGGCTGAAAAGCACGTCCCGAACCGGCCCGCGGGTGCCCCCGGCCAGACCCCTCCTCAGCCTCACCAGCTCCGCTCCCCCTCGGCCGGCAGAGCCGCTGCTAACGCCGGTACCTTCAGCTACGGAGGGACCAGACCGCCGCCGGCCCGGCGCGGAGCCCCTTCAGGCCGCACACCGCCGCCTCCCCGCCGGGCTCCTCCCGCCGCGGCGCTGGGCCCGCCCGGCAGCGCATGCGGCCCGCGGAGGCGGGCGATGGCCGGACATGGCGCTGGCGGCCCCGCTGCTGCCCCGCTACCTGCTGCTGCTGGCCCAGGAGCACCTCGAGTTCCGCCTGCCGGTGAGCGCCCCGCGGGGCCGGGGCCGGGGCCGGGGCTGGGCGGGCAGCGGGGAGCTGGGCGGCTGTGGGCAGCGCAGGCCCGGCTGTGCGCGGCGGCGGCCTGGCGGCGGCCGGAGCTCAGGGAAGCCGGCGGCGAGGGGCAGCTAATGCCCCTTGGAAGCCCCCCGCGGCGAGAGATCCCTAGGTGCGGCGCTGCAGCGCACCGCGTCGGCCGCGGGTTCCCTCCTGCTGCCTCTCGGCTTCATGGGGAGCCGCTTCCCGGTGCCTTTAAGGCAGCGCTTTCCTGGCGGTCTATTTCAAGAGCCTTTGGGGCTGGAGAAGGTTACCAGCGAGTACCTGAGGTTCCAGATGAGAAATGGGAGACCGGGAGGGAAAAAAGTGGGCTTACAAAATGTTATTAAGGGCTTGTTTCGGTGGCTCTTTAAACTCAGTAACTGCTTCTGCCAGCCTGCTGTGGGCACAATAAAAGAGGCATGGAATTATTTTGGTCAGAGAAGACCTTCATGTCCATTCTCCAGCTCTACTGAGGCTGGTGCTGAATCATCTCCCTTCTCTGGGGACGTTGCTGGTTCCAGTTCCTTTCTCTTGTACTGCTCAGCTGGTATTTGGCTTTGCGCAGAGCAGCATTAGGGACCTGATGTGTCTCAAACTTAACAAGCAAGGAGATTTTTCAGCCCTGTCAGCTGCCTGATCTCTGTCTCTGCTGCACCTGCTTATGGGCGATGCGAGGCCTGGTTTTGCCCTGGGTTGCTCAGTTCAAGAAGGACAGGGAACTGCTTGAGAAGGTGCAGAGATGATTGAGGAAAGATGAGCATCTGCCTTATGAAGGAAGAATGAGGGACTTGAGCCCTTTTCACAGAATCACAGAATTAACCAGGTTGGAAGAGACCTCCGAGCTCATCCAGCCCAACCTATCACCTTCTAATTAACTAACTCATGGCACTAAGTGCCTCATCCAACCTCCTTTTAAGCACCTCCAGGGATGGTGACTTCACCATCTCTCTGGGCAGCCCATTCCAGTGCCAGTCACTCTGTGAAGAACTTCCTGATGTTCAGCCTGAGCCTGCCCTGGCACAGCTTGAGGCTGTGTCCCCTTGTGCTGTCGCTGGTTGCCTGGCAGAAGAGCCCAACCCCACCTGGCTACAGCCTCCCTTCAGGTAGTTGTAGACAGAAATGAGCTCTGCCCTGAGCCTCCTCTTCTGCAGGCTGCACACCCCCAGCTCCCTCAGCTGTTCCTTCATAGGGCTTAGTCTGGAGAAAAGACTGAGGGGGAACTTATCAGTGCTTGTCAATACCTAAAGGGTAGGTTTCAGGAGCAGCCTTTTTCAGTAGTGCCCAGGGGTGGGACAAGAGGCAATGGACATAAGCTTGAGCATAGGAAGTTCCATCTAAACTTGAGGAGGAAGTACTTACATTTGAGGGTGGTGAGACACTGGGACAGGTTGCCCAGGGAGGTTGTGTGTGTCCTCTCCCTGGGGATATTCAAGGCCCTTGAGAAACCTGGGCTAGTGGGAGGCATCCCTGTCTACAGCAGGGGGGTTGGAACTGGATGATCTTCAAGGTCCCTTCCAACCCAAACCTTACTATGAATCTGTGAATATTGTTGTGAGAGTGTAGAACTGTAAAGACTTTGATGAAGGAGAAAATGCCAAGTGTTGGGATTTGATTACTGAGATTTGCCTAACTGGATCTTACTGTGTTGTAGGCTGCAACTTTCCTTAACCTTACCACAGCTCCTCCCTTGCACCTGCACTCAAAGCTACTTTTACAGCAGAAGGGCCTGATTTTACAGTTCATGACCAGTGCATACAAGCTGATTTTAATGGTGAACCTCTGCCTTACCCTTACAACCACTCTTAAGAGTCAGTCCCCATGGAAAGTCAATTACAAACACCATTACAGGATGGTAGAGGTTGGAAGGGACCTGTGGACATTGAGTCCAACCCTCCTGCCAGAGCAGGACCAGAGTATCTAGTGCAGGTTGCACAGGAACAGATTCATAGAATCATAGAATCAAGCAGGTTGGAAGAGACCTCCAAGCTCATCCAGTCCAACCTAGCACCCAGCCCTATCCAGTCAACCAGACCATGGCACTAAGTGCCTCATCCAGGCTTTTCTTGAACACCTCCAGGGACAGTGACTCCACCACCTCCTTGTGTCCAGTTCTGGGCCCCCCAGTTTAGAAGGACATTGAGATGCTTGAACGTGTCCAGAGAAGGGCAGCGAGGCTGGTGAGAGGCCCCGAGCACAGCCCTACGAGGAGAGGCTGAGGGAGCTGGNGAAGATGGAAGTCCCCCTGCTGCAATTTCCATCCATTGCCCCTTGCCCTATCAAAGAGTGTATCTGAGAAGTGTCTGTCCTCTGCCTCCTGACTCCCAGCCCTCAGATACTTATAAACTTATATATTAGATCTTCTCCTCACCAGACCAAGCAGCCCCAGGTCCCTCAGCCTCCCCTCACAGGGCAGCTCTCCAGCCCCTTCATCATCTTTGTAGCCCTCCATTCTGACTTATATTGCTGTTTTGCTCTTAAAGCCCAGAAGTCACCACCTGTATTTGAATTTATAGGATGCTGGTTTTTTTCTTGTTTTTTTTTGGTTTTTTTTGTTTTGTTTTTTTTTTTCCTGCCTTTTAAACATTAGTTACTGCTCCTGCAGCCTGATCTTTGTGTTTTCACTTAGGAAATAGCATCTCTGCTCTCACTTTACGGTGGACAGTTCAGCGGTGAGCAGGAAATTCATGTCAATGTAAGTGAGGAGCACAACATTTTCCTGCAGCATGCTGTGCAAGTGTGTTCTTTAGAGTGGGTTTTATTATTAGATGTGAGTAGCTGAATAAGTGTTGATGTTTCTCAGGAAAATGAGGAATCTTCCAAAACTGAGCAATTCTCAGTTGCAGTCCAGAGTCAGGAGTGAGTAAAAGATGCACAAAGCACCCCTCAGGATGTCTTCAGCAGTGTGAGAAGAAGCAGTGCCATCTGCCGGGAGAATCTCCTCCTTTTTCAGAACAGCCAAACCGGGAAATCCTTCAGCAGCAGCTGGGATGTTAGGATAGAATAGAATAGAATAGAATAGAATAGAATCAACCAAGTTGGAAGAGACCTCCAAGCTCACCCAGTCCAACCCAGCACCCAGCCCTATCCAGTCAACCAGACCATGGCACTAAGTGCCCCATCCAGGCTTTTCTTGAACACCTTCAGGGACAGCGACTCCACCACCTCCCTGGGCAGCCCATTCCAATGCCAATCACTCTCTCTGCCAACAACTTCCTTCTGACATCCAGCCTAGACCTTCCCTGGCACAGCTTGAGACTGTGTCCACTTGTTCTGTTGCTGGTTGCTTGGTAGAAGAGCCCAACCCCACCTGGCTACAACTTCCCTTCAGGTAGCTGTAGACAGCAGTGAGGTCTGCCCTGAGCCTCCTCTTCTGCAGGCTGCACACCCCCAGCTCCCTCAGCCTCTCCTCCTAGGGTTTGTGTTCCAGGCCCTTCACCAGCCTTGCTGCCCTTCTCTGGACATGTTCAGTGAAGCTAGGAAGCTGTATGGGCAGTCAGAGAAAGTTTCTGGGTTTAGGTTACTACTTTCATGCAACAAAGGTGGGGGGTGGAGGGGTGGTTGACTCTTTAGAGGGTTAATAACCTAGAGAATAATATTTTACCAAGTCAAAAATATGCTGGGAAAATGAAATGCCTGGTAAAACTTTGCAGGCATTCAAGCTCAGTATGCAAGTTTACCGCAAATGAACTGTTTTGTCCTCATGTTCTCTGTACAGTTAACAGATTCATTCTTGTTTTCTGTCTTTAGTAGGCGTGCTTTGTCTTTAGAGAAGGGAGTTGTGTAGTTATGTAATTCATCTGACATCTCCAGCTGGGTATTTGCAGTATTTTGCTGTATCTCCTCTTCATTTCAGTCTCCATTCTGGATTCTCAGTATTCCTTCAGAAGAAATGGCAAGAGGACTAATGAAGCGGACAGTATGTGCAAAGTAAGAGGTGAAAGATCCCAGAGAGTCATGGAATAGAATCATAGCATCATTTGGGTTGGAAAAAAGCCCTTTAAGACCATTGTGTCCAACCATTCCTTAAAAGCCCTTTAAGACCATTGAGTCCAACCATTCCTTAAAAGCCCTTTAAGGCCACTTAAAGGTGAAGGTGAAGCTAGCTAGGCTCAAACTAGCACAGTGCCCAACCATTCTTTAAAAGCCCTTTAAGGCCACTGAGCCCAACCATTCCTTAAAAGCCCTTTAAGGCCACTGAGCCCAACCATTCTTTAAAAGCCCTTTAAGACCACTGAGTCCAATTATGTTGGAGCCCCACACACAGGAAGGACATTGAACTGTGGGAACAAGTCCAGAAGAGGCCACGAAGATGCTCAAAGAGCTGCAGCAGCTCTGCTATGAGGGCAGGCTGAGAGAGTTGGGGCTCTGCAGCCTAAAAAGGAGAAGGCTTCGAAGAGACCTTGGAGTGGCCTTCCAGTATCTGAAGGGGGCTCTAGGAGGGCTGGAGAGGAGCTATTGACAAGGTCTTGTAATGACAGGATGAGAGGGATGGGTTTAAAGTGGCAGAGGGGAGGTTGAAAGTGATGTTCGGAAAAAGTTGTTTGCAGTGAGGGTGATGAGACACTGGCACAGGTTGCCCAGGGAGGTTCTGCAGCACAGAAGCACAGAATGTGATCTTTGATCACATTCTGTGCTTCTGTGATCCACAACCTCCCTGGAGGTGTTTAAGACCAGGATGGATGAGGCCTTGAGCAGCCTGCTCTAGTGGGAGGTGTCCCTGCCTATGGTGGGGGAGGTTGGAACTGGATGATCTTTGAGTTCCCTTCCAACTTTAAACCATTCTATAATTCTCTTCTTTAAAAGATCTTCAAGACCATTGAGGCCAGGAGTTCTTGAACTCTACAATGTAAATGATAATGTAGCTGGAGGAACATTGTTCTATATTGTATATATAAAATACTGATTTTTTTATATTGGAGTCTTAAACTAAACAGCCTCTAATTAGCTCTAGAATTGAGGAGGTATTTAGGACTGATTATGTAGTGTGCCCATGTACTTTAGTTAGTATATGGTCAATGTAGCATCTTGAAATGGTGCATGGTCAGTAGTTGATTATTCAACCAACTGTTTAGTTAGTGGCTTGCTTTGAAATCATATGGAATTGAAAGCTAAACCCAGTGATGCATAAAAGCTAAGATTGAGTTTGGAACAGAAAGTTTGTGGATTCCTTGTGTCACCCTCTTAATGCTGGTATCTGAGCCCTCAGCTGCAGCAGGCTTCCTTTAGAAAATTCACGAGCCCAAAGAGTGATCCAGTGGCCCTTGGACTTTTTCAGAGGTGCCTGCCTAACATGACAGGCTTGAGGGGTACCTTGGAGGTGTGGTTCAGGAGGAGCAGCAGAGTTGTAGAATGGCTCTCTGGCTGTATTAAATTTGAGGTGACTGCCCTGTCAAAATCTTTGTCATTTCAGGTCTATATTTGAACTGTGGGCTCATGGAAGATCTGCAGGGGAGCTCTATGCATCTTTGAGGAGCTATCCAAGGGACAAGATGGTATGCATGTAAAGAATCTGAATAATATGGTTCCTGTAGCACTGCAGCTGTGCTAATGAAGAGTCTTTTTGCCTATTTTTCAGCTTCCATATCTACAGTCAGACTCTACTTACAAAGTCCATATCCATACCTTCAATAAAACACTGACCCAAGCACAGAAAATACAAAAGATAGATGTAAGTAGGTGTTTAAGAAATCTGTGACATGTCATTTAATCCATTCATGTTGTTCTTACTCTGTGCTATCAGTGTGAAGGTCTGAAAGCTGTTTATGCCTTGGATCTGCTCAACTCTGAATGAAATCTTTCTGTCTGAATGAGCATTCCCACAAAATTCATGACTTTGCCTTTTGTTTTGGTCTGAGCAGACCATGTCAGGCACATGGGTTCTAGAGGAGACCTCAAAGATGATCAGAGGGCTGGAGCAGTTCTCCTGTGGGGACAGCCTGAGGCAGTTGGGGTTGTTCAGCCTGGGGAAGAGAAGGCTCTGGGGAGACCTTAGAGCACCCTGCCAGTACCCGAAGGGGGCTACAGGAAAGCTGGGGAGGGGCTTTTTAAAAGGGCTTGTGGAGATAGGATGAGAGGGAATGCATTGAAGCTTCAGGAGAGGAGATTTGGACAGGAAGGAAGACATTAGGAAAAAAAAATCTTTGAAGTGAGGGTGGTGAGACACTGGCACAGGTTGCCCAAGGAGGTTGTGGATGCTCCCTCCCTGGAGGTGTTCAAGGCCAGATTGGATGAGGCCTTGGGCAGCCTAGGCTGGCATGAGATGTCCCTGCCTGTGGCAGGGGATTGGAACTGGATGATCTTTGAGGTCTCTTCCAATCAAACCATTCCATGAATCTATGAAAATCCAGAGAAAATTGAGAATGTACTTCCAGTACTAATTTACTGTTTCTCACAAGTGGAATTCATAGAATCATAGAATCAAGGAGGTTGGAAGAGACCTCCAAGCTCATCCAGTCCAAACTAGCACCCAGCCCTAGACAATCAACCAGACCATGGCACTAAGTGCCCCATCCAGGCTTTACTTCAACACCCCCAGGGACAGCAACTCCACCACCACCCTGGGCAGCCCATGCCAATGCCAGTCACTCTTTCTGGCAACAACTTCCTCCTAAATGGTGGGGTTTAGTTTTCTTAGGTTTGGTTTGGTTGTTTTTGATTTTCCTCTTTGTTCTGCTAGTTTGAGCCTAGCTGGGATATTTTAATGAGAGGAATTAGGTTACAGGCTGTGAAAAGTGAACAGTGGTGACATCTACTTTGCTCATAGGCTTGTTGAGATGTATAAAAGCAAGAATATAAATATAGATGAGACAGTTGCTCTCTCTGGCTCTGGCTGCCTGCCCTTCTCTCCCTAACCTGCTGTCTGTGTAACTAATCCTTCTGCTTCCTAACTCCCCTGGCTAATTCTCCAAACTCACCTTGAATGTAAGGCAAAGTCTGGGATAAGGTAGAGGGGTGGAAAGAAGGTGGAAGGGTGGTTGGGAGCCCTCTTGGGGACTCTGGTTTCTGGGAGAGCTGTTGTGTTTCTGTATTACCTTTAACTTGTCTGTTTCTATCTATAGCTGTATAGATTGTAAATGCCTGCTTGTGTACTGTGCTAAGCTGTGAATATAAAGCTTCATTCCTTAATTTCCAGCTTGGCTGAGTCTAGTCTGGGTGATTCCTTAAGAGTGTGTGTGTGTGGGTAACACCCAAACCATCACAGGTACATATTTCAACACTTTGACACACTGTTTTTTTTTTCCCCACCCTGTTTATTTTATAGGCCCTTGAATTTCTGCCATTCAAAGGAAAAGTAAGTTTGAAGAATCCAGAGCACATCTTCTGGATTTTGGAAGATTATGGAATGGACCCTAATAAAGTTCCAGAAGAGCCCCTTCACCTGTATTTTGGGCGATGGGTGCGTGAGTTTGCTTGCTTCAGTTCCTGTGAGCTTTTCCCAGTAAATTCTGATCTCTCAGCACTGTCCTACATTTCATACACTGTCCTACAGTGTGGGCAGCAGGGCAAGGGAGGGGATTCTCCCCCTTTACTCTGCTCTCGTCAGACCCTGCCTGGAGTGCTGTGTGCAGTTCTGGAGCCCCCAACACAAGAAGGACATGGAACTGCTGGAGCGGGTCCAGAGGAGAGCCACGAAGGTGCTCAGAGGGCTGCAGCGGCTCTGCTATGAGGACAGGCTGAGAGAGTTGGGGCTCTGCAGCCTGGAGAAGAGAAGGCTTTGAGGAGACCTTATAGTGGCTTTCCAGCATCTGAAGGGAGCCTACAGGAAGGCTGGGGAGGGACTGTTGACAAGGTCTTGTAATGTCAGGACGAGGGGGAATGGGTTTAAGCTGGAAGAGGAGAGATTTAGACTGGATGTTAGGAGGAAGTTCTTTACAGTGAGGGTGGTAAGACACTGGGACAGGTTGCCCAGGGAGGCTGTGGATGCTTCCTCTCTGGAGGTGTTTAAAGCCAGGCTGGATGAGGCCTTGAGCAACCTGCTCTAGTGGGAGGTGTCCCTGCCTGTGTCAGGGGGTTGGAGCTGGATGATCCTTGAGGTCCCTTCCAACCTAAACCATTCTATGATTCCATGACTTTGAGTGTGACAGAAAAGCCAGTGAAGATGGAGCCTCTGTGTGACCTCAGTCATGGGCATCTGTTAACATGCACTTCTACTGCTCATGATTTGGAAGTTATTTTAAGCCTGAATTGCCAGCAACTGGCTTTTTATTACTTAGATTTAGGAGAAAAATTGCTCTAATTGTTACTGATTCATCAGAAGTTCCCCTCTCAGTTGGTTGTATGCTTTTGCCCTCTGCCTGGAAGAATGTATCTTGGTGTTGAACCCAGATATCTTTTGCTTTGAAAGAAGTCTCGTATTTTAGATGACAGAAAACAAACTGAAGTTGAAACTGTGCCCAGTTTTGGGCTCCTTGATTCAAGAGAGACTGGGATCTACTAGAGAGAGTCCAGCAGAGGCTATAAGGATGGTGAAGGGACTTGAACATCTCTCCTGTGAGGAGAGACTGAGATACCTGGGGCTGTTTAGTCTGGAGAAGAGAAGGCTGAGAGGGGATCTGATTAATGCCTGTAAGTATCTGAGGGGTGGGAGTCCAGTGAAAGGTGCCAGCCTGTTTTCAGTGGTGCCCAAGATAGAACAAGGAACAACAGGTGTAAGCTGGAACACAGGAAGTTCCAGAGGAAATGAGGAGTAACTTCTTCACTTTAAGGGTGCTGGAGCCCTGGAGCAGGCTGCCCAGAGAGGTTCTGCAGTCTCCTGCTCCGGAGACTTTCAAGACCCATCTGGATGTGCTCCTGTGTGAACTGTCCTGAGTGATCCTGCTTTGGCAGAGATGTTGGACTCAATGATCTCCAACCCCTAACACCATGTGATCATAGAATCATAGAATCAACTGGGTTGGAAGAGACCTCCAAGCTCATCCAGTCCAACCTAAGCACCCAGCCCTAGCCAATCAACCAGACCATGGCATTAAGTGCCCCATCCAGGCTTTTCTTGAACACCTCCAGGGGTGGCAACTCCACCACCTCCCTGGGCAGCCCATTCCAATGCCAATCACTCTCTCTGACAACAACTTCCTCCTGACATCCAGCCTAGACCTTCCCTGGCACAGCTTGAGACTGTGTCCCCTTGTTCTGTTGCTGGTTGCCTGGCAGAAGAGCCCAACCCCACCTTGGTACAACCTCCCTTCAGGTAGTTGTAGCCAGCAATGAGGTCTGCCCTGAGCCTCCTCTTCTGCAGTCTGCACACCCCCAGCTCCCTCAGCCTCTCCTCACAGGGCTGTGCTCCAGGCCCCTCACCTAAGAAAGTGTTATGAGGTTGCCTATTTGTTGGATGCTGTCTCTTCAGCAGGTCCCTTAACCTGTCTGCTTCAATCTCCTATCTGTGATCTCACAGTGATTTTTCCATGTTTCAACAGATTGCAGATGGCCAAAGAGAACTTATTGAGTCCTACAGTGTGAAAAAGAGACACTTCATTGGAAATACCAGCATGGATGCCTGCCTGTCTTTCATTATGGCCAACCATGGCAGAGTAAAAGCCAATGATGTTGTATATGATCCATTTGTTGGAACAGGTATATATTCATTTTGTTTTAGCTGGTGGGATAAATTGGGAGATTGTGTTAGTGCTCACACTTCATTTGTGCCTGCACAGTGTCTTCTGGCACTCAACTGATTTTTGGGAGGATACCAAAAGCAAAATGGTGATGGTAAGGTAAGTGTTTTTCACAGCATCACACAGAGTGGCAGAATAGGAAGGAATGGAAATGACCTCTGAAGATCATGTAGTCTGAGCCCTCTGCTACACAGGGGCACTCAGAGGAAATCAAACAGGAACGTGGCCAATGGGTTTGGAATGCCTCCAGAGATGGAGACTTTCTGGCCAGCCTGCTCCAGGGCTCTGCCATGCTTACAGTGAAGATTTTGTTAACTTGAAAGGGCTTTGGGGGCGAAGGAGACCAACTTTGGAAGATGTAAACAACATAGCATGGTTTAACAGCAGTTCATATGTGTCATGGACTGCTTAAGATCCAGAGCTGACCAAGAATTTGGCTAGAGCATTCCTTGCAACCACTTTCAGAGTTTCCAAGCAGCAGCAGCATTTTTGGAGGTGGCTCTTTAGAGGAGTGCTGAGGACACTGCTGGGCATGTATCACAGCACAACAATTGTTGGGTTCTAGCATTCAGTAGTGATCAGTTGCTTGTGCCATCACATCTGGCCCTCAGGATAATATTCACACCGTGTCTTTCTCCTCTAGTGAGGCCAGAAAGGGGAGGTTTTATTCCACATATTGCTGTGTGTAACTTAGAAGTACTTTTTGCTTGCTTTATTATTGTAGTTTCCTCAAAAGCATAACAAAGGTTGTGTGTCTGACTTGGATTTTGCCCAGCTTTGATCAAAGAGAGCATATGTGACATACATACATTTGCAGTTCAGATTTGTTTATTGGTGCAGCTTTAATACCTGGCTTGGTTTCTTCCTGCTTTTGGCACTGAGAAGGTAAATAGTGCCAAATCAGGACAGCCTTGCAAAAATGGAGCTTCCTTGTTAGAAACAAATTGTTTTGGCTGAAGGGGCCACATCCCAACTCCTGCACATTTACTGTGAGAGAGGACAATCAGAATTCACAGACTGACAAACTGCATTGGCTTGAAAGGGATCCTCAAAGTTCATCTTGTCCACCCCCCCTGCAGTCAGCAGAGACACCTTCAGCTAGATCAGGCTGCCCAGAGCTACATCACATCTAATCTTTAATAGAATCATAGAATCATAGAATCAGTCAGGGTTGGAAGGGACCACAAGGATCATCTAGTTCCAACCCCCCTTCCATGGGCAGGGACACCCTACCCTAGATCAGGCTGGCCAGAGCCTCATCCAGCCTGGCCTTAAACACCTCCAGGAACGGGGCCTCAACCACCTCCCTGGGCAACCCATTCCAGGCTCTCACCACTCTAATGGTGAAGGTCTAATGAAGATCTAATGAAGATCTAATGGTGAATATCTCCAGGGATGGGATCTCATCCTGTCCTGGGCCTGGACAGTGCTTTGGAGCAGGCTGCTTTAGAATCATAGAATCATAGAATGGTTCAGGTTGGAAGGGACCTCAAGGATCATCCAGCTCCAACCCCCTGCCATAGGCAGGGACACCTCCCACTAGAGCAGATTGCTCAAGGCCTCATCCAGCCTGGCTTTAAACACCTCCAGGGAGGAAGCATTTAGGAGACTTGACTGAGCTGTTTTTGTAAAGCAGAGTTGGAATGGCCAGGATTGGTTTTGAGATGTAAAACACAGCTTTCATTAACTGTTCAGGCATTATTTCCCTAGTGTTGGGCAGCAGGAAGCTGGGAGGGCAGAAAGAAGTCTTTTGCCTGAATATTTTGTACTCCCTCCTGGGCAATCTGTTCAGGTTATCTCAGGAAGCTTCTTGTTTGTGCCTTTGCAAGATATTTGGCCCTGCTTTTGCCTTTGCCAATTCTCGATACTGCATAATTGCAAATGACAGGAATTTTGTCTTGGAGATGCTGGAGGACACTGCTATGGCCAGACCTTCATCTCTGCTGAAGAGGTGAGGGAAATAGTGTAGGATAAAGAGTCAGGAAGTTCTGTGCCATCAGCATTCTGCTAATAGTCGTCAGGGAATGCAGTGACTCTCATTAGAATCACAGAATCAGTCAGGGTTGGAAGGGACCACAAGGATCAGCCAGTTCCAAGCTCCCTGCCATGGGCAGGAACACCTCACACTAGATCAGGCTGGCCAGAGCCTCATCCAGCCTGGCCTTAAACACCTCCAGGGATGAGGCTTCCACCACCTCCCTGGGCAACCCATTCCAGGGTCTCACCACCCTCATGGTGAAGAACCTTTGGCATGCCTCTGTCTGATGCAGCAGGTCATGCAGCCATGGTAGAGGACTTCAGTATTCATGCACCTGTCTGGACACAGCTGAAGTGGAACCAGCTGAGATGTTTTGAACGCTCTAAGTTCCTGTTAAAAGCATTCTTGGATAGGCAAAGGACTTTCTTCTCACTTTTTTTGTAGGCCTGGGTGGTATGCCATACTTGGGGTCAGGGCTAGCTAAGTTTGTCTTGACCCTCTGGAGGTACTGCCCATCTGTTCTGAGGGATTACAGCCAAGAAGGGAAATGGGGGACTCCTCTGGGGTGAGTAACATTGCTTTTCCCTGATCCTTTTCACAAGACAAAGCAGAGGAATTGATGTTGTTTTCCATTCTCCTCACCCTCACTTTTGGTTGAGTTCATCAGTATATGATCTAGGAGAACCCTGGTGCTCTGGGAAGGGATCTTCAGCCTGCACACACAGCGCTTGTATAGGGATTTCTTGGTGCCCAGTGGCTGACATGGGGCAGCACAGCCACCTGAGGTGCTCCTCTGCTTGCTGCTGGTGACTGGGAGAAACTGGTGTCACCCACACAGCCAGCCTGCTCATCATTCCCTGTGCTGAGCAACTCTTCCTCCTGCAGCAGTCGCCCCTTTTATTACAGCAGGACTTTTTGTATCATCCGTAAGCCTTTGGCATCAGCAGTGTCAGGTTCACAGCCCTCACTGGTTCTATTTTAGACCATTCTGCTGGCTGTGTCCCTCCTTGTCACCAACTCAACAACACAGCTGGTTGGTAATCTGCTGCTCTCTGGCTTTTCTTTCATCTGGAAGCTGTTAAGCAAATGTCATTTAGTCTTTTCTGCCCAGTTTCCAGGGGAAATCTCACCTGCTTTTCTGGTAGTTTGCTGTAAATTATGAAAGCAGATCACAACAGCAGTGATTAAAACAAACCAGTTTTAGTGCAGGATGAGTATGGCTAATGCCAACTGACAAAAGAGGCAGCATACAGAGAAAATATACTTCTGTGTAGCTTTCACACTGAAAAACCGTTGCAGAAAGTTTGGAAGTTGCTGTTTGTTGAAGATATTTAACCTGTCCAAGGCTCCTGACCATTGCTTCTTACTCATAAAGTGGCCACCTTGTTCAGCAGCTTTGATATTAGACACAGCTAAGCAAACTGAGAACAGACACAGCAGAACTGCCAGTTTTGGGTGATGGTTTTCCCAGTTGTTTGCCAATGCTATGGAATTCTGCTCCTTGAAAAACAGAATTAAAAGTTTTGGTTCAAGTGATGATTAAAAGATCTTAATTGCTTTGAAATACTTGAAACCATGAACTGACTCCTAGGCACAGTCTCCAGATATAAGGAGGAACAGGGCATAACAAGATAAGAAAGAAGGGACTTGATGTTATTAGTGCTGATTATAGTTGTGGAGTGATTCTAACTGCCTGCTAGAGTTTAATCTTTCTGGGTTTTCCTTTATTTTCCTCCTTTTTCCACCCTTGTTTTTTCTTTCCTTCTCTCTGCCCCTCTCCCTTTCTCTCTGCCCCTCTCCCTTTCTCTCTGCCCCTCTCCCTTTCTCTCTGCCCCCCTCCCTTTCTCTCTGCCCCTCTCCCTTTCTCTCTGCCCCTCTCCCTTTCTCTCTCCCCCTCTCCCTTTCTCTCTCCCCCTCTCCCTTCTCCCTTTTCTTGGGTCTAGTGTGCTACTGATACAAACTCCTCAAGTTCCTGAGCAAAAGCTCCAGGCACAGATCCTAACAGCTACCATTTATGACAGCTGTTGATACTTTCCCCCCTTTTCTCCTTGTTCTAGGTGGCCTTCTGATCTCCTCAGCACACTTTGGAGCATATGTGTGTGGTGCTGATATAGATTACAACACAATCCATGGATTAGGTATGTTATGGTTTCTAAGCCACTGAAATGTTACTCTCTGGAATTTAAGAGTCCCCATGGTAGTAGATGACACTTGGTGGATTTTAAAGCAGTAGTAATCTTCACAGGATTCCTTTAATCTTGTTTATTTTTGTTTAGCAATATATATGCATCCTATTCTCTTATATTTTAGGGTTCTTTTAGGCAGGAAATAGCTAATAAAAGAAATAATGAAAACCAAAACTGAGTTCCAAATTGGAACTCCAACAGCTGTGTGCTTTCCTAGCCTGTGATGTGGGAAGCTTCTCATAACCTGTCCCAGGAAGTCTAATCCAAGTCTTGCTTCTCTGAAAAACTGCAGTGCAAATTATATCTGACTTACTAGACAGGATTAGGCCTGATGGATAGTGAGAGCTTCTCACCAACCATAAGCTGCATTCATGCTACACAAAATAGATATGACAGGCTGGAAAGTGTCCAGAGAAGGGCCACAAGAATGATCAGAGGCCTGGCAGCCCTGCCATGTGATGTAAGGCTGAGAGAGCTGGGTCTGTTCAGCCTGGAGAAGAGAAGGCTGAGGGGAGCCCTTTTTGCCATGGCCCAGTACATAAAAGGTGGCTACCAGGAGGATGGAGACTGCCTTTGTACAAGGAGTGCCATGGAGAAGAGAAGGGTTAATAGGTACAAGTTACTACTGGGGAGATTCCTTTGGACTGGAAAAGAAAATGTTTGCCCCTGAGCACAGTCAGACACTGGAATCATCTACCAGGTGAAGCAGTGGAGTCCCCTACATTGGACAGTTCTAAGACTCAGCTTGACAGGGTGCTGGCCCTGCTTGTTTCAACTCCACCATTACTTGGGAAGGTTGGACCAGGTGGTCCTTGGGGTCCCTTCCTGCCTGGCATTCTGTGATGTGTATGAGTGTGTTCTGTGCCTCCCTGTGTAGGTGGTGCAGCAGAACTTCTCTCACGTACTTTTTACTTGATACTTCTGAAACTAGATTGCAAATTCTTGTGACAGCAAGTAGAATAAGGTGGGAGACAAACTCACCTTCTGTATGTGACATTTGATTTCCTTTAAATGAAATGACAGAGATCTGAAAGCTTTTTTACTGCAGCTGTTGACTGTGCTTTGTGGTTATTTGCATTCCATGCTTCTCCTCCTAGGCAAGGCAAGCAGAAAGAACCAGAAATGGAGAGGGCCAGATGAAAACATCAGAGCTAATCTCAGACAGTATGGGTTAGAGCAATATTACCTTGATGCACTGGTGTCTGATTCTTCAAGGCCAGTATGGAGAAAAGGGATGCTCTTTGATGCCATCATTACAGATCGTGAGTTCCTTAATCCTTTTTGTTGCCTCACCAGTGACTAAAAGGTGAATGCCTCTGAACTCTGTTACACTGTCTTGAGTGCTCACATCTGCAGCTTCTGTACAGCAGAACCTGACAGCTGGAAGCAGCACTGTGGAGGTTGTCTCAGCATTTGATGTCTCTGTGTTTAGTTTAAGAATAGTTGTTGGGTCACAACAGCTGCATGATTGCTCCAGCCCTGGAAACTGCCTAGCAGAAAAGGATATGGGGGTGATGGTTGACAGCCAGCTGAAGGTGACCCAAGTGTACCCAGGTGGCCAAGAAGGGCAACATCATCCTACCTTGGATAAGGAACAGTGTGGCCAGCAGGAGCAGGGAAATGATTGTCCCTCTATACTCAGAACTGGTGAAGCCACACCTTGAGTTCAGTTTTGGGCCTGTCACTCCAAGAAGGACATTTTGGTGCTGGAGCAGGTCCAGAGAAGGGCAAAAACCTGGTGGAAGGCTTTGGAGAACGCAGCTGGGATTTACCCTGGAGAGGAGGAGGCTGAGGGAGAGCTTCTCTCAAAGGAAGTTGGAGTTAGGTGGGGGGCTTGGTCTCCCAAATATCATAGAATGAGAGGAAGTGACCAGAAATTGTGCTAGGGGAGGTTTAGGTTGGAGATTAGGAACAATTGCTGCCAGAGTGGTCAGGCATTGGAACAGGCTGCCCAGGGAGGTGGTGGCGTCACTGTCGCTGGAGGTGTTCAAGAAGTGTGTAGCCATGGCACTGTGGGACATGGTTTGATGGCCATGGTGATCTTAGATTGATGGTTGAACTGGATGATCTTAGAGGACTTTGCCAACCGAAACAGTTCAATGATTCTGTCTTTCAAGAGAGATGTTGAGGTACTGGAAGGTGTCCAGAGAAGGGTGATGAAGTTGGTGAGAGGCCTGGAGCACAGCTCTGTGAGGTGAGGCTGAGGGAGCTGGGGGTGTGCAGCCTGCAGAAGAGGAGGCTCAGGGCAGAGCTCATTGCTGTCTACAACTACCTGAGGCTGAGGGAGCTGGGGATGTGCAGCCTGCAGAAGAGGAGGCTCAGGGCAGACCTCATTGCTGTCTACANAAGCCTGGCTGGGGCACTTAGTGCCATGGTCTGGTTGATTGTCTAGGGCTGGGTGCTAGGTTGGACTGGATGAGCTTGGAGGTCTCTTCCAACCTGGTTGGTTCTATGATTTTATAAACGTGTAACAAAACTTTCCACTAGAAAGAAATAAGGTTGAAAATCATCCCTCAGAGAAGTCTGAGTCAGTAAAATCATCAATTGATGCACAGAGACTCCCTAGCAGAATGCTTCATGCTGCTGTTAGGACTCGATCTGCAAAACCTTGGACTTGGCCACACACCTCTGATGGACTTGTGGAGCAGTGCTTTTTGGAATGCTTCCAAAGAGAAAAGTGAATGCATTTCTGATACACTTTACTAGAAGCAGCAGTGGTTTGAAAGGATCCTCTGTCCTTTTAGAAACCTCTCTGCTTAACACCATTTCTCATGCACTAGAGGGAGTAGAAGCCAAGGGAATCAATTAAAGACCTGGATACAGCAGTTTCTGACCTCCAGTGCTGGCTTTTGCAGTGAGGCATTTGTGTGAATTAGGAATAGGGAGGGTGACTTCTCTTTGTGGGTTGCCTGCTTATTTATGTTTGGCAGTAGAACGACACAGGGCAGTAAAGTGACTTAGAACTGAGTTTGCAAACGGTGTCACAACTCCTGTGCTTACAAACTGGTGATATCAGTGCTGCCCTGAGGCTCAAACAAGTCTCACAAAGGCACAGGAATGTGAAGCAAGTATGTTATGCTGTTAGAAATGTGTGGAAATGCCTGCGAAGAAGCCTGCAGGTTGAGGGAGGTGATTCTGCCCCTCTGCTCTGCTCTGGGGAAACCTCACTTGGGAGTACTGTGTCCAGCTATGGGGCCTCTAACAGAAGGACATGGACCTGATGCAGCAGGTCCAGAGTAGGGCCACAAAGATGATCAGAGGGCTGGAGCAGCTCTCCTACAAGGACAGGCTGAAAGAATTGGGGCTGGTCAGCCTGGAGAAGAGAAGGCTCTGAGGAGACATTAAAGCTGCATTTCAGTATCTGTGGGGGACCTACAGGAAGGCTGGGGAAGGACTGTTTAAAAGGGCTTGTGGTGGTAGGATGGGAGACAATGGTTTGAAACTGGAGCAGGGCAGATTTAGGATGGACATCAGGAGGAAGTTCTTCACAATGAGAGCAGTGGAACGCAGGAACAGGCTGCTCAGGAATGTGGTTGAGATCTTATCCCAGGAGACATTCCAGATCAGACTTGATGTGGCCCTGGGCAGCTTGATCTAGTTGAAGATGTCCCTGAAGATGACTTTTGAGGGTCTCTCCATACCCAGTGCAACCTGTGAAGCTCTGTCTCTTCTTCCATATCTGTGTGGGATGTGCAGTGTGTTGAGGAGAAATTCCCATTCAGTTTTCATTCTGAACATGGTTGGCTGAGTGCTCTAGGGGAGATGTTTGTGTGTCAAAAGAGGGTGAGTTTATTTGTCACCTGTAGGAGGTGGAAGAAATATCTTAGACTGGTATCATAGAACGGTTTGGGTTGGAAGGGATCTTAAAGGTCATCTAATTCCAAAACCCCTGCCATGGAGGGGACACCTCCTACTGGACCAGGTTGCTCCAAGCCCCATCCAATCTAGTTTTGAACACTTCCAGGATTGGAGCCTCCATATCTTCTGTGGGCAAACCCATTCCAGTGCCTTTTCATGTACAAAACAGCAAGAGTGTCCTTCGTGTAGCCAACACTTGGGCTGCTAGGAGCCTCTGGCACCTGAAGGCCTTTCTTTGAATCACTTTTAAAGGATCATTTTGGAGCAAGAAACTTCTTACAGACGTTGAAGAACTTAGAATCATAGAATCAGTCAGGGTTGGAAGGGACCACAAGGATCATCTAGTTCCAACTGCCTGCCATAGGCAGGGACACCCTACCCTAGAGCAAGGTGTAACCTCTTCCAACTTCTATTTTGTTAAAACTTGTCATTGTTTCCACTCCAAGCCACAGTTTGTGCACTGTTGTGAGTGTATGAAGTAATTGTGTGCTGCTTGGGCAGCAGCAGGCAAGGTTCTCATCTCTTCCTTTTGCATTTGCTTTGTGCAGCACCCTATGGCATCAGAGAAGCCACTCGCAGAACTGGCTCGCAGAAGGAAACAGTGAAGTCAGCTGAAAGAAGGTAGGTAAGCTGCCTTCTCCCCTCTGGAGGAAAAATGTCTTCAAGGAAACCAAGTCATGACAGTCTTTATTATTTCTTGCTTGGCTGACAGCAGTTAATGGTTAAAAAGAAGATAGGAATAACAATTTGTGATGGTTTGGGTGTTACCCCCACCCCAACTCTTATGAAATCACTCAGATTAGACTCAGGCAAGCTGGAAATGAGAATGAAGCTTTATATTTACAGCTTAGCACAAGATACAAGCAGGTGTTTACAATATCTACAGCTGTATACAGAAATATCCAAGTTCAAAAGGTAATACAGAAACACAACAGCCCTCCCAGAGTCCCCAGGAGGGGCTCCCAACCACCCTTCCACCTCCTTTCCACCCCTTTACCTTATCCCAGATTTTGCCTTACGTTCAAGGTGAGTTTGGAGACTCAGTCAGGGGTGTTAGGAATCAGAGGGATTAGTTAGACAGCAGGTTAGGGAGAGAAGGGCAGGCAGACAGAGCCAGAGACCAACTCTGTTATCTATGTTTGTATTCTTGTTCTTATCCATCTCAGCAAGCCTATGAGTGCAGCAGACATCACCATTGTTTCCTTTTTACAGCCTAGCATCTAATTCTTCTCACCAAAATATTCCAGCTAGCTTCAAACTAGCACCCAATTAAAGAAAAGCCCTTTCTGTTGATTGCAAAACTAGTATGTCCCTTCCTGAAATCCTCTTGGCTTTCTTCTTCCTGCTTGTTTGCACATGTTCAGATTCCAAGTCCTATTTCTTGTCTCTGTGAGCCACCACTACCTTGTGTTTGCTGTTCTCAGAGTTCTCTTCAGGCCCTGCAAGCTGCAAAATCAGTCTGAAATGGAAAGCCTCTAGTTTACCTTAACCATCTCTTGGATTTCCACTGCTGCTTTCTCTCCTGTGGCTTCTGTACTGCTCAGTCTTCCTTGCCCTCTGCCTTTTACTCTAAAGGGGGAGGTATAGGCTTGATATTAGGAGGAAGGTCTTCACAGAAAGAGGGATTTGCCACTGGAATGGGCTGCCCAGGGAGGTGGTGGAGGCACCATCCCTGGAAGTGTTTAAGAAAAGCCTGGATGAGGCACTTAGTGCCATGGTCTGGTTGATTGGCTAAGGCTGGATGCTAGGTTGGACTGGACGATCTTGGAGGTCTCTTCCAACCTGCTTGATTCTCTGAAACTGCCCTCAAGGAAGATGCTGTGCAAAGGAACTATTCCCACCATGCTTGTGATTCTTTCACTTCCACAAGTGCTGAGGAGAGGCAGCAGGGGAATTTGGGAAGCCATATTCCATAGATTACAAGATTTCACAGACTGCATTGGGTATGGAGGGACCCTCAAAGGTCATCTTGGCCAATCCCCCTGCAGTCAGCAGAGACACCTGCAACTAGATCAGGCTGCTCAGGGGCCCATCAAGTCTGATCTTGAATGTTTCCAGGGACAGTGCCTCAACCAGATCCCTGGGCAGCCTATTCCTGTGTTTCACCACTCTCATTGTGCAGAACTTCCTCCTCATGTCCAACCTAAATCTCCCCTGCTCCAATATCAAACCACTGTTCCTTGTCCTATCACCACAAGCCTTCTGAAAAGTCTTTCCCCAGCCTTTCTTTTGGTCCCCTTCAGATTTTGAAATGTAGTTAAAAGATCTCCCCTGAGCCTTCTCCTCTCCAGGCTGAACAGCCCCAATCCTTTCATCCTGTCCTTGTAGGAGAGGTGCTCCAGCCCTCCTCATTGTGGCCTGTCTCTGGTTTATCTCCAGCAAGTTCATGTCTCTCTTGAGAGGGGTCCTTTAGCTGGACACAGCACTCCAGGTGAGGTCTCTGACCAGAGCAGAGTTGCAGGCTCACCTCTGATGCCCTTCCTTCCTAGGTAGTTTTACAAGTCTCAGATAGTGCTGTTTTGTGGTGTGGGGTTTTTCATTTGGATAACACTGCAGCTTTCCCTGTGCTTTTTTTTCCCTGTTACTTCATGTTTATCTTTACACTTGTAAATTTGTTTATTTGTTTAGCACAGAAAATCACATCTTTGTTTCATCCAATTATCACCTAAGTGACATCTTTTTTGACCTGTTGAAGTTTGCAGCAGAATACCTGGTGATGGGAGGAAGATTGGTTTACTGGCTTCCAATCTACAGGCCTGAGTATGTATCCTTGATTTCTGATGTGTGATGTGTCAGGAGGCCACTTTCTGGTGTGCTTTCTTAATGGGGACAGCTGGAACTGGGCACTTTAAGAGTAATCACAGAAGGCTGGGGTCTGGAAGGGACCTGAAAAGCCCATCCACTCCAACCCCCCCTGATAGAGTCATTTTCACACTGATGTCTGCAATGTGCTATTAGTCCCAATCTCAGCGTCAGTAGCTTTCTGTCTGTGTGGCTGCCAGTGGAAGTCTGCTTCCTTCTGCAGCCAAGTCCTTCTCAGTAGTGCCTTATCTAGCTCCTTAAGACTGCCTCACCTACTAAATCAGGGCACCACAGAATGTCAGGGGCTGGAAGGGACCTCCAAAGCTCATCCAGTCCAACCGCCCTGCCAGAGCAGGATCACCCAGAGCAGATCACACAGGAACACATCCAGGCAGGTCTTGAACATCTCCAGAGAGGGAGACTCCACAACCCCCCTGGGCAGCCTGTTCTGTCACTCTTACAGTAAAAATACTTTCTCATGTTCCCATGGAACTTCCTGTGCCTCAGCTTCCACCTGTATTGCTCCTTGTCCTGCCATTGGGCATCACCCAGCAGAGCCTGGCTCCAGCCTCTGAGCACTCACTTCATAATTGCTCAGAATTTCAAACTTCCTGTGAGCAGAAGCAGATTTTCAAATGAAGGTGATGGATGGAGGTAATTCCAAAGAAAGAAAAAGCCTTCACCTGTCCTTGCAAATACCTAGCAGTGGGTTGAGGTTTAAGCCTGAAAAGTGAGACTGCCAAGGTGCAGACAGATTTGTAAGGCAATAGTAGCAAGCCTCTTATGAATAGGTGTTTCTGCCAGAGTAGCTGATAGAGAGGCATGACAAGGTCCTGTAAGAGAGCATTCCTGGCTCTTTGGAGTTTGGCTCTACTGATCCAGCTTGCTTCTGAGGAATTAAAAGTCAAATGACCAAGAGATGGCAGTGAGAGGCAAGAAGTGTAGGGGAGCAGTCCTGGTAAGGACCAGAGAGGCCAGCAGAGACTGCAGGTTGCTGGCTGCTCAGTAGTGCAGCCTGCAATGAGACCTGGGTTTCTGCATAGCTTACTGCAGCATCTCTTAGATAGTATTTTAGATGTGGGGATTTTTTGGGTGGTTTTATTTGGTTGTTTTTTTGGGGTGGTTTGGGTTGTTGTAGCTTTTTGGTGGCTTGGCTTTGGCTTTTTGGTGGCATGGTTTTGGCCTTGGCTTTTTGGTGGCTTGGCCTTGGCTTTGGCATTTTGGTGGCATGGCTTTGGCTTTGGCTTTTTAGGGGCTTGGTTTTGGCCTTGGCTTTTTGGTGGCTTGGTTTTGGCTTTCTGGTGACTTGGTTTTGGCTTTGGCTTTTTGGTGGCTTGGCTTTGGCTTTCTAGTGACTTGGTTTTGGCTTTGGCTTTTTGGTGGCTTGGTTTTGGCCTTGGCTTTTTGGTGGCTTGGTTTTGGCTTTCTGGTGACTTGGTTTTGGCTTTGGCTTTTTGGTGGCTTGGTTTTGGCCTTGGCTTTTTGGTGGCTTGGTTTTGGCCTTGGCTTTTTGGTGGCGTGGTTTTGGCCTTGGCTTTTTGGTGGCTTGGTTTTGGCTTTCTGGTGACTTGGTTTTGGCTTTGGCTTTTTGGTGGCTTGACTTTGGCTTTCTAGTGACTTGGTTTTGGCTTTGGCTTTTTGGTGGCTTGGCCTTGGCTTTTTGCTCCTTTCTTTCCTTTAACAGTAGAGTGGGCAGTTGATATGCAGTAGCTGTTTTCAAGCATCTGCCAGCTGTAGATATGCTCTGAAGGTAACTTCTGCAGTGCCACCTGTTTCTTTGAACAGTCAAACCATACTGGTCACAGAATCACAGAATGTTAGGGGTTGGAAGGGACCTCCAAAGACTGAGTCCACTCCCGCTGCCAAAAGCAGGATGACCTAGGGCAGGTCACACAGGAGCATATCCAAATGGGGTTTGAAAGTCTCCAGAGGAGACTCCACAAACTCTTTGGGCAGCCTGCTCCAGGACCCCAGCACCCTCACCATGAAGAAGGATCTGCTTATGTTGAGGTGGAACCTCCTGTGTTGTGACTTGTACCTGTTGTAGGAGGGACACTGAGGTGCTGGAGCAGGTGCAGGGAAGGCGACAAGGCTGCAGAGAGCTCTGGCAAACATGATCTGTGAGGGGTAGCTGAGGGAGCTGGGGGTGTTTAGTCTGGAGAAGAGGAGGCTGAGAGGGGACCTTATTGCCCTCTGCAACTACCTGAAATGAGGCTGATCTCTTCTCCTCAATTACTAACGCTAGGACAAGAGGAAATGGCCTCAAGTTGTGTCAGGGGAGGTTTAGGTTGGCTGTTGGGAGGAAGTTCTTTCCTGAGCAGGTGGTCAGGCACTGGCACAGGCTGCCCAGGAAGGTGGTGGAGTCACCATCCCTGGAAGTGTTTAAAAGGAGAGTGACTGTGGTGCTTGAGGCTCTGGTCTAGTGATGAAGGCTGCTGGGGTGAAAGTTGGACTGGATGCTCCTGGTGGTCCTTTCCAACCATAGCCATTCACAGTGATTAGATGCTGTGCTGAGGGCTTTGGTTTAGTCAAGGACTTGTCAGTGTGAAACTGATGATTGGACTCGAGGAGCTTGGAGGGCTTTTCCAAGCTAAGAGATTCTGTGATTCTGTGATTCCTTGTCCTGTCACTGGGCACCACCCAAAAAAGCCTGGCCCCTTCTTCTTGACACTGTCCTGAAAATGTGGCAGTCAAAGGCAGCCCTTTCTGTGCCATGCTTCTGTAACAGAAAAGTGCACTTTGTAGGTTGCCTTTTTTGGTTGTAATGGTAGAATTGGTACCTTAGGCTTTCTTCTTGTCAGACTACAAACAAACCAGTGAGTGCCACTGACAGTATTGCAGCTCATGGTTCAAAGTGGCTGTCCATGCTTAACCCTGGCAGACTCTGAGTGGTGGTGAATTCTTAGGTGTCCACATCAGTGAATTATGCTTGGAGTTGCTGAGTTTATTCTGTTTGTCACCATACCAGAGTCTTTTGTTTGCTCATGGAACAGTGGTGGGAACACATTTCCTCAGGACAGCAGTGTAGAAGGTTTGACTTCAGATAAGTATCAGCTTCTGGTCTTGCTTCATCTGGTGTCTCGGGGAGGTCAGCTCCCTTGAGCTCTACTTGGGTTGCCTCTTAAAAAGAGACTTTGTACAAAGTATTATGACTTGGAATGTTGGAGGTGCTGTGTTGGTGCACACCATGAGTGTAGTCACTTTGTTTTCAGCTGTATGGGTGAGCATAGGGGCAACTACCAAAGCAAGTATGCCAGGGGAAGATAATGGCTACTGAAATGTGATATTACTGCCTAGTGGAGAAGGAGATGCAGGTATTCATTGACAGCCAGCTGAACATGAGCCAGCATGTGCTCAGGTGGCCCAGAAGGCCACCAGTATCCTAGTCTGGGTCAATAGTATTGTGACCAGCAGGACCAGGGAAGTGATTGTGCTCTGTACTCAGCACTGATGAGGCCACACCTTGAGTCCTGGGTTCAGTTTTGGGCTCCTCACTACAAGAAGGGCATTGAGGTGCTGAAGCAGGTCCAGAGAAGGGCATGAAACTGGTGAAGGGTCTGGAGAACTGGGCTGGGGAGGAGCAGCTGGGGGAGCTGGGGGTGTTTAGCCTGGAGGAGGCTGAGGGGAGACCTCACTGCTCTTTATAGCTCCTTGAAAGGAGGTTGCAGTGAGGTGGGGGTTGGCCTTTTTTCCTTAGTAACAAGTGATAAGACAAAAGGAAATGGCCTTAAGCTGCACCAGGGGTGGTTTAGGTTGTATGTTAGAAGAAAATTCTTGGCTGAGAGGATTCTGAAAGACTGGCACAGGCTGCCCAGGGAGATGGTTGAGTCCCCATCCCTGGAGGTGTTTCATAGCTGCAGAGATGTGGTGCTGAGGGCCATGATTTAGCAGCAGCCTTGGTAGAGCTAGAGAATGGTTGCACAGGATGATCTTCAAGCTCTTTTCCAGCCAAAACAATTCTGTGATCCTGTGTTGTGTCACTAAATATCCCTTTGGCAACACCTGCCATCAGGTGTTATTTGAGATCCTTGTGTGTTACCTTAAAACAAAAGAAGGCTGAAGTGGATGTCTGCTGAAACCACTGCTCCTGTACCTCTGACTCGATAATGTCCTGAGCTTCACCTGAAAGAATGCAGGACTACTTGCATTAATGCCAGCAGACAGGACTTGTAGCTGTGATATGATCTCTCCCTCTGCAAGATAGCATCTCCCTCTAAAGTTTACTCTTTCAGTCTGACATTGAAATCATTGTTGAGTCTGAATTCTTTTAATTCCTTTGTGCTTAGGCTTTTATGTAGTTATGAAGAGCAACTTTGAGGATGGTGTGGCCGAGTGCCTACCTTTGAAAGAGTAAGAGGTAGTTTGGTGCTGGATGGATCAAAAATCTCATGTAATTGGAAAAAAAACCCCAGCATTTGAGAATTAAGTTGATTCTCCTTTGTCAAAAGCCATGTTCTGGTTTCATCTCTCAGAATTAATGACTTGTTTCCACACTTGAGAAGTGATTGCAAGGTGGGATTGTGGTCTGGATGATTTGGAGCAATGCAAAGAGGCAGCACTGTTTGGTTTTTTTTCCTGTTCACAAGGCTATGTTTGATACTGCCTTACCTGTCTAACAGCTCATGATTCTCAAAGATGCTCAGAGGGCTGCAGCAGTTCTGCTCTGAGGACAGGCTGAGAGAGTTGGGGCACTGCAGCCTGGGGAAGAGAAGGCCTCAAGGAGACCTTGGAGTTGCCTTCCAGTATCTGAAGGGGGCTACAAGAGGGCTGAGGAGGGACTATTGACAAGGTCTTGTAATGACAGGACAAGGGGTAATGGGTTTAAGCTGGCCTATCACTACTTGGCAGCCTATAAAGTCCCTCCCCAGCTTTCTTGTATCCCCTTTAAAATCCTGAAAGGACACAATAAGTTCACTTGGGAGCCGCCTTCTCTCCAGGCTGAACATCCCCAACTCCCTCAGTCTCTCCTCACAGCAGAGCAGCTCCAGCCCTCTGATCATCCTTGTGGCCCTTCTCTGGACACCTTCCAGCACCTCCATATCTCTCTTGTCCCAGGGGCTCCAGAACTGGATGCAGTACTGCAGCTGGAGTCTCACCAGTAGGAGCAGAGGGAGAGGATCACTTCCCTCACCCTGCTGCCCACACTTCTCTTGCTGCAGCCCAGGCTCTGGTTGGCTCTCTGGGCTGCAAGAGCAACACTGACAATGTAGAGTTGAATTTTAATGGTCTCCTTTTGAGAAGCCAGAGTTCAGTCTCTCATTCCTGCAGCTTTCTAAATGTCCACTGTGAAAACCAAATTTCTGTTTTGTAACTCCTGGTTCTGTTTGGTTAAGTTGCTACACCTGATTGACTGAGATGCTTTCTGCTTGAAACTATTAAGGCAGGCCTGTGTGCATACACTAACATCGTGTCTATACACAGCAAAAACATCTTGGGGGGTTCTCTTTACTGGGGCATTTTAAGTCTACACATTTTATATCACAAGATGATTGGAAGGATGAGGTGCTTGAGCATGTCCAGAGAAGGGAACCAAGGCTGGTGAGGGGGGCTGGAGCACAGCCCTATGGAGAGAGGCTGAGGGAGCTGGGGGTGTGTAGCCTGCAGAAGAGGAGGCTCAGGGCAGGCCTTAGTCCTCTCTACAGCTACCTGAAGGGAGGCTGTAGCCAGGTGGGGTTGATCTTTTCTGCCAGGCAACCAGTGACAGAACACGAGGACACAGCCTCAAGCTGCACCAGGGCAGGTTTAGACTGGATGTTAGGGAGAAGTTCTTCCCAGAGAGAGTGATTGGCATTGGAATGGGCTGCCTGGGGAGGTGGTGGAGTCACCATCCCTGTAGGTGTTTAAAAGGAGACTGGGTGAGGCACTAAACTCATAGTTTAGTGAATTAGGAGGTATTAGGTGATAGGTTGGACTGGATGATCTTGAAGGTCTTTTCCAACCTGGTTAATTCTGTGATGGAAAAACTCCACAGCACCAATAGCCCAATGCCTTTAATCAGATTTAGATGCAGGTTCAGCTTCCTGGTGAAAGCCATTTGCTGAGGAGTCTGGATGAACCTTGTTTCAGGTGCAAGTGTTTGACTTGATGAGCTCCCAGCTTTATGACTGTTTATTTCTCCCAGATACACAGAAGACGTCATTCCTCGGCACCCCTGCCTCAACCTTGTCAGCAACTGTGAGCAGATGCTTTCCAGCCACACATCCAGGCGCCTGATAACCATGGAGAAGGTGAAGGAATTCAAGGTAAGCTTCAGCTCTCAGTGATATTGTGTGAAATGGTAGCCTTTGCATTCATCAACAGTTCGTTCTGGATCCTTATTTCTGTCAATTGGATCCTTATTTCTGTCAACTGGATCCTTATTTCTCTCATGCTTGAGATTTTTATGATAAGACTTTGAGCTTTTGTGAAATTGCCACACATCTCTTTAAAATACACCAGGCAGTGATCTGAAGGACTGCTCTGGTTTGGGTCTTTGCCTTTTTCTCCTTAGTTTTTAATCCTGAGCAACCTGCTTAAGAGTGTAAAAGAGGTCTTTGAGCTTCTGGTTACCTGTGGGAGCTGACTATGCTTTTCTTGGAGAGCTGAATGCTCTACCCATCCACTGCCTGAGTCCCCACTCATGCCAAAGTGTCATTTGATGCTCAAGTAAATACCAAATGCCTTTGAGGGTCTTGCAGTACAGATAAACCACAATCAGTTCTGTTACTTCAGTTCCAGAGAGGTCTTCTTTTAGCTTCTGAAGTAACGTTGTAGCTACGACATAAGGACAGCAAAGCACATTGGCTTTTGTTGTTTTGGGATGTGCTAAGCACCTCTGCCAAGGCAGAGGGACCAGAGAAGGTTGCATTCAAGTCTCCTTTCTGTGCCTGCTGGTGCTGTTAAATCAGATGCTAAACAAATGTGAAGCAGATTCCTAATGAAAACACAAGTAACCAGCAAGCAAGTGGTTTTAGTGTGCTCCTTGTCAGTTGGAAAGAGCTATTTTAGGTGACAGGAGATGCAGTCTGGCTGCTGTGTCTGCGTGGTGCTTGCTCTAATACCACAGCAGGGCTTCAGTCTTGTGTTCATAATGCTAAAGATGACTCAGATTCTCAAGCAGCAGCTGCATTCTGTTTTTTAAGGCTGAAAGCCAGAGCTGCCAACTTCACCAGCAGTGAACCAAGAGGGTAAGTTGTGAAGGTGTTTGACATGTGTGTCTCAGGGTTTTTAACAAGAGTTTTATTACTGCCAGTGCTGTAGGGTAACATGTGCTGACTTAAAAAACATAGCTGCCCCTCTGTGAATAGACTTGCATCATTTGTTATTCTTGCTTTGTGCATCACCTGTTCTCCAGGACATGCTTTGACAGGTTCGTGTCTGGAAATGCTTAACTGCAAGCACCTGAGTCTTATTGGCAGGCTTACTGCTTAGATAAAGTGGTGCAGGTGCTTACACTCAGGACTCCAGATGTCCTTTAGATAATTTAAAGACACCAGAACCCATGTGCTGTTTCTGGGGAAGCTAAATGTGTCCAAACAACTACATACTGACTCCTTAGCTAGTGACTGCTTGGTTTAGTCTCCTGTTCTTCGACGTCTGAGTAGCTAAGATATCCTCACCTCAGTGTCTCTTAGCTAGGACATGCTTTTTTTTTCTGTCTTGTGACTGTAAAGCCATAGGAGTGATCAGAGGCCTGGCAGCCCTGCTGTGTGAGGGAAGGCTGAGAGAGCTGGGTCTGTTCAGCCTGGAAAAGAAAAGGTTTAGGGGAGCCCTTATTGCCATGGACCAGTATATGAAGGGTGGCTACCAGGAGGATGGAGACTCCCTTTGTACAAGGAATGCCATGGAGAAGAGAAGGGTTAATAGGTACAGGTTACTGCTGGAGAGACTCCAGAAGAAAATGTTTCTCCATGAGCACAGTCAGACACTGGAGTCATCTCTCAAAGGAAGCAGTGGAGTCCTTCATTGGTCAGTGTTAAGACTTATCTTGCCAAGGTGCTGGGGCAGCTCATTTCGTCTCCTCCATCACCTAGAAATGTTGGACCAGGTGATCCTTGGGATCCCTTCCAACCTGGCATTCTGTGAAGATGTCAAATAACCTTTGACTTGGAATACTTCTGCCTTGCCAGGTGTGATGTTAATCACAGTCTCACAGTATCACCAAGGTTGGAAGAGACCTCACAGATCATCAAGTCCAACTCTTTACCACAGAGCTCAAGGCTAGACCATGGCACCAGGTGCCACGTCCAATCCTGCCTTGAACAGCCCCAGGGACGGCGACTCCACCACCTCCCTGGGCAGCCCATTCCAGTGTCCAATGACTCTCTCAGGGAAGAATTTTCTCCTCACCTCGAGCCTAAACTTCCCCCGGCGCAGCCTGAGGCTGTGTCCNTCCTGCTGACCACACCATTCCTGATGCAGGCCAGGATGCCACTGGCTCTCTTGGCCACCTGGGCACACTGCTGGCTCATGTTCAGGCGGGTATCAATCAGCACCCCCAGATCCCTCTCTGTTAAAATGCAGTAGTTGGAGCTTTGACCACTTAATCTTTGCCTCCAATGAAGGGGTGGTGTTTTCTGAATACACAAACATTCCTGTGTCCAGACAGTCCCTGTCTGCTTTGCTAAACTGCTTTGTAACAGGCACTCGTAAATGGCTTTTAATTCAGCTCAGTGTAGTACACACAAGCAGCTAAGAAGTTTTACAAGTCATGTAGTGTCATTATACAGTCCTTTGTCTCCCCAGTGTTTGCCACCAGTAATGACTTGCAGATTTCAGAGCAAACTCAATTTGGCTGTTAACTCTAAACTCTGAATGGGAGATGAGTTCAGTCGAGTTAGTGGATGTGAAATTGGTGGTGTGGTTTGGTTTGGCTTGTAATAACCAGGAGACCAAAGTGAATGTCAGAAGTGTCTAGCTGAAGTATTGATCTATCCTAACCAGTCAGAGGCAGGAAGATCATAAATACTGGATGAAAACCCTCACAAAAGGTGGTATGGAACTCACTGTCTGCTAAGCATCCAGTCTGCTCTGTTTCAGTTTATGATGAGATTGGGCCAACTGGAAACAGAGTTGATGTGAGAAGGCTTTTCCAGCATGTGCACAACAGCAGCAGGAGAGTTGCTTGGGTTTTAACATTTAAGGGGATTTTTTGAACAGCCATGGTGGTCATTAGTAACACCCCCTCCCCTTTCTCTCCAATCTAAAGTTCTGGTGGGGATAATCAAAGTGAATAAAGGCAGTTGTAGAGGGTGGCTAGCTGCAGCCAGCTGGCCACTCCCAGCCTTCTAAAACTCTTGAAGGCAGAAGAATTGGAGAGAAGCAGAGCAAAAAGTAATACAAGGTGAGAGCTTATTAGCCTGCTGTAGGATTTTTATTCTCTAGACATCAGTGTCCCTTCTTCTGGTATGAAATGGATGTGGATCCTCCCCAGTTTCTCTCCAAGCAAGAAATAAAACTGTCTAATTGATGTTGCAGCAGGCAGGACTGTTTGTGGGTCTGCCCTCAGTGAAGGTGGTGGAGTCGTTGTCCCTGGGGATGTTCAAGCAAATCCTGGATGGGGCACTTAGTGCCATGGTCTGGTTGACTGGATAGGGCTGGGTGCTAGGTTGGACTGGATGAGCTTGGAAGTCTCTTCCAACCTGTTTGATTCTATGATTCTAACTGTAAAGGGAGGGGGCTTTTGAGCAGTAAAAACACCACTTGGGCTCTCCAATGGCTGTGGGCATTGGTATGTAAGGACAGAAATACAATGGGATGGGAGAATGAGAAGCAGTTGTCCACAGAGATGTATGTTGTGATGTTTGTCAGCTGTAATCTAGCAGGAGCCCAGCCTTCTGCTTCAGGCCAGAGGGGGCTTGAATCTTCCATACCTTCCCTTGTGTCAGTTTGCCTTTCGAAAGCCTTAAACAATACAGTTACGTAGGGCTGAAAGGCCTCAGTCTGTGCAGCCTGTACCTCAATTTTCATAATCATTTTTAATTCAAGTGTCAAGTGGTGAATCAGTAGGGAAATTGGTGTACAAAGATGTAGGGCATTATTGCCACGAGGGTTGTTGGTTGATCTGGTGACCAACCAGCTGTTTTCAGAAGGGCTGGGTTTACTAACTGTTTAATTTGGTGCTCCCTTTCTTTACAAGGCTATGGCTAGCTTTCTCTTTCCTGAGGCTGGTTGTTTTTCCCCATGCTGGATTATTTCAGCTGGTGCTGAATGAGTTGCTTCATTCCTCTGCTGGCTGTCTCACAGAAATACATGGCACTTATTTGGCTGCTAAATGCTGCCTAGTTCTAAAGTTTCTCTTTAAGGCTTTTTAAGAATGATTGAAGGAGAGGTGGGTGATTGAGGAGAGAGACCTAGAAATGAGGCAGCAAGCTGAAACAGAACACTTGACTGAAGGAGGAACTGCTATAACTGCCCATGAAAGGGCTCTGGAGCATCAGGCATACAAATCTACCACACTGAATGGGTCCAGCACTTCCAGGCCACAAGGTCACTCCAGAGTTACTACTGGTGTAGAGTTTTCCCTACTGAATTTAGTAGTGTCTGTTCATGGCTGTGACTCTGTTGTCCCTGCTTTGGAAACTGCTCCCTGGTGTTTATAGCTGTGTAACAACATTGGTACAAGTGGTTTGTGTAGCTCTTGTCCAGCACCAGATGTAGAGTGGTAGGAAGCTGTGATAAGGCTAGGAATAGTTTCTTTAAACAAGAACTGGCTGTGGATAATTCCCTGGGGCTGAAGTGAGGCATGCCAGACTTCATCACTTAATAATAGCACTTGATGTGTGCCAAGACCTAAAGAAAAACAAAGCTTTTTGCTTATCTTTAAGCTTCCTCATCTTTCTTCCTCACTACAAGAAGGATACTGAGGTGCTGGAGCATGTCCAGAGAAGGCCAGTGAAGTTGGTGAAGGATCTGGAGAAGAGGGCTGGGGAAAAGCAGCTGAGAGATGTTTAGTGTGGAGAAGAAGAGGCTGAGGGGAGACCTCATTGCTCTCTACAACTCCAGGAAGGGAGGATGGAGTGAGGTGGGCTTGGTCTCTTCTCCCTAGCAACAAGTGATAGGATGAGAGGAAATGGCCTCAAGCTATACCAGGGGAGGTTTAGGTTGTAAGTTAGAAGAAACTTCTTCCCAAAGACTGGCACAGGCTTCCCATGGAGGTGCTTGAGTCCCCGTCCCTAGAGGTGTTTGAGCTGCAGAGATGTGGTGCTGAGGGACGTGGTTTGTCACCTGCCTTGGTAGAGTTAGAGAATGGTTTGACTTGGTGATCTCCAAGGTCTTTTCCAACCAAAATGATTCTGTAATTCCAGCTCTCCCATTATTTGTTGGAGATCTGTAATACTTTTGTTTAGTCTTCAGAACAAATAAGCGTTGAGGTACAACGATTCCAGCCCCAGCAGTTTTTTAAGGCCAGGCTGGCTGTGGCTCTGGGCAACCTGATCTAATGGAGTGCATCCCTGTCCATGACAGGGGAATTGGGACTGGATGATCCTTGAGGTCCCTTCTAAGCCTGACAGTTCTATGATTTGCACAGCTCTTGACAAAGCCTTCATCTACGAAGTGGATTCTGTCGTGGAGTGAAGCACCAAACCTGTTTCCATTTGATGAGTGCAGATGCTCCTCTTAGAGCTGTGTTTAGCTTGAAGTTTGCTCTCTTACATATCACATCCTCTCTTTGCTCTAACCAGCTTGGGGGGTAGAGGGGGGCAGTCCCTTCCCTCCTTCCTCCTTTCACCCTGAATCAGCATTTTATTACTTAAGGACTCAAGATGAATGGCATACAGATGTGTGACCTCTTAGAGGTTGTGGGGATTCATTTTTGTGTTAAAATACTGTTGACCCATCTATCATCCTGCAGGGTCAAATAGCCCATCCATTGCTCAAAACAAGCAAATTATGTAGAATTATGGTTTCAATGCATCCCAGAGGCATAAAAGCTGTATTCTGTGCTTAGGTCAAAGAAGGATTTCTGACCTCCAAATTTGGAGGAAGAGAATTTGCTCTTTTTTCTCGGCATGGTGCTGTAAGAAGTGGGTGCAGGCTGGCTGTGAGAGGAGCATGTCTCAAATCCCCTCCTTTCCTCTCTGTCTGTAGTGATTTATTTAGTTTTTCCATGGACATGCTGAAGTCCTGCTGATTATCAGCCTGGAATGCTCTTGGAGATGACATTCTGCTGCAGGTGACTGAAAGACAAGAGCTGTGCCGTGTCTGCGGTGGATTTACTCAGGTCATTTTCTCCTGCTATTTTCCAGCAGGGCAATAGGGCAATATCTAAACAGAGCTCATTTGCTGCTGCTGGGGTGGTGCATGCTTTCCCCGTTAGATATCCACAGGGCACCTCATGCTTAGCAAGTCAATTTAAGCCAGTGCCGTTGCCCTGGGACAGCAGAGAGCTACTGCGTAGGGATTCGCACTGTGCCCAGAAGAGGGCACTTGGACGTGCACAGCAACGCCGTGCTGCTGAGAGCTCTTTTTGTTTCACTCCTTTGGAAAGCACATTGAGACATCCAGAGCAAGGGGAGGTGTTGATTTTGTTAGATGAAAACCTGGAGAGACAGCAGCATAGCTGAAAGGGGGAGATGTGCCACATCCTTGCACCGTGATGCTTTTATAGTATGAGAACACCGACTGAAACCTCCTCCCATGTGCCTACTGTTAGTGCTAAAGCAGTGCACAGTGAGAATCATAGAATCAACCAGCTTGGAAGAGACCTTCAAGATCATCCTGTCCAACCTAGCACCCAGCCCTATCCAGTCAACCAGACCATGGCACTAAGTGCCTCATCCAGGCTTTCCTTCAACACCTCCAGGGACAGCGACTCCACCACCTCCCTGGGCAGCCCATTCCAATGCCAATCACTCTCTCTGCCAACAACTTCCTCCTAACATCCAGCCTAGACATCCCCTGGCACAACTTGAGACTGTGTCCCCTTGTTCTGTTGCTGCTTGCCTGGCAGAAGAGCCCAACCCCACCTGGCTACAGCCTCCCTTCAGGTAGTGGTAGAGAGCAATGAGGTCTGCCCTGAGCCTCCTCTTCTCCATGCAAAATTACTTTGACTTTGTTGTCAAATATGAACAAATCAATCTGAACTGGAGAAGGACCCAGGAGTCCTGCTGGACAACAAGTTATCCATGGAACAGCAATGTGCCCCTGTGGCTAAGAAGGCCAGTGGGATCTTGGCATGCATTCAGAAGAGTGTGGCCAGCAGGTCGAGGGAGGTTCTCCTCCTCCTCTGCTCTGCCCTGGTAAAGCCCCACTTGGAATATTGCATCCAGTTCTGGGCTCTCCAGTTCAAGAGGGACAGGGATCTACTGGAGTGAGTCCAACAGAGGGCTACAAGGATGATGAAGGGACTGGAGCACTGCCTGATGAGGAAAGGCTGAGAGCCCTGGGGCTAGAGGGAATCTAACCTTTGTCTATAAATACCTGAGGGCTGGGGGTCAGGAAGGGAGGGAGGGACAGAGACAGCCTCTGCTCACTTGTGCCCTGGGATAGGACGAGGGGCAAGTGATGGAAACTACAGCACAGCAAATTCCACCTCAACATGATGAAGAGCTTCTTTACTGTAAGGGTCCCAAAGCACTGGCACAGGCTGCCCAGAGAGGTTGTAGAGTCTCCTTCTCTGGAGACTTTCAAGACCCATCTGGATGTGTTCCTGTGCAACTTGCCTTAGATGCTGTGGTCCTGCTCTGGCAGGGGAGTTGGACTTGATCTCCAGAGGTATTGGGTTTAAACTGGCAGAGGGGAGATTGAAACTGGATGTTAGGAAGAAGTTGTTTGCAGTGAGGGTGGTGAGGGGGTTGCCCAGGGAGGTTGTGGCTGCTCCCTCCCTGGAGATGAACGTTCAAGTCCAGGTTGGATGAGGCCTTGAGCAACATGTTCTAGTGGGAGGTGTCCCTGCCTATGGCAGAGGGTTGGAACTGGCTGAGCTTTGAGATCCCTTCCAACCTAAACCATTCTATGATGAGTGTCAAAGTTGACAACAGCACCTAGGTGGATCCTGTTTTGAGTTGTGTTATATCCAACTTCTTTTGCTGCCAGAATAACATAGCCTTGGTTAGAGAACCCTCAGAAATCCACTTTGCTGGAAAAACATGGAGCTCCTCTTTTGGAACTTTTAGGTTCAAGTGGTAGTGTGGACTGCACTCTTGCTTGCCATTTGTTTGCAAAAGGCTGGAGGAAAAGCAATGGCAGCAGCTGCTGAACATGCTGCTGCACAATCTAATGCTTGTCTTTTGATGCTGTGCAGGATCAAGATCAGAACTCTTACTTGTCGGATGGTCAATATTTGCCATACAGGGGACACAATTCTTTCCGGGAGAAGTATTTCAGTGGTGTGACAAAGAGGATTGCCAAGGAAGAAAAAGACAATCAGAAGTAAAATACAATATAAACAGATGCAAAAAAAAACCAACCAAACCACCCCCAAACCCTGAAGAATGAAGATGGTGTCTCTGTGTCAGGACATCTGGATGCAAACATTCATTTGGATGCTCCAGGAAAACAGATCCTGCTTTTAATTTGAAACCAAGATGAAACCCCACAGCACAGGTTGACAGCAGTGCTTTGTTTAGAGCAAATTTCATTGTACAAGCTTTTGGAGTCTCCTTTAATTTATATTTCTCCTTTCAAGTCCTAATGAAGATTGACTGAAAACCATTATTATTGTTCTTTTCCCCATTTAATGTTTACCAAAGGAAAAAAGAGTAGTAGTATTATTTGGCTCCTTAAACTGTGAACATCTGGCTGCTCTAGCAACAACACGTGGTGGTGAGCAAGGATCACTTATTAAGGAGGTAATTTTAGTTGGGTTTGTGTTTTCTTTTTATAAGTGCTATACAATAAACCAAAAGATTGTTGTGAGGGGTTTGGGGTTTTGTTGTTGTTGTTGTTTTTAATTGTTGGATGCAATAATTGCTTGTCTGAGTTCCAGTTGCTCTGGCTGAGGCCAGGAGTGTTTAAAGCAAACAAAAACATCCAGGGCTGAAGGCGCGTGTGCACGTACACCGATGGAGAGGAGGGGGAAGAAAATACCCCTGTGTGACCTGACAAAGTCCTCTGAAGCCTGTCCACATCTGAAGCTCATCTGTACCTTGGATTTGCTTTTGCATTCCTAAACCTTGACTCTTGGTCAAGCCAAGTGTCTGCAGTTTTTGGTTCAGAAACCGATAGTTAGAGCAGTAACGGCAAGGGCAGAAAATCACTAATGGTTCCCTAATGGTATTAAGCCTAATCAAATCTTTGAAACTGAAGCTGTGTTTGTTAAAGGGCAAACTCTGCTGAATCCACACCGTGTCCATCATGACAAGTCCTCCTTGGAAAACCACTAAGCCCATCAGTTCAAGATGTTAATGGCTCTGCTCTGTTTGGTGGTCAGATATTTCTTCAGCAGGGCCTGGGTGAACGTGAAGAGTGGCCAGGCAGAGAAGGACCTGAGGGTACTGGTTGACAGTTGGCCAGCAGCGTGACATGAGCCAACAGTGTGCCCAGGTGGCCAAGAAGGCCAATGGCATCCTGGCCTAGATCAGGAATGGTGTGGCCAGCAGGACCAGGGAAGTCCTTCTGCCCCTGTGCTCAGTATTGGTTAGGCCACATCTTGAGTACTGTGTCTAGTTCTGGGCCACTCAGTTTAAGAAGGATGTGGAGGTGCTTGAAGCTGTCCAGAGAAGGGCAGCAAGGCTGGGGAGGGGCCTGGAGCACAGCCCTGTGAGGAGAGGCTGAGGGAGCTGGGGGTGTGCAGCCTGCAGAAGAGGAGGCTCAGGGCAGAGCTCATTGCTGTCTACAACTCTCTGAAGGGAGGCTGTAGCCAAGTGGGGTTGGGCTCTGCTGCCAGACAACCAGGGACAGAACAAGAGGACACAGCCTTAAGCTGTGCTGGGGCAGGTTCAGGCTGGGTGTTAGGAAGAAGTTCTTCACAGCAAGAGAGTTTGGCATTGGAATGGGCTGCCCTGGGAGGTGATGGAGTCACTGTCCCTGGAGGTGTTTAAAAGGAGGCTGGATGGGGCACTTAGTGCCAGGGTTTAGTTAATTAGGAGGGCTGGGTGCTAGGTTGGACTTGATGATCTCAGGGGTCATTTCCAACCTGGTTAATTCTGTGCTGTGTCTCCTTGCTCCAGCCAGAGGAAGCCTTGCTTCTCAACTTGCTGCAAGTCACTGCTGTGGTTGTGTTGTAGCCTTTGTAGATGATAATCTCTAAGTGCTCTCCAAAACATCGGTGCTAGCTGGGAAGGCAGGATTCATTGTGTGTGTCTGATGGGCTTCGTCAGCTGCCTTTGCTCTTCTGTGTGTTGTGGTCCTCAGCTGCAGCAGGCAGAGCTCACAACCTCGGTGACAACTTTGCCTGACCTTCTGGATCTCATCTGTGGTGCATTAGGAAGTTCTGAAATAGTGATTTATTTTCTGTGTTTCCATTATAAATCACTTTGTTTTGAGACTTTTAATGTCAGGCCTGTAATAGTTGTTCTGGGCTAAACTTGGAGCGAGATCAAAGCTCCAAAGGTTTTTCAAACGCAGAGTTTGAATTGATCACTTTCAACTACTCCATCAAAAAACTTACTTCTTCTGAAAACCTGTCTTCAGAGAAAGTCTGACTTCAGCTGTAGCCTCACAGCTTGGCATTCAGCTTTTCTTTCTCTGCAGATTAAAATTGCTTGCTGTTCCTCCTGGGCAAGGAATGCTTCTAGA
Source organism: Tricholaema leucomelas (assembly GCA_013400475.1). Lineage (NCBI taxonomy): Eukaryota > Metazoa > Chordata > Aves > Piciformes > Lybiidae > Tricholaema lacrymosa > Tricholaema leucomelas. The sequence goes on from WAAF01014062.1 coordinate 313,647, forward strand.
TGGATTTATGATGCAGTTCTAAGTTCATTTTCCTAACGGTTACCTTACCTAGGCAGGATCGAAATGGTTATACAAGATGTAAGGTAGTGGCAAATCTGTCTCTGTCTCTTCAAAGAGAATGATTTAGTTTATTTCTCCTCTGCCTGGTCCAACTTTTAGTCCATTCAGCAGTGGTGGTATGGCCTCTGTTTAGCAGTTCATCCATAACATAACTGCAGAGCGCTGCTCCGAGCAGAAAGTCTCAGTGCGTTTGGGGTAGTGCTCATCAAAAACAGGTTGGAATTGGAATCAGATGTTTGGGCTCTGCTGTTCCCCAACTTTAAAGCTGTCACTTCGAAATATTTCTGATCTTTTTCTTCTCCAGCCTCCTGTAGATCCAGGCTTGCAAAGAGGAGGTGTTTGTAGCCATAGAGCAAGGGGCTGGGAGCAGGGTGAGGTCTCCTTTCGGCAGGGTTTGGTGATCGCTGGCTGCGGTTTCTGGCGCGTCCTTTCGATCTGGTTCCTTTCAGTCTCTGTCTGTGAGCTTCCAGTTTCCCCTCCCTGGCAGGGAGGGTCAGTTCACAAGCCCAAGCTGAACTCATGCTGTTGTCATCCTGTCCTTTGGGGTGGGTTGTGCCATTGCCCAGTTTTGCCAAAGCAAGGTTGTTTTTGGAGAGCTTTGTTGCAGAGGGAGGAGTGGAGAGCGGCTGCGAGGTCGTTTGGGTGGAGGCAGCTTCTTGCTGTAGGGAGCCATTTGTTGAGGCAACAAAGGGAAAGAGGCCCCTCTTCCCACAGAATCCCTCTTCCTGCTGCCAGGCTTCCCACAGATCTCTGGGAAAAGGAAGTGGAGAAGTAGTGGAAATGGATTTTCTCTGCCTTTACTGTGTGCTCTTCCTGCTATCTCCCTAATACTTCTTTTCGTTCTTGACCAGTCAGGACAGGTGGACAGAGGGTCAAGGTTTGATGAGGTCTTGTGGCTGACAGCAAGCTTCCAGTGTTGAAACAGGCAGAGGTGTAGGAGAAAAGACTTGGTTAATCCCTTCTAGGGAGAAGGTTATCACATTATGATGTGAGTTTAACTCTCATAAGACATCAGAGAACCTGTGTGGAACCAACTCCTGCAGATAAAGACTCTAACCACTATTTTCTGGTGCTGCTGTGACACCCACTGCTGGTCCTGCTCCTTCTTGATCTCCTTAAAACAAAGAGTCCCAAATCTTTTCAATTTCTTGTATGTGACTTTAAATGAGCTGGGCAGATGAAAGGCAAAATCCATTGATAGGAGGGAGATGCTGCCTTTACTGCCACTCTTCCAGACCTGGGCAGCGAGTGTGCACATGCAGCCTAGACAGCAACTGTGTGCTGAGCTGCAGCAAGAGCAGCAGGGCAAGGGAGGGGATTCTGCCCCTCTGCTCTCATCAGACCCCACCTGGAGTCCTGTGTGCAGTTCTGGAGCCACCAACACAAGAAGGACATGGAAGTGTTGGAGCCAGTCCAGAGGACGCCACCGAGATGCTGAGAGGGCTGCAGCAGCTCTGCTATGAGGACAGGCTGAGAGAGTTGAAGCTCTGCAGCCTGGAGAAGAGAAGGCTTGGAGGAGACCTTGGAGTGGCCTTCCAGTATCTGAAGGGGGCTACAGGAGGGCTGTGGAGTGACTATTGACAAGGTCCTGTAATGCCAGGAGGAGAAGGAATGGGTTTAGACTGGCAGAGGGCAGATTCAAACTAGATGTTAGGAAAGGGTTCTTTGCAGTGAGGGTGGTGAGACACTGGCACAGGTTGCCCAGGGAGGTTGTGAAGCACAGAATGTATTCAAAGATCACATTCTGTGATCCACAACCTCCCTGGAGACGTTCAAGGCCAGGCTGGATGAGGCCTTGAGCAGCCTGTTCTAGTGAGAGGTGTCCTTGCCTGTGGCAGGGGCTTGGAACTGGCTGAGCTTTGAGTTCCCTTCCAACCTAAACCATTCTATGATTCTATGTCTTGGAGTGATGGCTGAGCATGGATGTTTAGCTGAGAGGTGTCCCTGCCCATGATGTGGAGGCTGGAGTAGATGATCTCTAAGGTCCCTTCCAGCCTAAGCCATTCTCTGAGTCTATGTTCAGTGCCACAAGGGGACAGCTCAGGGTGTCTTTGCCTTATTGTGAGATTGATAGAAGAGATTTCCACTTAACCCTGGAATGATGCTGCTAGTTGCATTTTGGAGGCAAGACTAACCCTTGGTCTGTGTTTTTGTTTCCCTGTTGGATGCAGCACTAGGAGATGTCCAAGTGGGTAATTTCAGTGCAGGATAGATGTAACTAAGAAAGTTCTCAGCAAGTAATAGGGAAGTTCATAAAATGTTATGGTTTTTTGGTAGAGGTGAAGCACAGCTACGTGGAGAGGCTCCTGTGAGTAGCTGGATCTGCTCAAGTGGAAGGATAGGTCCTTACACACAGGCAGTCTTCTCCACTGAGCTGTGCTTTGTGTGAATGTATGTGATGGGGACAGTCTTCTGTCAGGGATGCCTGGTGACAGGACAAGAGGCAGCAGGCACAAACCTGACCATAGGAAGTTCCATCTAAACATGAGGAGGAGCTTCTGGCCTGGACCAGGAATGGTGTGGCCAGCAGGACCAGGGAAGTCCTTCTGCCCTGATTAGGCCACACCTTGAGCACTGTGTCCAGTTCTGGGCCCTTCAGTTTAAGAAAGATGTTGAGATGCTGGAAGGTGTCCAGAGAAGGGCATCAAGGCTGGGGAGGGGCCTGGAGCACAGTCCTGTGAGGAGAGGCTGAGGGAGCTGGGGATGTGCAGCCTGCAGAAGAGAAGGCTCAGGGCAGAGCTCATTGCTGTCTGCAGCTACCTGAAGGGAGGCTGTAGCCAGGTGGGGTTGGGCTCTTTTGCCAGGCAACCAGCAACAGAACAAGGGGACACAGCCTCAAGCTGTGGCAGGGCAGGTCTAGGCTGGATGTTAGGAAGAAGTTGTTGGCAGAGAGAGTGATTGGCATTGGAATGGGCTGCCCAGGGAGGTGGTGGAGTCCCCATCCCTGGAGGTGTTTAAGAGGAGGCTGGATGAGACACTTAGTGCCATGGTCTGGTTAATTAGATGGTGTTGGGTGCTAGGTTGGACTCGATGATCTTGAAGCTCTTTTCCAAGCTGGTTAATTCTGTGCCTCTGCAGGCTGGGTGACGGTGCACAAGCACCCAGGCACTGCCTGCTCTGTTCTGCCTCCCCTTCTGGTGTTCCCCAGGCAGACCTGACAAGCTGCAGGCTCAGCTTTGCTGCGGGGAGTGTCCTACCAACAAACTGCACAGGCCCTATGCTGCTGGGGCTGGAGGAGCAGGACCTCTCTCCTCTCTTCCCCCCAGCTGCCTTGCCTCTTTCGAAAGCAAAGAAAATTTCCACCCCCCCATTAAAAAACTAATGTTAGAATACCCACAAAGTCTCATTTTCAGCCTTATCTCAAGATGTCAAAGGAGACAGTTTCTTAATTAAATCTAGATTTTCCTTTTGGTTTGTTTTATTGCACTCGAAAAAGCAAACCCCAACAAGTTTGCTCCAAGAACTGTTCTATACCACCACCCTCCTTTCTCTTTTGGTGATTGTATTTTTATATGCTTGGCAGAATTAGTGATGAAAATCTTTCCAGCTGAGACTTTGCCAGAATCCCTTTCTGAAGCTCCTACTAATTTGGATTAAAACTGGATGGATGAAAGCCTCACACACAGCAGATCCTGACAGTAGATTTCACTGAGGCCCCCACAGCGTTTACTCTTCCAACTGTTCTTATCTTCTGAGGCAAAAAAAAAGGTGGGGGAAAAGGGAAAAATAAGGCAATGTCATTTTGTGGTTACAGTTATTAGCACTCTGCCTGCCTGTGCCCTTCCTGGGCTGGGGCAGTGAGTGCCTGCCTGAGTGCAGGGCATGGAGCACACAGCCAGGGGACCTCTGGCTTCTGCAGGGTGAGGATTTGACTGCAGGGTAGGAGTTTCTAAGAGCTATCTTAGCCCACGGAGGTACAAACCCTGGGGTTTGAGGGATAGTTGCCAGGCTAGGCTAGGTCTATTCAGGATGGCAGAGGTGGCTCCTCAAGCCTGTTGTGCAGGGAGGGGAAGGCCCCAAGCTTCCTGAGTCCCAGCTGCTGGTGCTCACCTCGCTTGCTTGTTCCTAGCAGCGCTGGCTCTGTGTTTTCTTCCTGAAGCCAGCAGCTGTGAGCTCTCCTGCTGCCACAAACAATTACATTGATTTCTCTAAATTGGACAGATCAATCTCTGGCAAGTGGCTGTGTTCCTTCCCCTCCTTTCTCTCATCAGGAGAGCCTTCTGGAAGCTTGTGAGCTTGCTAAGACCTTCCTCTCTTCACATCCACGCTGAGCCAAAGGCAGCGCTCCCACCACAGGCTGTGCCATGGAACACTGACACCTCTTTGCATGGCCTTGCCAGAGGGTGCCCTCTCCACCAGTACAGCCTTTCCAGATGTGAGGCTGCAGCTCAGAGGGCATCCAAAAGCTACTTGTGAGCACACTGGCTTAGATGCCAGCACTTACCAAAGGGCATAGCAGGAGCTCCTTGCTGCAGGAGCTCTGAGTGCCTCACTTACCTGGCTGGAGGTGGTGGTCTGTCCAGCAGCTGTGAGCCACAACTTGCCTCCCAGCTGTCTCCAAGGAACAGGGGAACTGCACAATCACTGAGCTCTTCTTTCCTTCTCAGGAAGCAGAGGAAGGGATGAATGTAGCCTCAAGGAAGCATAATGAGGCAAGTGAAATGTCCCAGCTGAACCCCAGCCTCTTTCAGTCAGGAATGACAGCACTGAGGTTTATTTTCAGCCATCATACTGCATATTTCCATACCAAATGTGCACAGTCTGTGAGCAAGAAGTACTTCCCTGCCACCTTTGCAAGTGCATTTTGAGTTCTGTGACAACAAATGGACTTTTTCTACTCATAGAATCATTAAGAGTGGTGGTGGTGGGAAAACCCTCTTAGACCATCAGGTTCACCCAACACCACCATGGCCATTCAACCATGTCCCCAGGTGCCATGTCCACAGCTTTCCTGAACACCTCCCAGGGATGGTGACTCCCACACCTCCTTGGGCAGCCTGATCCAATGTTTGACCAACCTTAAACCTTCCCTGGTGCAACTTGAGGCCATTTCCTCTCATCCTATCGCTTGTTACAGACTCTGTGAACTGCTTGGTACCATAAGCAGCACTGCAGATGGATTTGTCAGTGGTTGTTATGTTTTTCTGGGCAATTTAAACTGGCAGAGGGGAGATTTAAACTGGGTGTTAGAAAGTTCTTTATAGTGAGGGTGGTGAGACACTGGCACAGGTTGAGGGTGGTGAGACACTGGCACAGGTTGCCCAGGGAGGTTGTGGAGCACAGAAGCACCGAATGTGATCNCATCCTCTGATCTTCAAGTAAAACTTCAAAGGTTGTAATCTGCCCAATCGGTTTCATTCAGCCTGGCTTTGTCATTTGTGAGGAAGGTTCTCTTTGCCTGATCCCATCCTGCAGCAAACAGACTTAGGAAGCTTGGAGAATCAATCCCTTAGTGCAGCAGTTGATCTTCAAAGCTTGCCTGAAAGGTTTCTTCCACAAAACATCCAACTGTGTTAAGGTTTCCAAGGCAAAACTGAACACTTGTGGTTGCTAATGTCAAGCAAAACGAATTTATCTAGGAGGCACTGCTAGTTCTTGAGGGACTGGGACTAAAATAGCCTCATTAAAGCTGGTTAAGGAATTGGTGCTTATCACTCCACATCAAATGCCTGCCTTATTTAACTCAGTGTTGTGCTGAGATGCTCAGAGGCATGAGAGCAACATTTAGTTTTTAAGAAAGCTTTATCTTATTCAGGGCAGAGCTTCACAGGAGTCATATGAGAACGGAGATGTCATTTAAAACTCACTGCTCTTCCATGTCACCTTCAGGCATGTTTTGCCAGATCTGAAATCTAGAGCAGTGTTGACACTATTCTCTCACTCCAGAGAGAATGGACCATTCAGATCCTCCTCCATCACTCAGCAGAGCTGTGACAAGGTGAAGAGAAAAGCATCACAACATTTCAGAGAGTCTGTCTTAGCCTTCTTCACAGGATGCAACACATCAGCACAAAGGGAGGGGACAGGCTGGTGAGGTGACCTCCAGCACAGGCCTGGAAGATTATTTTTCAGTTTGCTGTTTGTTCTTCTAGAAATGAATTCCCACTCTCTGATGATGGATATTTTCAGACTTGAAGGTCAGAAGCTGGACTATCAGATTACTGGCTACCAGATATGGACAGCTGATCAGGTTGGCTGTCCCAGCAGCCTACGATTCTATGGCTGTGCCTAACTCCACCTTTCTGACCTTCACTGCCACAGACAGCCTCTTCCTAGATGTGAGCAGAATAGTAGATGCCAGAGAGGGAAAAGTACCTTAGAGCTGCCAAACAGACTTCAGCTGAAAAAGTGCAGGTAAATAACCTCCATGGCAATCTTTTCCCATCCTCTTTGTAGCCTGGGCAGAGAGCTGGAAGTCTAACCGCTTCTTGCCTTAAGGTTTTGCCAGTCTCTGAGCTTGCTACCCAAAGCCTTTGTTTTGGTACCAGTTGCCTTTTGCTTTTTAGATTTGGTGCCACCTGGAAAGTTGGTTAGGGCTGCTTTTAAAGTGTCCAACTAATTTGCTGTGTTAATAACTAAGAGGGTGAAGAGTGTCTGCTGAGTCATGGAATCACTGTTAGAGTTGGAAAAGACCTCTGAGACCATCGAGTCCCCACTGGCCTTTAAGCACCCAGTCCCACAGGTTGCTGTATTTACAACTCAAAGCAGAAGTGCCCTAACTTCCAGCAGTCCCTGCCCTTGCTGTAGGATGCCTTTTGTAGCTGCAGTGGCTGAGTGCTTTGACTTGCTGTCAAAAATAGAGCTGCTCTGAGGTGTTCAAAAGAGTGCCCCAAAACAATCCCCCTCTGCTGGCTCTCCTGTCAGATAGAGAACTGCAGAGCTGCTTAGGAGTTTGTTCAGAACAGATCTCCAGATGGGATTTAATAAACCAGGGGTTTCAGCTGTGGCTTGGGGGGGATGGAGGTGTTTATGTCAATCTGAACCCTGTAGAAGCAACTAAAATGCCTCCTTTGGGTTATTGAACCTGCAAGGAGCCCTGCAGACACCAAGGGTTTAATTTGGATTCAATTGCTTCTACTTTTTTTGCAGGCTTTTAAAGGTGTGTGTGTGTAAAAAATCAAATCAAAGAATGAACTATAAAACCAGATGTATATCTCCAGAGCCTCCCACTGTCCAGTTTCCAGTGACATGCTTTAATTCTCCTCCCACTTAGTAATTCCACACTGGCTTGTGTAAGGAAGAGCAGCTCCCAAGTGACGGTTCTTAGAGTGAGCTGGAAGTGATGGGATCTCACAGCATCCATGGCCTCACTAACTCTAAGTGTCTGTGCACACTTGAACATTCTCACTGCTCTAATCAATGCCTTGGAGGTGATCCAGAGGAAGGCTTCAGGCTGTGCAGTTTTACATGTGCTTAGGTGCTTAGCCAGCCTGAGAAATGATTCTAGGTGAGGAGTTACTGATGACCAAGCTTTTCCACTCCTTTGCCTCTTCCTCCCCCCTTCTCCTTTCCCCACATCATTACTCAGGTTTCAGTTGGTTCAGGTGCTCCTTGTTACATAAATATCTGCCTGAAGGGGAAAAAAAAAAAGAAGAAATAAAGCAAACAACAAAACCCAGGTTGAAAAAAAAACCAACACCCTGGGTTTGTGTTTTGAAGGTCTCAAGTCTTTGTTTCAACTGGTCCTTGTGAAGAAAGAGGTCCTGCTGAGGTGAGCCATCAGCAGCCAGTGATGAGTCCCCTCTTAGCACCTGCCTGGGCTGGCAGGTGGAGGGAAAAGGGATCTGTTCCCAGATGCCACAGGCCAAGAAGGACACCCATTCTCCTCACCGTGGTGCGAAGCCAGCACTGCTGTGTTCAGCTTCTTTGTCTTGTGCTGATGAAACCTCTTCTGTTGAAGCAGGACATTGGAAGGACCCAAATTAAGACAGGGACCTGCTGGAGAGGGTCCTGCAGAGGGCTATGAGGATGATGAGGAGACTTGGAGCACTGCCTACTGAGGACAGGCTGAGGGACCTGAGGCTTTTAATCTGGAAAAGAGAAGACTGAGAGGGGAGCTAATAAATGTCTATAAATACCTGAGGGCTGGGGGTCAGAAGGGTGGGGGACAGGCTCTGCTCACTGCTCCTTGGGATAGGACAAGGAGCAATGGATGGAAGCTGCAGCACAGGAGGTTCCAGCTCAACACAGAAGGGAACTTCTGTACTGTAAGGGTCCCAGAGCACTGGCACAGGCTGCCCAGAGAGGCTGTGGAGTCTCCTTCTGTGGAGCCTTTCAAGTCCTGTCTGGGTGTGCTCCTCTGTGACCTGAGCTATGGCCCTGCTGTGGCAGAGGGGTTGGACTGAGTGATCTCTTTGGGTCCCTTCCAACCTCTAAGATCCTGTGAGCCTGTGACATGTGCTATATGCCTGGATCCAAACGTGTGTGCTTCAGCTGAACCACCTACCCCTCTGCAGGTGGGGGAGTCACCAGTCTCTGGGGCTGAGCACTGATGACCCTGGATAAAGGACTGGCAGCAGTGGCTGGACAGGAGGGCCCAGAGAATGGTGGTCAGTGGAGTTCAATCCAGTGGGCAGCTGGTCACTAGTGGTGTTCCTCAGGGATCTGTGTTGGGACCACTTCTTCTTAACATCTTTATTGATGACCTTGATTCAGGCACAGTGTCAGCAGTGAGTGTGCAGATAACACCAAGTTAGGTGGCAGTGTTGATTTGAATGAGGGGAGAGAGACTCTGCAGAGGGACTTGGATAGGCTTAGATCAATGGGCCAGTGTTAATGGGATGAGTTTCAACAAGGCCAAACGCCAGCTCCTGCACTTGGGGCACAGCAATCCCAAGCAATGCTCCAGGGCTGGGGCAGTGTGAATGGAAGCTGCCTGGCTGAAAGGGATCTGGGGGCTGTCATAGACAGGAGCTGAGTGTGAGCCAGCAGTGTGCCCAGCCAGCCAAGAAGGCCAATGGCATCCTGGCTTGGATTAGAAATGCTGTGGCCAGCAGCAGCAGGGAGGTGATTGTCCCCTTGGACTTGGCTCTGGTGAGGTCACAGCCTGAGTGTTCAGTTTTGGGCATCGCAATACAGGAGAGATGTGGAGGTGCTGGAGTGGGTCCAGAGGAGGGCAAGGAAGCTGGGGAAGGGCCTGGAGAATGAACCTTATGAGGAGAGACTGAGGGAGCTGGGGATGGTTAGTGTGAGGAAGAGGAGGCTGAGGGCAGACCTCATTGCTGTCCATGGCTACCTGAAGGGACATTGTGGAGAGGCTGCTGCTGGGCTCTGGTCACAGGTGATTGGAGACAGAACAAGGGGGAATGGCCTCAAGCTGAGCCTGGGGAGGTTTAGATTGGACATAAAGAAAAAATTTTTCTCAGAGAGAGTGGTCAGGGACTGGAATGAGCTGCCCAGGGAGGTGGTTGAGTCCCCAACCCCGGATGTATTTAAGGGTGGTTTGGATGTGGTGCCTGGGGATATGGTTTAAGGTGAATATTGTAAAGTAGAGTTCTAGGTTGGATTTGGTGATCCTGAGGGGCTTTGTGATGTGGTGCTTAGGGCTATGGTTTAAGGTGAATCTTGTAGGGTTCTAGGTTGGACATGGTGCTCCTGAGAGGCTTTGTGATGTGGTGCTTAGGGCTATGGTTTAAGGTGAATCTTGTAGGGTTCTAGGGTGGACTTGGTGCTCCTGAGGGGCTTTGCCAAGCTGCATGTTGCTGTGGTTTCTGTGAGTTCTCCTGGTGCCAGCAGTTCTTCTGGGAACATATTGTGGTAATTCAGTCAGGTAAATAGCTGAGCCCTCTGTGCAACAGAGCAATGAGGTGGGGTAGGGATTGAAACCCAAAGGAAACAGTCTCTGCTTATGTGAGTTGGAAGAGAACTCAGAATCCCGAGGTCCCATCTTGTTCTGGTTTCTTTGTGGGTTCACCTTCCTCTCTCCTGCTCATTACTTATGACAGAATGGAGCTTACTGAAACCTTTCCTTTTTCCTGACTCCTGTCCCAGAAGCAGAAACTCAGGATGAGGCAGGATCTCTGCCAGCCTCCATTTCTTTTCTATTCTCCTTCCCTTCTCATCCCAGCATTAAATAGGTCGATGCAGATGCAATAACAGAACCTATTGGAGAACCAGATGCAAAGTGTGCTTCCTACTGAAAATGTTCACTTTATTTATGATGGAAACCACCACCTTGCCTCTTGTCATTGCTCTGAAGTAGGCCTGATTGCTTGGACAGACCAGCAGCTTAGCTGGATGGTTGGCTAAAGGGGATAAGTTGTTTAAGAGTGAAGTAGTTGATTTTGATGATAAAATATGCTCCAATATTATTACAGTTGTGTGTTTGCCTGAATGACTAAGGGGAAAGGTGGGTTGGGGTTGTTGGTTTGTTTCTTTTTCTCTCTCTTTGTTTCTTTTTTGGATGAATTCTTAGTTTTCTTGGCCAAGGAAATTGTTCTGTGTCAATCTGATGTGCAAAGAAATTCTTCAGTGGAGACCAGAAACTATTTGGTGGAGCTGTTGGAGTAATGCTGAGGTTGTGGGGACCTTTTCTTAGTGATGGGGAGGGCAGAAATTGCTTCTATTAAAGAGTCTGAGGACTAGGACAGACCAAAAGCTATTACTAATTCTACTTGCAAGAAGAGAAATTGGAAAGGTGCAAAATGAAGTCTCCTTTGTGTAGTTCCAGCTCCGTTTCTGGTGCAGCTAAGATCCTGGCAGAGGCTGATCTGTCTGTTTTGAGGTTGTTCCCCCCCCCATCTTAATCTAGCTTTGAAAGACATGTGGCAGAGAGCAGGGAAATCCATAACATCTTAGAATACTTTCAATATGGGTAGCATATAAAAGTCTCTGAGCATTTCTGTTCCACACTTTGCTGATTAAAAGGGGGAGCAGTAATGCCAATCACTCTCTGTGAAGAACTGACTCCTAACATCCAGCCTAGACCTCCCCTGGCACAACTTGAGGCTGTGTCCCCTTGCTCTGCTGCTGGTTGCCTGGCAGCAGAGACCAACCCCACCTGGCTACAGCCTCCCTTCAGGCAGCTGCAGACAGCAATGAGCTCTGCCCTGAGCCTCCTCTTCTGCAGGCTGCACACCCCCAGCTCCCTCAGCCTCTCCTCACAGGGCTGTGCTCCAGGCCCCTCCCCAGCCTTGCTGCCCTTCTCTGGACACCTTCCAGCACCTCAACATCTCTCTNTCTCTGAGCATTTCTGTTCCACACTTTGCTGATTAAAAGGGGGAGCAGTAATGCCAATCACTCTCTGTGAAGAACTGACTCCTAACATTCAGCCTAGACCTCCTCTGGCACAGCTTGAGACTGTGTCCCCTTGCTCTGCTGCTGGTTGCCTGGCAGAAGAGCCCAACCCCACCTGGCTACAGCCTCCCTTCAGGTAGCTGCAGACAGCAATGACCTGTCAATAGTCCCTGTAGCCCCCTTCAGATCCTGGAAGGCCACTCCAAGGTCTCCTGGAAGCCTTCTCTTCTCCAGGCTGCAGAGCCCCAGCTGCCTCAGTCTCTCCTGGTAGGGAACCTGTGACATCCTCTTACAGTGGCTACCAAAGAGCAGCACAGCCTTTTCAGCCACAAGCCACAAGCCACAGCTGAAGCTTCCTTTGCTCTCCAGAATCATCACCTGTCCAGGAATCAGGCTGCTTTGGGTTGGAAGAGACCTTCAAGATCATCTAGTCCAAGCCCCCTGCCATGGGCAGGGACCCATTCCACTAGACCAGGATGCTCAAGGCCCCTTTCCAACCTGACCTTGAACACCTCCAGGGTTGAAGCATCCCCATCCCCAGTGTCAGCTCCTTCCCCATTGTCAGCTCCCTCCCCAGTCCCTCATTAATGTGCAGTATCCACTTCTCATTCAGCTTGTCAGTCACTTGTCAGTCAGCTTGCTGCTCTGCCTGGTGCTTTAAGGTGAACCTTTCCTAGTTTCTCCTGTTGAATTCACTTCACTTTGCATAGTCAGTGGAGAAAGAGAAGGTGAACCTGATTTCATGTGGATGCTTGCATGTGATGTGCAGCAGTCAGGACCAAATCCTTGGCTCCAGATAAAGCAGCATGGAGATTTGAAGCAGATTTCTTGTCTCTCTGGAGCATGATCTGGCTGTAGAGATACTGCATGCAGTATGGGCAGAGGAGCAAAGTCTGTTTTTGTGCCAAAACATTAACTGGGCCTTGTGTACCTACTTCTGCATGCAGCATGGGCAGAGGAGCAGAGTCTTTTTTGTGCCAAAGCATTAACTGGGCCTTGTGTACCTACTTCTGCATGCAGCATGGGCAGAGGAGCAGAGTCTCTTTTGTGCCAAAGCATTAACTGGGCTTTGTGTACCTACTTCTGCATGCAGCATGGGCAGAGGAGCAGAGTCTCTTTTGTGCCAAAGCATTAACTGGGCCTTGTGTACCTACTTTCAGGAGGAGATTCAAGACCGAGCAGAGAGAGATTTTGGCTGTGTCTGTGGTCCTGTCCTGTCCTGTCCTGTGGTTTCTCCAGGCCAGTGTAAATCACCTCATAGTCAGTGTGCTGGTTTCTAGGAATACTGTTCTAAGGCACCTAACTCCCCTTGGGAATTGTATCTTGCCTGCCTAATTCCTGACTGAGGGATCTGCTAGGCAACAGGAAATCTGCAAATTAAAACATTGCAACATCTAAGTCCCTGGCTGTAGCCCAGCTTTGCTGGAGGACCTGTTTTCATCTGTTTCCCTCTGAAAAACAGGCTTAGATGTATGTCCTTTCTCTTGCATCATTTAAATGGTTCCTCATGTTTCCCACCCGCTGTTGTTTTTATTACCCACATGCAGTCACTTTGCTGCTCCTTGTGTGCATTGTAATGCAGCCAGTAGCACTCTTGTTTCTTGATCCTCCACACCCCACACCCCCCCCCAAAATGTGTGGTTTAAGGTCCTACATTAGCAAAAGTTGGTTAGAGTTAAGTGGGTTCAGCCCTCCAGCTTGTGCTGCTTTGTGGTAGGGGCTGGAGCACTGCAGAGATGGACTTTTCATCCTGAGCCACTGGGCTGGGGCACTTCCCATCCCCAGCCCTGGTGTTTTGGCCTGATGAAGAGATGGGAAGGGACTCTAGTCAAAGTGGCTTGCTGACAGCAATCAGTATGACATTAACCATCTTCACCTCTCCCATCTACTGACTGCTTCACAGTCTTTTCTTTGTGAATCCAAGAAGTATTTTCTCTGCCTTCCCCCGCAGCATGAGCCTGCAGCTCACTAACAGCGATGCCAACCTGGTGTCAAGAGAGGCCTTCTCTCTGAGAGGACAGAGGAATAGAATAGAGTAGAATAGAATAGAATAGAATAGAATAGAATAGAATAGAATAGAATAGAATAGAATAGAATAGAATACAATAGAATAGAATCAAGCAGGTTGGAAGAGACCTCTGAGATCGTCCACTCCAACCTAGCACCCAGCCCTGGCCAATCAACCAGACCATGGCACTAAGTGCCCCAGCCAGGCTTGGCTTCAACACCTCCAGGGATGGTGACTCCACCACCTCCCTGGGCAGCCCATTCCAATGCCAATCACTCTCTCTGCCAACAACTTCCTCCTAACATCCAGCCTAGACCTCCCCTGGCGAGGAGGTCTGGAGTCCTCCAGTCTGGAGACTGTGTCCCCTTGTTCTGTTGCTGGTTGTCTGGCAGAAGACACCATGGTCCTGGGGCTGAAGCATTCAGAATCACAGAATGTCAGGGGCTGGAAGGGACCTCCAAAGCTCATCCAGTCCAACCCCTCTGCCAGAGCAGGATCACCCAGAGCAGATCACACAGGAACACATCCAGGCACTCCTTAAATGTCTCCAGAGAGGGAGACTCCACAACCCCCCTGGACAGGCTGTTCCAGGGCTCTGTCACCCTCATAGAGAAAAAATTCCTCCTCATGTTTCCAAGGAACTTCTAATGCCTCAACTTCCACCATTGGCCCTTGTGCTGTCATTGGGCATCACCCAGCAGAGCCTAGTTCCAGCCTCCTGGCACTCACCTGCACATCTTTAAGCTCAGCCATAAGGTCACCTCTCAGGCTCCTCTTCTCCCAGCAGCTCAGCCCCAGCTCCTTCAGGCTCTCCTTGTGACAGAGCTGTTCCATTCCCTTCAGCATCTTTGTGGCTCTGTGCTGGACTCTCTCAAGCAGTTCTGTGTCCCTCTTGATCTGAGGGGACATAGTACTCCAGATGTGGCCTCACTAGGGCAGAGCAGAGGGGCAGGAGAACCTCTCTCAACCTACTCATTGCAGCCCTTCTAATCCACTCCAGAATGGCATTGCCCCTCCTGGCCACCAGAGCACAGTGCTGGCTCATGGTCACCCTCCCATCCACCAGGACCCCCAAATCCTTTTCCCGTTTGTTGCCTTCCAACAGGTCAGTCCCCAACCTATCCTGATCCCTGAGGCTGTTCTTTCCCAGGTGCCAGACTCTACACTTGTCCTTATTGAATTCCATTCAGTTTCTCCCTGCCCACCCCTCCAGCCTGGCCAAGCCTGGCCAAGTGGCAGCACAGCCTTCTGGTGTGGCAGCCACTCCACTCAGTTTGGTGTCATAGAAGTACATAGATGGAGGTGACAACTCCTCTAGTGCTTGCCCAGGTGCTCAGGGAGCCCATGCAGTGTCTTTGGAAATCCAGGGTAGATCTAATCAACATTTTTTTCTCCACTGATCTAATGGTGAATGGAGGGCATTGATGCTTGGAAGCTTCTGAAGGTCTCAATGACTCCCAGATTTAATTGCCAGGCAGACTGTCTACTCCCCTCTGTATTTTTTGTGGGGGAGAGAGGTTTTGTTGTTGTTTTTTTCCCCCAGAGGCAGAGGAAGGTGTCTTGGCCATGGGTGACACTCAAAGGTAACCTTTGGAAACACCACAGAATGGTGAGGATTGGAAGAGTTCTGTGGTTAAATGCATAAAGCAACAAAACTAAGCTGCAGATTTTATTCCTAAGGATGATTTTCAGTGTGGCCTGAAGTGTGTGTGTGCCTTCTGCTCTTACTTGCTTTCTCTGTGCCCTATAACAGCACAATGGTCAGCACTAAGCAAGCTTTGCTGCAGAAATAGGAGGCTGGATCATAGAATCAGACAGAGTTGAAGGAGACCACAAGGATCATCCAGTTCCAACCCCCCTGCCATG
>WAAF01014062.1:339804-349867 GCA_013400475.1 Tricholaema leucomelas
CCCCCCCCCCCCCCCCCCCCCCCCTCCCCCCCCCCCCCCCCCCCCCCCCCCCCCCCCCCCCCCCCCCCTCTCCTCCCCTCCCCTCCCCTCCCCTCAAGCTGACTGCTGCCCAGGACAAGGCTGTGGGCAGTGTCCTTCATGAAGCTTCATGAAGCAGATCAAGGGAGGTTCTCCTCCCCCTCTACTCTGCCCTGGTGAGACCCCATCTTGAGTACTGCCTTCAGTTTTGGGCTCCCCAGTTGAAGAGGGACAGAGATCTACTGGAGAGAGTCCAGTGGATGGCTGCGAGTATGATGAGGGGACTGGAGAGCACTGCCTGAGGAGGAGGAGAGGCTGAGGGACCTGGGGCTGCTTAGTCTGGAGAGGAGAAGACTGAGAGGGGATTTAATCAATGTCTGTAACTGTCTGAGGGCTGGGGGTCAGGAGAGGGGGACAGGCTCTGCTCACTGCTCCCTGGGATAGGACAAGGAGCAATGGATGGAAGCTGCAGCACAGGAGGTTCCAGCTCAACACAAGGGGGAACTTCTTGACTGGAAGGGTCCCAGAGCACTGGCACAGGCTGCCCAGAGAGGTTGTGGAGTCTCCTTCTCTGGAGCCTTTCAAGGCCTGTCTGGATGTGTTGCTGTGTGCCCTGAGCTAGATTGTATGGTCCTGCTGTGGCAGGGGGGTTGGACTGGATGATCTCTTTGGGTCCCTTCCAACCTCTGACATCCTGTGAGCCTGTGAAGCTCTCTTTGCTTTGACATTCCCAGGTGAGGCACACAGGCTGTTCCCTTGGCTTGCTGAGTCAGCACTCAAGCCATCACAACACAGTGGCCCCCATGCCTGTCCTCTCAGCTGCTTGGGCAAGTGAGGCAGGAGCCCAGAGATGCCGACTGGATGGAGCTGCTCCTTATTGAGGGCTGCATCCTGTGTTCAGCTCTGGGACCCTGAACACAAGAAGACCATGGACATGCTGGAGTGGAACCAGAGGAGGACCACAAAAATAGTCAGAGGGCTGGAGCACCTCTCTTATGAAGTCAGGCTGCCTTAAAGCAGCCCTTCAATGCTTGAAGGGGTCTTCAGCAAGCTGGGGAAGCATGCTTTCCAAGGGCTTGTAGTGACAGGACAGGGCAGTGGCTTTAAACTACAGCAGTGTACATTTAGATTGGTCATTGAGAAGAGATTTCTTACTATGATGGTGGTGGAATGCTGGAACAGGTTGCCCATGAAGGTGGTGGAGGCCCTGAGGACATTGAAGGTCAGGCTTGCTTGGGCTCTGAGCAGCCTGATCTAGTCAGGGATGTCCCTGCTCACTGCAGGGAGTTGCACTGGATGACCTTTAAAGCTCCCTTCCAACCAAGTACCTTGTGTGATTCTTTCGCCTTGCCCTTGCCACAGGTGAGTCATGCTCAGGCAGATGCTTACTGCACAGCAGCTCGTGAAGCGTGGGGAACCTGATCTTGTGTCTGAGTCCTCCTTCAGCCCCAGGCAGGCCAGATTTGGTGACCTTAAAAGCACTCTGCAAGTCACAGTGCTCCTCATAGGCATTGCAAGGGTTATGAGGCTGGGGAACATGTGGTGAAGAAGGAACCAGGCCCTGCATTTAGAATCATAGAATCAATAAAGTTGGAAGAGACCTCCAAGCTCAGCCAGTCCAANATGAGGTCTGCCCTGAGCCTCCTCTTCTGCAGGCTGCACACCCCCAGCTCCCTCAGCCTCTCCTCACAGGGCTGTGCTCCAGGCCCCTCCCCAGCCTTGCTGCCCTTCTCTGGACACCTTCCAGCACCTCAACATCTCTCTTGAACTGAAGGGCCCAGAACTGGACACAGCACTCCAGGGGTGTCCTGAGCAGTGCTGAGCACAGGGGCAGAATAACCTCCCTTGTCCTGCTGCCCACACTGCTCCTCAGCCAGCCCAGGATGCCATTGGCTCTGCTGCCCACCTGGGTACTGCTGCCTCATCTTCAGCTCCTCTTTACCAGCACCCCCAGTTCCCTTTCTTCCTGGCTGCTCTCAGCCACTCTGTCCCCAGCCTGTAGCACTGCTCAGGGTCGTGGTTTGGTTTTATCCCTTCCATTCCTGTTGCATGCCATTGTTTGATTTGCTATGAATATGCCTGCAAGAAAGCTGAAGAAACTCATGGTCTTTGAGGGGCTTAAACATGGACTCGTGTTTAGCTGAGACAAAGCTTAACAATGACCCCAACTAAGCTGAGTTTATAGACAGAGGCAGAGAGAGCAGCAGGGTGGTCTTAGCGGGTCTGCTGAATGCAGCTTTCATCTGCAGCACTCCAGCCCTGTTTCCTGCTGGGAGTTTGCACAGGTGTCTGCACAACTTGGCCACCAGTGGGCTCGTTTCTTGCGAGGGGACAGCAGAGCAGAGCAGAAATCACGTTACACCAGCTTAGCCTCAGATCAGCTTTCTGGGCTGGCAGGCAGAGGGAAAAAACCTCTGGTGAACTGTGCACGTCTGACACGGGGAGAGAGGGGAGAGCATCAGGCTCTGGGCCCCTCAAGGCTTCTTTTTAGAGATGTGCTTTCCAGGGCTGACCTGCCCTGAGCATGACAGAAGGGAACCCACACAGTGAGTCAGTGCTGGAACTGACTTCTGGCATTGGGTCCTCTGCTCGCTCCGCTAAACCGCACCAAGATTAAACCAACAGAGGCAAAGAGAGAGCCTGGATATGAGGGAATTCAGCAGGCAACCTGCCTCGACTCCTTCATGGAAACTTTTCAGACCAGGCAGCAGCAGTGATTTCGCTCTCTTTTTTTTCCCCCCCATGCTGAAACAATTTGTGTGCAGCAGAGTCATGCCCTGGGAGGAAAAAAAACACACCCAGCTTCTTTAATTTATCTTCTTTAATTATCACTCATCTCTCGCAGCATCTGGTTCTGCTGTGTTATTAGAAAGTTTGCCTGTTTGAAGCAGGCCTGGGTGGTATTTCAGTTGTGTGTTGGTTTGGGGTTGGGTTTTATTTCCCCTCCCTTGTTTCCATTTTCTGCTGTGATGGTGCTTCCCGTGGTGGGGAGAGATTGGCTTTGCTTTGTTTCACAGGGCACAATAAATCACAGGGGCAGTTCTCCTTTAGCATCGTCGTTGCCGTGTAAGCATGCTCAGGGACAGACCCTGCAGATCACTGGGTGCTTTGGCTGGAGGTTAGAAGGCCAAGCCTTGCAAACAGCAGGCTGGGATCCTGTTGTGAAGATGTGCCTGCTGCTTATGGGAAGATGGATTTTCTAGCCAAGATCTTCAGCATCTGTCTGGGGAATGCTGAATGGCTTTTGATGGCCAAAACAAAGCCTGACTGTGTCCTGGGCTGCAGCAAGAGAAGTGTGGGCAGAAGGGCAAGGGAGGGGATTCTCCCCCTTTACTCTGCTCTCCTCAGACCCCACCTGCAGTCCTGGGTGCAGTTCTGGAGCCCCCAGCACAAGAAGGACATGGAAGTGTTGGAGCCAGTCCAGAGGAGGGCCACGAAGATACTTAGAGGGCTGCAGCAGCTCTGCAATGAGGACAGGCTGAGAGAGTTGGGGCTCTGCAGTCTGGAGAAGAGAAGGCTTCCAGGAGACCTTAGAGTGGCCTTCCAGTGTCTGAAGGGAGCCTACAGGAAGGCTGAGGAGGGACTATTGACAAGGTCTGGTAATGTCAGGATGAGGGGGAATGGGTTTGAACTGGCAGAGGGGAGATTTAGACTGGATGTTAGGAGGAAGTTCTTTACAGTGAGGGTGGTGAGACACTGGCACAGGTTGCCCAGGGAGGTTGTGGCTGCTCCCTCCCTGGAGGTGTTCAGGGCCAGGCTGGATGAGGCCTTGAGCAACCTGCTCTAGTGGGAGGTGTCCCTGCCTACAGCGAGGGGTTGGAGCTGGATGATCCTTGAGATCCCTTCCAACCTAGACCATTCTATGATCCTATGAAATTTGGCCTCTGTATAATTTCTCAAGTTCTACACCCAGGACTCTTGCATCCAGCTCCCTGCTGAGGCTTTGAGCTGCAGTTCCTCTGAGCAACAGTGGACAGAACGGATTGCTGCTCTTAGGGGCCAGTTCTTGCCTGGTTGGTATTGCTTTCCAAGACTAGCACCTTGCTAAGGAACAAGGTGTTTAAGAAACTTTTGTATTTGCTGCTGAGTCTTTCTTCAGTGAGATGTTCTTTTCTTTATGTGGTTTCTCCCCAGTGGGGACAGGCTGAGTGATGTGAATGTGTTCAGCCCGGAGAAGAGAAGGCTCCAGGAAGACCTTAGAACAGCCCTAGAGTACCTGAAAGGGGCTACAAGAAAGCTGGAGGAGTTCAAGCAAAGCCTGGATGGGACACTTAGTGCCATGGTCTGGTTGATTGGGTAGGGCTGGGTGCTAGGTTGGACTGGGTGAACTTGGAGGTCTCTTCCAACCTGGTTGATTCTGTGATTCTGTGACTTCACTGAAAGGCTTGTAGTGATAGGATGAGGGAGAATGGATTTAAGCCTGAAGAGGGGAGATTTAGACTGGAGATTAGGAAGAAATTCTTGACAGTGAGGGTGGTGAGACACTGGAACAGGTTGCCCAGGGGGGTTGTAACTAGTTGCCCCCTCCCTGGAGGTGTTCAAGGCCAGGTTGGATGGGGCCTTGAGCAACTTGGTCTGGTGGGAGGCGTCATTTTCAACCAAAACCATGCTGTGGTTCTCTGTGATCACTTTGATTTCAGTGGCTTTGTTGGGGCAAAAGATGATTTGTTTGGTAGCCCAGGAAGACAGGACTCTTTTTTTCCCCCAATATGAGGTAGCTGAGGTGGAAGGAGTGTCTTGGAGCAGATTCTGTCCCTTCTGGGTGGGAGGTCAGGCTGTTTTCAGGATGAGTGGAATTGCTGGTATCTCCTTTCCATCATGTCTTCCTCCCCCCCCACTCCCCATAAAACCTCCTCTATTAAAAATGCTGAGGTGCTTGAATGTGTCCAGAGAAGGGCAGCAAGGCTGGGGAGAGGCCTGGAGCACAGCCCTGTGAGGAGAGGCTGAGGGAGCTGGGGGTGTGCAGCCTGCAGAAGAGGAGGCTCAGGGCAGAGCTCATTGCTGTCTGCAGCTACCTGAAGGGAGGCTGTAGCCAGGTGGGGTTGGGCTCTTCTGCCAGGCAAGCAGCAACAGAACAAGGGGACACAGTCTCAAGTTGTGCCAGGGCAGGTCTAGGCTGGATGTTAGGAGGAAGGTGTTGGCAGAGAGAGTGATTGGCATTGGAATGGGCTGCCCAGGGAGGTGGTGGAGTCACCATCCCTGGAGGTGTTCAAGAAGAGCCTGGATGGGGCACTTAGTGCCATGGTCTGGTTGATTGGCCAGGGCTGGGTGCTAGGTTGGACTGGATGATCTTGGAGGTCTCTTCCAACCTGGTTGATTCTGTGATTCTATGACTTTATGATTCTATGGCCAGGTGTGGTGGACACAGAGCTGCTTCACAGTCATTTTAACAGTGAGCCTTGGCTCTAATAACTGTTTATTGCCCAAATATTTTTGGTTCAGTTTAACTGGAGACTGTAAAGACAATCAGAAAGGCAGAGAAATGGCTTGAGCTCAGCCAGCCCTGCAGTTAACACGGGACAATGGGAAAGTCATGGGCTTGCAGGAGTCTGGCTGAGCTTCCTGCAGGGCCTGCTGGACTGATTGGGAAAAACAGAGCCAAGAGTCTGACAACTGAGAAGCACAAATGAACCCTGGCTGCATCAGCAGGGCTCTCTTTTCAGAGCCAGGGAGATCTTGGGGAGCTGTTCAGGGGCACCAGACCGAGACTCAGGCACTTGCTGTAGCGTCTGCAGAAGTGAGACCTGTCTCAGTTGCCAGAGAGGCAGAGCTTTGGATAACTGGGAGGATGGGGAAGAACTGCTTGGGTTATAGATGCTTTTTGGAAACTGCTCTAGGTTTGAGAAAGCAGCTCTGACATTTTGTGGGCATCATTTGTCACACTCTTCTTGAGGGAAAGTCGGCAGGCATCCAAACATGGCTGAGTGCTTTGGTGAAACATTTCCTCCCTGCAGCCTCTGGCAACTTAAAGACAGACATGATTCAAGTTGTTGAAATCTCCCCCAGCCAGCCAAGGCTCAGTGTCCAAGGTGAGATGCAGACCCAGATACATCTGTGATTCTGTGATGTAGAGGCTGCCCTCTGAGCCCCACAGCCCAGCTGATCCTGGAACACCCGGGTCAGACATTGGCAGTTGGCTCCTCTGCTTCTCTCCTGCCAAAAAGAGAGTCAGACAGTGCCTGGAGTCTGAGTCAAACTCTTCTCTTGTGGGCTTTGCAGCCCATCAGAGTCCCCAGCCAGCCAAGGCTCAGTGTCAGCAGGGCAGCAGCAGTCTCACTAGTCCTGCAATCAGCCTGAGTGGGACAGACACAAAAGGTAAGCTTGTACCATCAGGAGAAAGCACTGCTCATAGAGTCATAGAATACAATCTGTAAGGTTGGAAGAGCCCTCTAAGATCATCCAGTCCAACCATCAACCCAACACCACCATGCCCACTAAACCATGTTCCCAAGTGCCATGGCCACACATATCTCAAACACCTCTAGGGATGGGAACTCCACCACCTCCCTGGGCAGCCTGCTCCAATCCCTGACCACTCTTGCAGCAAACACATTTTTTCCTAATCTCCAACCTAAACCTCCCCTGGAGCAATTTCCTCTCCTTCTGTCACCTGATACTAGGGAGCCTGACCCCCACCTCTCTATAACCTCCTTTCATGTAGTTGTGGAGAGCAGTGAGGTCTCCCCTCAGACTTCTTTTCTCCAGACTAAACAATCCCAGTTCCCTCAGCTGCTCCTCACCAGCCCTGTTCTCCAGCTTGGTTGTCCATCTCTGGACATGCTCCAGCACCTCCCTGTCTTCCTCACAGCGAGGACACCAAAACTGAATGCAGCATTCAAGGTGCAGCCTCAGCACTGCACACTCGCTGCTACTTCAGAAGGCTTAGGGATGTTTCTCTGCTGTCTTGCAAAGAAGTAAGCCAGGGTAGTTTGTCACCTGAAATCCTGTGTCATCTGTTAGCTTGTTAACAATTTTACCTTACATCTGCAGTGGGTATGGCCCAGGCCTGCTCAGTCCCTGCCTTCCAGCTCCAGGGCAGTGGCAGGAGGTGCTGGTGCATGCCCTCCTTGTGCTCCTTTGAACATATCCTCCCAGCATTGCTTTGCCATGCTGCATTTCAGGACTAGCAGTTCTCTCCCCAAACCAAACTGCTCATTTAGATGAAATTTCATTCAGACTTCTGTGGGCATCGTGGATGAGCATCAGTAAGAAAGGACACAGCTCTTGCTGGCATGCAGATATGAGAGCAAGTGACTGCTAGGTCACATTTAATTTACCCTTACCACACTGACCATAATTCTGTCTAACTAGAAGAAAACATTGCATGACAGGGCAAACAGGCAGACCATGACCTAAGTGTACACCACAGGAGCCACTAGAGCATGTTGAGCAAGCAGAAGCCACTGGAAGGAAAACACAATACTGTAGGTACCGAAAATCTTCTGCTAACATCTGCATTTCTTTATTTCCATCCTAGAAACAGCAAATCATTTTGTTTGGAAAAGACCTTTAAGATCACCAAATCCAACCAAACCCCAACTACCATGACCACTAAACTAGGTCCTGAAGCACCACATCTACACATTTCTTGAACACCTCCAGGGTTGGTGACTCCACCACCTCCCTGGGCAGCCTGTTCCAATCTCTGACCAATCTTGCAGGAAAGATTCTTTTCCTAATATCCAGTCTAAAGAGCTGAGCTTCATCATTCTGTTTTCATTCTTTCAGCTTTTAAATGGTGATAGTTTCTATCTGCAGTTCTCTGAAAGGGAGAGTGATTTGCATTGGAATGGGCTGCCCAGGGAGGTGGTGGAGTCACCATCCCTGGAGGTGTTGAAGCAAAGCCTGGCTGGGGCACTTAGTGCCATGGTCTGGTTGATTGGATAGGACTGGGTGCTAGGTTGGGCTGGATGAGCTTGGGAGGCTGTAGCCAGGTGGGGGTTGGGCTCTTCTCTCAGGCAACCAGCAACAGAACAAGGGGACACAGTCTCAAACTTCACCAGGGCAGGTCTAGGCTGGCTGTTGGACTTGATGATCTGTGAGGTCTCTTCCAACCTTGGTGATACTGTGAGACTGTGAAGTTGTTGGCAGAGAGAGTGATTGGCATTGGAATGGGCTGCCCAGGGAGGTGGTGGAGTCACTGTCCCTGGAGGTCTTTAAAAGGAGGCTGGATGGGGCACTTATGCCAGGGTTTAGTGAATTAGAAGGTGTTAGATGATAGGGTTGGACTGGATGAGCTTGGAGATCTCTTCCAACCTGGATGATTCTATGATTCTATGATAAAGGCTTTTCTCTTCTCTTCAGAATATCAGGTGTCTTCCTGTCTCAGGTGGATTAATGTTCCTCTGACAGACACTTTCTGACCAGCACTGGTGGGTTACTTGACAGAAGGTGGGGAATGGTCACACCACTGGCAAAGTGGAGCTCGTTTTTCCTGTGCTGCGTTTTTCAGCTGTGGTGGACGCACACTTGGCCTCGTGGCTGAAATGGCAGCAGCTGTAAACTTCAAAGAATAAATTCCTCCAGGCTTTTTAAGGAAGCATCTGTCCCCACCAGCAGACATCTGCATGGTTCAGCTGAGATCCTAATTGTCCAGGACTTTCATGCACGAAGTACAAGCTCTGGTTTCCCAGTCTCGTTTCAGGAGACAGCATTCCCCCATTGGAGGGGAGTTTTTCCATCTTGCTCACTGACAGGATATGGAAGGAGTGAATATCTTGCTGGAAGGACCTGGGGTTATTCTCTTAACAAATTGAGTGTGGTATCTGTGGCTTGGCATGAGCATCAGCACCAATTTGTCTCACTGCAGCCCAGACTCACTGTGAGATAGCTGATTGCCCAGAGCAGGCATGTAGGCAGGTTAGTGCACTCCTTCCAGCTGCTTTTCCTCTTGCTTTCTATTCAGTCGCTCTCAGGGACATGCTAGAACTCACCCTCAATAAAGCACAGAGTCCCTTCACAGTCTCACAGTCTCACAGTACCACCAAGGTTGGAAGAGACCTCACAGATCATCAAGTCCAACCCTTCACCACAGAGCTCAAGGCTAGACCATGGCACCAAGTGCCACGTCCAATCCTGCCTTGAACAGCTCCAGGGACGGCGACTCCACCACCTCCCTGGGCAGCCCATTCCAGTAGCCAATGACTCTCTCAGGGAAGAACTTTCTCCTCACCTCAAGCCTAAACTTCCCCCGGTGCAGCCTGAGGCTGTGTCCTCTCGTTCTGGTGCTGGCTGCCTGAGAGAAGAGAGCAACCTCCCCCTGGCTACAACCACCCCTCAGGTAGCTGTAGACAGCAATAAGGTCTGCCCTGAGCCTCCTCTTCTCCAGGCTAACCAATCCCAGCTCCCTCAGCCTCTCCTCGTAGGGCTGTGCTCGAGGCCTCTCCCCAGCCTCGTTGCCCTTCTCTGGACACGCTCAAGCATCTCAATGTCCCTCTTAAACTGGGGGGCTCAGAACTGCTCTATCTGCCTTTTGAGCCATTTTCAACCTCCTTATGCTTGAAGTTAAGGTGAGAAGGGAATAGGTTGTCTACATTTAGCCCCAAACTCTAGCAGTTGCTCTGTCACCTGCTGACCCCTCCCATAGCAGAGAAAAGGCATCAGGAAAAAGGAGAGAAGATCTCCGGCTTGAAATGAGAATGGATTTAATGAAGTAGCCAAATGAATACCAATGTCAACAGGTGAGATCCCTTCCAGCCTGTTTCTGGGATGTTTGTGACTCTCACTTTGCTAAAACACACTGTGCAAAACCATAACCTGTGTTTCATGCCTGATGCCTGTGAGGCTTTTGGTTCAGTCTGGACCCCTCCCCAGGTGATACATAATGCCTGTTCCTGGAGACCTGGAGCACAGGTCTTAGGAGGAGCAGCTGAGGGAACTGGGGTGGTTTAGCCTGGAGAAGAGGAGGCTGAGGAACGACCTGATTGCTCTCTACAGCTACCTGAGAAGAGGCCATAGCATGGTGGGTGTTGGTCTCTTCTCCCTAGTGACAAGCCATGGGAGGAGAAGAAATGGTCTCAAGTTGCACCAGGGGAGGCATGCAGAG
>WAAF01014068.1:3113-15419 GCA_013400475.1 Tricholaema leucomelas
GGTTGGACTTGATGATCTGTGAGGTCTCTTCCAACCTTGGCGATACTGTGGTACTGTGGTACTGTGTGAATTAAAATGTCTAGGTTATTTCTGTGATAAGTAATCCTTTGGTGGGATTTCCAATGTGAGCATCCATGCTGTGGTACATCTATGTGCATTATCTGTCCTGTAAGATTAAGCAAAGGAAGTATTTAACAATCTGGTAGGTCTGTATGAATGCTTGAATTAAAAACACGTGGAACAAAAACTACACTACGATTGCTTGTTACAACAGTCACCTGGACCAATAATTCAGTCCATTGCCGCTTCCTCTGCATAAGATGCAGAAGCAGATGCTACTGTGATCATCCTTGAATCACAGAACAGTTTAGGCTGGAATGGACCCTAGAGATCATCTACTCCAACCTCCCTGCCATGGGCAGGGATGCCTCCCAACTAGACTTAGCTGCTCAGGGCCTCATCCAGCCTGGCTGCAAACGCCCCCAGGGAGGTGGCATCCACAACCTCCCTGGGCAGCCTATTCCAGAGTCTCACCACCCTTGTACTGAAGAATTCCTTCCTAAGATCCAGTCTAACTCTGCTCTCCCTCAGCTTCAAACCCTTCCCCCTTGTCCTGTTGCTAGACAGCCTTATGAAAAGTCCCTCTGCAGCCTTCCTGTAGAATCCCTCAGGTACTGGAAAGCAGTTCTAAGGTCCCCAGGACTCTTCTCTAGGCTAAACAAGCCCAGGTCCCTCAGCCTATCCTCATAGCAGAGATGTTCCAGCCCTTGGATCATCTTCACCTGCACTAAGATCACTCACAGAGTTCCCTTGCAGTCGTGTCAGGGAGCGTGCAGCAGGAATATCTGGCATTTGACAGATGCTGATCACAGGACATATTTTTTTCATTAGAGAAAATTTTCTGCTTAATGAATCTTCTGTAGTTTACATGAAATCTAAGACATGTAGTCTTATGTCCTTGAAACATCTGCATTACTTTAAAATCTGAAGTTGGTATGCAGTCCAGTGAGTCACTGAGTCTCAAAGGAATTTTACCCCTATTGACTATATGTCACAACATCCAGATCATATTTATTCTGCCCATGCATATTTCTTTCCAACTATCTTCAATTCTGAAAACAGCCATTTTATCAAGGGCTGAATAACTCACCTTTACCCCACATCAGCCAGCACAGCTCTTCCTAAGAGAGGTGAAAGAAAATAGGCAATGTAGCTTACTGAGCACCTCAGGAGTTCTTCTGACAATTTTGCAAGGCTCAATAACTTCCTGGTACTGAAAGTAAGAATGATGCCACAGCCAAAAGAAACACAGCAGCGCCAAGAGGAATAACAACCTGAGTATTGCAGAATGATAGAATCAACCAGGTCAGAAGAGACCTCCAAGCTAATTCAGTCCAACCTAGCACCCACCCTATCCAATCAACCAGACCATGGCACTAAGTGCCCCAGCCAGGCTTGGCTTCAACACCTCCAGGCACGGCGACTCCACCACCTCCCTGGGCAGCCCATTCCAATGCCAATCACTCTCTCTGACAACAACTTCCTCCTAACATCCAGCCTAGACCTCACCTGGCACAACTTGAGGCTGTGTCCCCTTGTCCTGTTGCTGGTTGTCTGGGAGAAGAGACCAACCCCACCTGGCTACAGCCTCCCTTCAGGTAGTTTCAGACAGCAATGAGGTCACCTCTGAGCCTCCTCTTCTCCAGGCTAAACACCTCCAGCTCCCTCAGTCTCTCCTCACAGGGCTGTGCTCCAGACCCCTCACCAGCATCATTGCCTTTCTCTGGACATGTTCCAATACCTCAACATCTCTCTTGAATTGAGGAGCCCAGAACTGGACACAGCAATCAAGGTGTGGCCTGACCAGTGCTGAGTACAGGGGCAGAATAACCTCCCTTGTCCTGCTGGCCACACTGCTCCTGATCCAGGCCAGGATGCCATTGGCTCTCCTGCCCACCTGGGCACACTGCTGGCTCATCTTCAGCTACTATCTACCAGCACCACCAGGTCCCTCTCTGCCTGGCTGCTCTCAGCCACTCTGTCCCCAGCCTGTAGTGCTGCTTGGGGTTGTTGTGGCTAACGTGTAGAACCCTGCACTTGTGCAGAACCCTGCACTTGGCCTTATTCAATCTCATCCCACTGGCCTCTGCTCACCCATCCAGCCTGTCTAGGTCCCTGTGGAGGGCTCTCCTACCCTCCAACAGATCCACACCTGCTCCTAGCTTGGTGTCATCTGCAAAAATCATGTTCAACAACAGAAGTTCACAGCAACTCCTGAAGAGACTTGCTCAAGACATCTCATGCCCAAAGAGAGGAAATAGCCAGTCACAGCTCTGGCTGAGCTCTCCACTGCACTCCTCCTCTTGAGTGGAGATGAGCAAAGGCAGTGACATCCTCAATCATCTCATCTCCATTCTAGGCAAGTGGAGGAGCTTCCATATCATTAAGAAGAATACTAACTTGCTTGTGGGTGATTCTTCCAACATCAATTTCACTCACTACAGAGTTTTGGAAAAGATTAGTCAATGGAAATGTATAGGCAGCAGTAGTTGTTTCTAATCAGCTCCTTGGCACATGCTGTCAAATTTCACATCTTGTTTCAATAAAGACAAAACTTGTCCACCTCCTCATTTCAAGGAACCCTTAACATGTCCTTCACCTTTCCAACAATATCATGAAATATACTCCTGATGTAATAATGCAGTTATTTTTGACTAAGCACAGCCAACAATACTATCAGAGATCTATTATGTCCTAGTCAGGAAGCAGAAATCAATTCAAAGTGGCTAAGGGAGCCTTCAGGGGAAACAAAACAAAACAAAACAAACAAAAACCTCAAACCAAACCAAACAGGCAAGACAAGAAAAGCAAAAGAACCATGTTGTTTGTTTGTTTTTATATTCAGACCCACATCAGAATGTAAGGAGATTGGTTACAAATGTGACAGACACTTCAAGAGGCCTGAAGAGTTGTTACAGATATTATTTCAGTCTAGCATTCAGACTGAAAATGTCAATGCTGAACATGATTTTCCACACCAAGCAGCTTTACCTCCCCTGGCTTATTAACTGATGCATCAGTATATGATACAGGCAAGCACTGAAAGTTGACTTACAGGCTTTTATTAAATCACATCAGTGTACAAAGTCTCTAGATAAGGCAATGAGCTTCTTAGAAGGAGTCTCTTGGGAAATAAAAAAAACCACAGCAGGCATTCTCTTCTCTGGGCATCTTTAATACTTGGCTGGTTGTCATCAGACACCAGTGAGCAAACCTAAACTGCAGGAGATGGTTACAAGAACAATGGCAGGAGCCAAGAACAGCACCAGGGACACTATGCATCAAAGAATTCCATTTCTTCTCTACCTTCATACGAAAGAGAGCAATGACATGGGGTGGCAGACTGTCCCACAAGCCCATGCCAGTACACAAGCCCCTAGCTGCATTCACAGCCAAAACCCAAAACTGTGAGCAATTACAGTTAGATCCCTCAATGAATATAGATCAGCAATGAAGACAACCTATCATTAAAAACTAACAGCCTATCCTAAGTCTGGGATACTGTTTACAGTTCTGGAGCCCTCAACAAAAGAGAGACATGGAACTGCTGGAGCCAGTCCAGAGGAGAGCCACAAAGATGATCAGAGGGCTGCAGCAGCTCTGCTATGAGGACAGGCTGAGAGAGTTGGGGCTCTGCAGCCTGGAGAAGAGAAGGCTTGGAGGAGACCTTAGAGTGGCTTTGCAGTATCTGAAGGGAGCCTACAGGAAGGCTGGGGAGGGACTATTGACAAGGTCTGGGAATGTCAGGACGTGGGGGAATGGGTTTGAACTGGCAGAGGGGAGATTTAGACTGGATGTTAGGAGGAAGTTCTTTACAGTGAGGGTGGTAAGACACTGGCACAGGTTGCCCAGGGAGGTTGTGGATGCTTCCTCCCTGGAGGCATTTAAGGCCAGGCTGGATGAGGCCTTGAGCAGGCTGCTCTCGTGGGGGGGGTCCCTGGCTATGGCAGGGGGTTGGAGCTGGATGATCCTTGAGGTCCCTTCCAACCTAAACCATTCTATGATTCTATGATTCTAAGTCCTTGTTGCACATTGGATAGATATCAGTAACCAAAGTTCATGTAAATCAGGACTAGGAAAGGCCAGATCAGGTTGCCTAATCTGGCTTGTTATATAACCTAGGCCACCACACTCACATTGTAACTGATCTGGAACTCAAAGCAAGAAATTGTGACAGACTAGCAGAGACCTTTGAAAAGTGTATCTAATCTCGATCAAGTCAAGATACACAGGCATGGATGCTCATTTCAGTTCCACTGTTTACTTCATTGACAAGAGCAAAATTTAAACAAAATGCAGAATTAATAAGAATTCAGTCCTCAGGCAGTGAAAAGAAATCTAAGAAGCTGTTTGGGGAGGCTATTCTCCTGAAACAAATGCATTTTTCATGAAGCAAAATGAGAAGCTGGTGTTTGCTACGAGAATCCTTGGGCAGTCTTGCTCTTATTCCCTGTATACACAAATGAGCAGATGCAACCAAGCAATTGGCTTCAGACACTGCAATAAAAATGCTGTAGGATGTTTCTAAAGGGACTCAGTCGTTTCCTTCTGGTGGAAGAGCATTTTCATTTTGGATCACTACATCTGAACTGGTTTTCATATTTTAGGTATTGTAGGAAGCAATAAGCACAATAAGCGCTGCCCATCCACACTCCAGTTATTAAATGCAATCATATGTTAATTCTTCATATTGCTTCACATACAATGGGAATACACTTTGCATTAATCTATGTCTGAGAAATAGCTCATGAATAATTCAGTCTGTGATAACTCCTGCAATCAGAGAATTATTTGAATACATCTTACTAGTGTTGGATGAACTCCCATCATTATCGGTTCAAGGAATTCCATGCAAAGTAAAAGAAAAAAAGGCTACAATTGCTCCAAACTCTGCTATTAGCAACTAAAATAAAAATCACACTGGATGCATAAAAATCCCTACTGCTATCCAAATATATAAATAAATACCTAAAATACATATAAATAAGTACATAAAATACATATAAATAAGTACATCTCTCTGGGGAGAATCATAGAATCAACCAGGTTGGAAGAGACCTCCCAGATCATCCAGCCCAATCTATCACCCAGCCCTAGCCAGTCAACCAGACCATGGCACTAAGTGCCTCAGCCAGGCTTTTCTTGAACACCTCCAGAGACAGCGACTCCACCACCTCCCTGGGCAGCCCATTCCAATGGCAAATCACTCTCTCTCTGTAAATCACTCTTTCTGTGGATGGGAGGTCTCTTGAGAGATTCAGGGATGTAAACTCAGAGGGAGAGAGATGCATCCCAAATCCATTTTCGTCCCAACAAACCACAAGCTTTTGCACAGACGTCTTCTAGTTGGGGCTTTGAAAGTTTACCCCTTGGAGCATACCCAACAGCAGAGGAAATGATAAGTGCTCCAAATCCATTTCACGTAACCACAACTGTGACCTCTCTGCCCCTGTCCTCCAGAAAAGATTCTGAAGAACACACCACGTGAGAAAAACTGAAACCAAATTGGTGTTTATCATCCCCTAGTGGGTTGAGAGGCATGGCAGTCTTTTGCTTCATTAAATCCTAGTTCTCTACTTTGCTTTTTCAGATTCGTTTTTATCCTTCTTCTCTCCTCCTGTGCAAGCTGTACTGTCTTCCTTTTCAACTGTAATTAGCCCTTTTCAATAGTAATCCTTTCTCAAGCAGCCTAGATTTTCACCCCTTTGTACTGAACCAGATTCCTCAACATTTGATCCAGTAACTGACTTATGGTACCCTCTAATACCTCATTTGCCACCTCTGCATACCACCTGAACTATCCACTTTCCACGCTCTCATTACCTCTTCCTTTGTGCTTCTCACCTCATTCTCTCTAGTGTATAGGATTACCCATTCTTCTTCTGTCCAATAAACCTTGCTCTTTTCTTGCTTTACCTCTAATCTTATTTTCCCAACCTATATTTCAAGCCTTCCCCACCCCCCCAATTTAATTCACGTTTAATGAGACTTTAGCTGAGTACTTTGAGCTGTTGCTTTGTATGGTGTGACAAAGAAAATCAATGATAACCACAAAGAGTACTAAAATACACAAACCAGAAGCACAAAAGGGTTGTTCCAATGTGCTGCATGCGTGTATAGAGTGCAGTTAAGCTATCCTATCTCCCTGGTGAGCTCTGGTGAATCTCCCTCTGTAGCAATACAGAAAACAGGCAAAAGCTTCCTTCCTACTAGACTGTATAAACACAGAGAGATAGAGGGCAGTTTGGAATGTCCTGTGAGTTAAAAATTATCAGCTCTTTGTAAAGGTATAAAAGTTTTGCTTTTCTGAGTATGAGCCAGCAGTGTGCCCAGCTGGCAAAGAATGCCAAAGGCATCCTGGCTGGGATTAGAAATGCTGTTTCAGCAGGAATAGAGAGGTGATTGTCCACTTGTACTCTGCTCTGGTGAGGCCACACCTTGAGAGTGTTGAGTTCAGTTTGGGGCAAGAAAGATCTGGAGGTGCTGAAGCCAGTGCAGAGGAGGGCAACAATGACGGGGAAGGGCAACAATGAAGGAGAATAAATCTTATGAGGAGTGACGGAGGGAGCTGGGAATGGTTAGTCTGAAAAAGAGGAGGCTGAGGGAAGACCTCATTGCTGTCTACAGCTACCTGAAAGGACATAGTGGAGAGGTTGGTGCTGCTATCTTGTCATAGGTAATTAGTGACAGAACAAGAGGGAATGGCCTCAAGCTGCAACTGGGTAGGTTGAGACTGAACATTAGGAAACATTTTCCCCAGTAAGAGTGGTCAGGCATTGGAATGAGCTGCCCAGAGAGTTGGTGGAGTCACCAACCCTGGATGTGTTTAAAGGTCATTTGGAGGTGGTGCTTGGGGATATGGTTTAGGGTGAACTTTGTAGAGTAGGGATACTGGTTGGAATTGGTGATCCTGAGGGTCTTTTCCAACTGGAATGATTCTGTGATTCTGTAATCACATTTGGAGTCAACAGTCACTGTCACCAGACACAGACAGGCTGAGTCCTGCCACAGCCACGTTTATTGAACTCCAAAGACAATTTGATGTGTGCCCTTAAACTTCACTCCCTAAACACAGCTTCTGTTTGAATGAAAAATACAACAACAAAGATGCAGCAAGAGAACACAGAGAACATTAAAGCAGATAAAGAAGCATTTCTTTATTTAATGGTAGTAAAGATGTTATACACAGATGGCCTTTATAGAGACAAGAGCTTCGTCCACTTCCCTAGCACAAAGGGCTTTAACTAGAGAGTAAAGGCTTTGCACCCTTAGGCAGAGAGCCATGGGCTGGTGATGCCAAGACATTCACGTGCCAGATCTCACATATGGGCAAACAGCTCATTTTTGCCTACAGAAGAGGCATGCCACAGGGGGCTGCTGAGAGCTGCACGCTTGATGTGACCCTTGCAGAAACAGAGCAGGTGTGCAGTGTCAGGCTGCAGTGAGAGCTAGCTCCACTCAGGCTCCTCCACAGATAGGCCTCTCTAGTGACAGAGCTAACACACCCTCAATTCCCTCAGGAGGACTGTCACTGTTTCCCTGTCTTTTTATACCCTAAATATTTCCAGCTTAGACAAGATACAAACAGTCATGACCATAACAGGGTCCCAGTTCATTTGCAGATTGGTGGCACCTGGCTCACCAGAAGTTCATACCCCTGAACATGTGCTTCTCCAAAGATGAGCCCAGAAAAGTGACCAATCCAAACTGCACTGTACTTGGTTTACATTCTTCCAGAGCATCCATGGTGATGCATCCACTCCTCAAGCAGGACGGATCGCAAGGATTTTAACCTGCATTACTGCTAGTTTCATGTAAGAGCTATGAATAATATGCCCACAGCTTGGATGGCAACACTGTGCTGGGTCAGGAACTGGCTGGAGGGCCGAGCCTAGAGAGTGGTGGTGAATGGTGCCACATCCAGCTGGCATCTGTCACTAGTGATGTCACTCAGGGATCAGTGCTGGGCCCCATCCTCTTTAACATCTGCAAAGATGATCTGGATGAGGACATCGAGTCAGTCATCAGCAAGTTTGCAGATGACACCAAGCTGGGGGCTGATGTGGCTGGGCTGGAGGGCAGAAGGGCTCTGCAGCGGGACCTCGACTGCCTGCACAGATGGGCAGAGTCCAAGGGGATGGCATTCAATGGCTCCAAGTGCCAGGGGCTGCACTTTGGCCACAACAACCCCATGCAGAGTTACAGGCTGAGGTTGGAGTGGCTGAGAGCAGCCAAACAGAGAGGGATCTGGGGGTGCTGATCGATACCCACCTGAACATGAGCCAGCAGTGTGCCCAGGTGGCCAAGAGAGCCAGTGGCATCCTGGCCTGCATCAGGAATGGTGTGGCCAGCAGGAGCAGGGAGGTCATTCTGCCCCTGTACTCTGCACTGGTTAGACCACACCTTGAGTACTGTGTCCAGTTCTGGGCCCCCCAGTTTAAGAGGGACATTGAGATGCTTGAACGTGTCCAGAGAAGGGCAACGAGGCTGGGGAGAGGCCTCGAGCACAGCCCTACGAGGAGAGGCTGAGGGAGCTGGGATTGTTTAGCCTGGAGAAGAGGAGGCTCAGGGCAGACCTTATTGCTGTCTACAACTACCTGAGGGGTGGTTGTAGCCAGGAGGAGGCTCCTCTCTTCTCTCAGGCAGCCAGCACCAGAACAAGAGGACACAGCCTCAAGCTGTGCCAGGGAAAATTTAGGCTTGAGGTGAGGAGAAAGTTCTTCCCTGAGAGAGTCATTGGCTACTGGAATGGGCTGCTCAGGGAGGTGGTGGAGTCGCTGTCCCTGGAGCTGTTCAAGGCAGGATTGGACGTGGCACTTGGTGCCATGGTCTAGCCTTGAGCTCTGTGGTGAAGGGTTGGACTTGATGATCTATGAGGTCTCTTCCAACCCTGGTGATACTGTAATAACCAAAACCATGGGGGTAAGAGAGGTTAATGGGATTGATTTGTCAGACTGCATTCATTCCCAGAATGCTGGAATGGGAGATTTTGCTCCCTCAGAAATGTAAGTATTACTATCAGATGTCTAGAGGGCAAGCACCACAGAACAGAAGCATGTGAACCCTTATCAGACCATCTTCCATGTGCATTATTGTCAGAAATAATGTAATTAGGGACAGTAACATGGGTTTCTCAAATAACTCATGCTAATTATCGTTAAAATGATAATTAAATATTCAATTGCAAGAAATACAAAGGAGATTGAGCAATTCCATGTCACGTCTTTGTCACGGTGAATATGTTTTAAA
This sequence comes from Tricholaema leucomelas, assembly GCA_013400475.1. Lineage (NCBI taxonomy): Eukaryota > Metazoa > Chordata > Aves > Piciformes > Lybiidae > Tricholaema lacrymosa > Tricholaema leucomelas. The sequence goes on from WAAF01014068.1 coordinate 12,423, forward strand.
TTAAGATAGAAGCTCATTAAACCCAGCTGATATTATGGATCTACATATGACAGTTTGACTATGCACTTCCATTGCCATTAAATTCAGAACACCCCACAGTGCTATGGAGAGAGGCACTACCACTTACTTAAGATGAGGTGCTCTGTTAAACTGATGGAACCATTCAAATACATGAAAATGGGGAAATCCTCTTCCCTGTGCACCACTTGCCAGGCAGCTCCTTTACAGTGCAGCTCCATAAGTACTCCCACCATGCCAGTGAACAAACGACAGACCTCTGCACAGGAATGGCTCACAGCAAGCAGGAACTTCTTAACATGACTTCATCATCAAAACTAGAGGGTCTCCTGTGCTATCTAACCTGCACACCTCACTGTCCAAGGGAACTCCCTGAAATCTGCTCTGAAACATGTTTAGTCAGCTTTGGCTGACTGTTACAAACTGCTTGAGCCCCAAGCACGCATGGTAAGTGGTAGCAGAATAAACAGGCACCCTGCTGTCGTGGAAGGCTAATAGGCCTAAAACATGCCCTGGCTTGCTCTACCCTTCTGCTGATGGGGAAAGCAAAGGCAGGAGGAAAGCAAAGGCTTAGGCCATTATATCCCCTCCCAAAGAGAATAAGGGTAAACAAGCCCTGGTTTCACCTAATATGGTCAGTTTGGCAACGTGCCATTCTGACTGGTGAATCTCTGTGGCCAAAAGAGCCATTACACTCAGGCAAATAATATAAATGGAGCTAGGTTGCAAGCAATGTTCTGCTCCGACAACATACTCTCGACTCTCTGCTCAGACAACATGCTCTACTCTGCCTCAGTGTGTTCTGCTGTGCCTTCTGCTTCAGACCAGAAAAGCTTTGGTGTACAAGCACTGACCACGTAGAACCTTGCGATGCTTCAAGTTTACTGTGCTGGGCCCAGGCCTGTTCAACATCTTTATTGATGATCTGGACCAGGGGATTGAGTCCAGCATCAGTAAGTTTGCAGATGACACCAAGCTAGGAGCAGGTGTGGAGCTGTTGGAGGGTAGGAGAGCACTGCAGAGGCACCTTGCCAGGCTGCATGGGTGGGCAGAAGCCAATGAGATGAGATTTAACAACTCTTTGGCCACAACAACCCCAAGCAGCACTACAGGCTGGGGACAGAGTGACTGGAGAGCAGACAGGCAGAAGGGGACCTGGGGGTACTGGTAGATAGTAGCTGAACATGAGTCAGCAGTGTGCCCAGGTGGGCAGGAGAGCCAATGGCATCCTGGCCTGGATCAGGAGCAGTTTGGCCAGCAGGACAAGGGAGGTTATTCTGCTCCTGTACTCAACACTGGTCAGGCCACACCTTGATTGCTGTGTCCAGTTCTGGGCTCCTCAATTCAAGAGAGATGTTCAGGTGCTGGAAGGTGTCCAGAGAAGGGCAACAAAGCTGGTGAGGGGCCTGGAACACAGCCCTGTGAGGAGAGGTTGAGGGAGCTGGGGGTGTGCAGCCTGCAGAAGAGGAGGCTCAGGGCAGACCTCATTGCTGTCTGCAACTGCTTGAAGGAAGGCTGTATTTAGGTGGGGTTGGTCTCTTCTCCCAGGCAACCAGCAACAGAACAAGGGGACACAGCCTCAGGTTGTGCCGGGGGAGGTCTAGGCTGGATGTTAGGAGGAAGTTGTTGGCAGAGAGAGTGATTGGCATTGGAATGGGCTGCCCAGGGAGGTGGTGGAGTCGACGTCCCTGGAGGTGTTCAAGAAAGGACTGGCTGGGGCACTTAGTGTCATGGTCTGGTTGACAAGACAGGGCTGGGTGATCTTGGAGGTCTCTTCTAACCTGGTTGATTCTATTATTCTATGATTTCCAGCCCTTGAAGAACTTCCTAACCTGCTCTGACACTGTTTGGAGAAAACTAGGGATGACCTTGAAAAAGAGCCAGGTCAACAAGCAGAAGAAGATAAATCCAAGCGATGGATCCACCCAAGAAGTTTGAGACGAGAGAGTTCCCCTTTCTAGATTGACAGGAAATGTGCATCATTTATTTCTCCCACATTGTCTTTTCCATAAAGTTTTTACTTGACATTCCTTGCATCTTATATGAGTGACAGGAAGGAGTAACTTACAACAATTGTCCCTTTCCAAAGTTCACCACACTTGGAAATGAAGTCAGATAAACAGAAGTGAAGCCTTAACATTGAAGGTTACTTAATACATCTGTTATCAGGCTTTATCAAGCCATTTCCTTCTGCCACTTCATATTTATCATTTGTTCCTAATGCACCTAGCCTCTGGGTGACAGGAACATTTGCTACTCAACACATGAAAGTAAGTTAATCATGATGGATTATTTGCCAGGCCTGACCTTTTCAGAGCTGCTGTCCCACTCCCAACACCTGCAATGTTCATGGAGTGAAATAGGAAGCTGTGTCAGTGGCAACTCAATTATCTGACCCCTGATATTATTGTGTGGTCTGGCTTGTAATTCTTTTCTTAACGGGAAAAGAAATACCCAGGCCTTCAAAGGCAAAATAAATAAGGGAAAGGCTCACTAAACACTCAAGCACAGGACTTCAAGCACTGTCTTCTTCACAGCTTTGCCCAGCAATATTCACTGAAGCATTTGATGAGATTCAGTGTTAACCCCACCCCGTTAATTTACAGCACAGGGATGGAGCACCCTATGAAAAAGAAGCCTGTTCAGCAGTGATTTAAAAAGCTGGGTGCAGAGAAGATAAGGAAACACTTCCTTCACTTGGAGGGGATACTTCTCCCACTCCATGTTCTTTCTAAGTATGGTATCTACAGATAGCTCGGTGTCTTGAAGATGACTAACACACAGGGGCTGTGAAACCATCTCAGTTTAACTCTGGCTACAAAAGAAGTCTGCAATGGTTCAAGCTCATAACGAGCACCAACTAGGACATGGCAAAGGGAGTGATAGAATAGAATAGAATAGAATAGAACAGAACAGAACAGAACAGAACAGAATAGAATAGAATAGAATAGAATAGAATAGAATAGAATAGAATAGAAT
>WAAF01014068.1:28420-50749 GCA_013400475.1 Tricholaema leucomelas
ATGGCCTGGGCACACCTCTGCAGCCTGTCCAGGTCCCTCTGGATAGATCCCTGCCCTCTAGCAAGTCAACTGTGCCACACAGCTTGGTGTCATCTGCAGACTTGCTGAGGGTGCACTGATTCTTCTCTCCATGTTGCTGACAAAGATGTAAACAGCATTGGTGCCAGCACTGACCCCTGAGAGATGCCTTCTGGCACTGGTCTGCAGATGGACATTGTGCCCTTGATCACCACTCTCTGTGCCACCATCCATCCAGTTCCTTATACAGCAGTGCTTCACCCATACAGTCTGTGTCTTTCCAGTCTGGTGACCAGGATGTCATGTGGGACAGAGTCAAATGCCTTACTCAGGTGCATGCAGATGATGTCAGTTGCCCTCCCCTTGTCCACTGTTGCTGTGACTTCATTATAAAAAGCCACTAAATTTATCAGAAAGTCAGAAAGTATCCAAATCCTAGCACCTGAAGTAACTAGAAAACTTGATGACATCATCAACATTTTCAGACTACAAGCTGCCACTTTTCATATAGTCACACACAGATTCATAAAATAGCAGGTTGGAAGGGACCCCATGGATCATCCTGTCCAACCTATCAGGGTAAGAATGTAGTTGAAATGAGCTGACCCAGCACCCTGCCAAGCTGGGCCTTGAAACTTTCAATTGTAGGGGAATTCACCTCCTCCCTTTGGAGTTTATTCCAATGTCTGATAGCTCAAATCATGAAAATGACAATCAGAGTCCACAGGAGTGGACTCCCTCCCCCCTCCCTGTTTCCCTCCCTTGAGAAATAACCAGATCAATCCCTGTATATCCCACATGATAAATCTGGAGATCTGAGGTGAGATGTCACAAAGACAACGTGGAAGTTAGAGGAAAAAAGGTTAGGTTGGATTAGACTTAAGGCAGAGACAGCCACAGAGACCAGATCTCCAAAAAGAAGGAACAGAAGTGAGAGCGAACGGAGCAGTGTGTGAGAAGTGAGTGTCTTAGCTAGTTGCATTTCTCAGCAGAAAAAAAAGGGATGTAGAATAGAATAGAATCAACTAGGCTGGAAGAGACCTCCAAGATCACCCAGTCCAACACAGCACCCAGCCCTAGCCAGTCAACTAGATCATCCAGTCTTTTCTTGGACACCTCCAGGGACTGCAACTCCACCACCTCCCTGGGCAGCCCATTCCAATGCAAATCACTCTGTCAAGAACCTCCTCCTAACATCCAACCTATACCTCCCCTGGCACAACTTGAGACTGTGTCCCCTTGTTCTGTTGCTGGTTGGCTGGGAGAAGAGATCAACCCCACCTGGCTACAACCTCCCTTCAGGTAGTTGTAGCCACTAATGAGGTCACCCCTGAGCCTCCTCTTCTGCAGGCTGCACACCCCCAGCTCCCTCAGCCTCTCCTCATAGCACTTGCTGTTGTTTTTATTTCTTTCCTCTCACAGTGAAGGATTTCATTTCTCTCAGTAAAATATTCCAATTAGCCTCAAACCAGCACACTTTGATAAGAAAAGTACTCCAGATCTTTACAAAGCACAGTGCGTTCCTATTTGTGAACAAACCAAAACAATCCCTGCATATTAATGGCAGCCAGGCTTTCTGTTGGACTGCTCTGTTCTCTTTGAGAAGATGAAGCACCTTAGCATTTCCCTCCTTTTAAGAGAGTAATATCCCTGTCTGCAACTAGAAGTGGTAAGGCTAACAATAAATAATGACAAAGTACTGTTCAGTGGTGCCAGATACTCTCTTTGGCTTTGGGTTTTTTTCTGATGCATTGATATCTAAATTTATTCTTAGAAAATTACTTCCACTGTGTACATTTTTAGGGTAAAACTAACCTTATCCCACAATTATTTTTAAATGTTAAAAAGTGACAACAAATGCAAAGAGAAATTAAGTATGAAACTACTACACTGAAGTTTAAATATGTAGCAGGAAAAAACAAATCTTTGCAAAAGTCCCTTGTGTGCACTTCACAAGTTTCTTCAAGATTAATTCTAAGGATGTTCATTATATTCATCTTTTTTTACCACCTCTACACCAGAGCTATGAATCTTGCCTAAAATTTTGGCACAGTGAGCAATATCAGTTCATCTGAAGGCAGATTTGCACCTGGCTTCTGATTGTTGGCAAAAGCTTAACTCAATGGAACCCATCAGTCTGTTCTCTGCCACGCACTTTATTTTTTATTGCAATGTATTATTAATGCAGTCACCTCAGCAAGCCTTATACTATATGAAGAGGGACATTTGGAATGATGCAAGATACAGAATTTTAATAAACTAAGAAGTTACACTGTGTAGTAGTTCAATATTAAAAGACAACTGAACTGGTGAATATTTGCCGTAACATCTATTGACTGTAGGAGAAACAAGAGCAAAGCTAACAGAAACTTAGCAGAGAAAGCTAATGACAGAATCTGAAGCAGATGCCATCTAGGTAAATACATTATTCTATGAGAACAGATCATCAGATTTTATTGTTATGGAATCTGTACCCCAAAACAAATCTACTCCTTCTCCAAAGCAAAGCACATACAACATATGCATTAGGTACTTGAGCTGTCACATTGCCTCTGTTTGACAACGGGCAATTAGTTTTGGCAGGAAGAGATAAGGTCGGTGAACTGATGAAACGCCCTGAATGGACTCACTGCCCAAGCAAAACCAAGGAAGCCAGTCCTAGTCCCAAAGAAAAACTGCCATAACTCAGAGAGCCCAGTACAGATCGTCACTCAAACTGTAGTGGTGGAACCCCACAAACTGGCACCTGAAGATTGCTCAGTGCCTAGGATTTGGTCTGAGGCTTTGTGACCTGAAAAGTGAGCTTGTTGCAATCACTTGTTTGCCCACATTGGAGAAAATCTTCTACATTTGCTTCACTTTAAAATACACTTCTTTTGAGATCAGCCAACCAGAACCCAGATTTCATTCAGTTTTCTCATTTGCCTTTGGATCATAGAATCATAGAATCAAACAGATTGGAAGAGACCTCCAAGATCATCCAGTCCAACCTATCACCCTATGCACCTTTACCCCAAAGCAACGCTACAAGTTTGGGGCAGTGTGGCTGGAGAGCTGGCTGGTAGAAAGAGATCTGGGGGCAGCTGAATTGGAGCCAGCAGTGTGCCCAGGTGGCCAAGAAGGCTAATGGCATCCTGACTTGGATTACAAATATGCTGTGACCAGCATGAGTAGGGAGGTGATTGTCCCCTTGGACTTGGTTTTGGTGAATCCACACCTCAGGTTTTGTGTTCAGTTTGGGACACTACAAAACAAGGGAGATGTGGAGGTGCAGGCCCAGAGGAGGGCAACAAAGCTGGGGAAGGGCCTGGAGAATAAATCTGATGAGGAGTGACTGAGGGAGGTGGGATTGGTTAGTGTGAAACAGAGGAGGCTGAGGGCAGAGCTCATTGCTGTCTACAGCTACTTGAGGGGACACTGTGGAGAGGCTGCTGCTCGGCTCTGCTCTGCTCACAGGTGACTGGAGACAGAACAGGGGGAATGGCCTCAAACTGAGTCTGAGTAGGTTTAGATTGAATATTAGGAAAAAGTTTTTTATAGAGAGAATAGTCAAGGAATGGAATGAGCTGCCTAGGGAGGAGGTGGAGTCACCAACCCTGGCTGTGTTTAAGGGTCGTTTGGATGTGACGCTCAGGGATATGGTTTAAGGTGAATCTTGTAGAGTAGGGTTAGAGGTTGGACTTGGTGATCCTGAGGGACTTTTCCAACCTGGATGTTTCTGTGATTCTTTCAACTATTAAAAACCCTCATGTTACCGAGGAGAGGGTTTTCCGTCTTACATGCCTTTTACAGCTTATGTTCAACTAACAATCACCTTCAAGTAATTTTAAGTCATTCTAAATAAGGTCAATTTTTTTATTATTCTCTAGAGTAAGCAGGGCTGCAGAAAACAAAAGCATGTGAAATATTACTACTTTGGACAGCAAATCACTCCTAAGCTCAGTTTTCACTATCAGAATTAATTAGTTTTAGAGTTTTGTATGTGCTGTTTAAACTTTGTGTTAACTGGCTCCAGTTCAACAAGCAGGACCTCTCTGGAAAAGTCAGCTAATGAAATCCAGTTCTTTATCACAGCGCTGGAGCAGTTGGAGGAGCACACCATCTGATACCTGCAGCACAGAAAGCAAATACTATTTCATGCTTCACGGCATCAACTAATCATAGCAGAGGCTGTGACAGATCCACTCACAGGCTGCATCGTATCCTTGGGCCAGTGTACTTTGGGAGATAGGTCAGTACCAGAGCACTCAGTTCTGGCAATTTAAACACATGCTTAGAGGCGACAGCGTGCTCAGCTTCAGCTGAAGCCAGTGCATAAGAGCCCTGTAATTGGGCCCAAATGGGATTGTTGAGGACCCAAGGGCAGCAATCCTGACAGCTTTCATGCTCCAGACCAGCTCACAATCCCTTCACTCCTAAGTAAGGATGACGAGCTGCAGTTTGCCATGCTGGAACTGACAGGAAGGGATCTACCACTCCAGGGAGCCCAAGGACTTCTTCAAAGGCACTGGGAGAGAAGCCTGACCAACATCGGGCAACACAAGGCTTGCAGAGAATCATAGAACGGCTTAGGTTGGAAGAGATCTCAAGGATCATCCAGCTCCAACTCCCCAGCATAGGCAGGGACACCTCCCACTAGAACAAGTTGCTCAAGGCCTCATCCAACCTGGCCTTGAACACCTCCAGGGAGGGAGCATCCATAACCTCCCCAGGCAACCTGTGTCAGTGCCTCACCACCCTCACTGGAAAGAGCTTCTTCCTAACATCCAGTTCAAATTTCCCCTCTACCAGTTTAAACCCATTACCCCTTGTCCTGCCATTACTAGACCTTGTAAATAGACTCTCTCCAGCCCTCCTGTAGACCCCCTTCAGATGCTCCAAGGTCTCCTGGAAGCCTTCTCTTCTCCAGGCTGCAGAGCCCCAACTCTCTCAGCCTGTCCTCATAGCAGAGCTGCTGCAGCCCTCTGAGCATCTTCATGGCCTTCTCTGGACTCACTCCAGCAGTTCCATGTCCTTCTTGTGCTGGGGGCTCCAGAACTGCACACAGGACTCCAGGTGGGGTCTGAGAAGAGCAGAGTAAAGGGGGAGAATCACCTACCTTGCCCTGCTGGCCACACTGCTCTGGCTGCAGCCCAGCACAGGGTTGCTGTCTGGGCTGCACTCACACTGCAGGCATATGTTGAGTTTTTCATCACCCCAGACCCCCAGGTCCTTCTCCTCAGGGCTGCTCTCTGTCAATCTGCCACACAGCCTGTATCTGTGCTTGGGATTGCGCTGACCCCAAGCCAATGTTCAGAGCCAATGTATCTTAGGCCTTCTCAAACAACTGCAGCTGCAAGCAACCTCTCAGAAGCCCTGAATGCAGAACTCCCTGCCTGCAGGAGAGAAAAGCACGTTGTGACAAACACAAGCACACACTGCTTCCCCTCAGCTTGTGTAGTGGCTTAAGGGACTTTCCCCCACAGTGCTGACATTTACCAGACACGCTCCAACGGCTTGGAGACGAGCTAAAGCTATACTGACAGCAAAGCTAAACTTACAAGCATATACACACACACTACATTTACATGCATCTACAGTTATATACAATTGAGAAATAATAGAGAACTCCAAATTCCCTCCCGGACAAACAAGCCCAGGAGGGGCTCAAAGCACCCCTCTCTCTCTTCCAGTCAGAACACAAAACAACCAGCAAAGCTTACTTTGTTATCTGGAAATGCTAGCCAGGGTTAGTGGAAGAGATCAGAGGTATCAGTGAACAAATCCACCGCTCAGGAATGAAGAACAAATTGTTTATACTTTGACTTTTTATCCCTTTCAGCAAACCAATGAACGATACAGACTTCCTCATTATTTTCTTTTTACAACCAAGGATCTAATTTCTCCTATTAAAAATATTCCAATTAGCCTCAAAGCAGCACAGCTTGAAAGGCAGACTAAGGTACATTAGAAAATGTCCTGTGCAACCTGTGGCTTCTGCTATCCGGCGTTGCCAGGGTGTCGCTGCTCCGTTCTATCGTTGCCCACATTCTCCGTCACCTGTTGCTGCCAGTAATCTGACAAACGCAATGACATACTTTGGATTGAAGCAGGTGATCTTTACTCCAGGCCAGTGCAAGTGTAAGACCCATGCAGGACAAATGACCCAGGACCAGACAGGATAGGTTTCCCAAAAAACACCCTGCACTGACTCTTCTATCCCATCATACAAACAACATATTAACACAATCCAGGCGAGTACAGCCCAGTCTTTAACATATATCATATCTTGGTTTTCTCCCGGGCCAGGTGTCCCACTATCTTTTCTCCACCGTGGGAGGCATCCTAAAGCTGTGGGAATGCAGGTCGAATGCTTACACACAGCTTATTATTCTTCTCTCTTACATTGGATTCCCACACCATGGAACAGGAAATACTGTGGATTTAGAAACCAGACATACAAATGGTCATCCTTCTTGAAAGTCAAACTGATCATACGCTACCAGTGCTGCTAATGCTACGTTCCTTTCTGAATTCCATGATCTCTGATGAGTTTTAGCCAACCTCATAGTGTTATGAAGGGGGCTAGTTGAATCTGAGTTTGGGGTAAAATACAAGGAGGCTAATGTAAAAGTTATTAAATAATTTATTAATATATACAAAGATAATTTCCCCAAACTTATTTACAACTGTCCACACAAATTCTTGGATGTGGTTAGCAGAACTATTCCACAGAATGTCTCTATCCAATGGAATTTGGAAAGGGTTTAGAAATGTCTTTGATAGAGAGTCTTGCGGCTTCATTCACCGCTTGTGAGGTCAACCAAATCCTTTTAGCAACTTGAACAAAGAACTCAGAATACTCACTAGTCCTCAGTCTTAATGTCTGTGTTCCAAAACATAAGTAGGAAAATATTCAGTAGAAGTCCTGTGGTGAATTCCACGTGGGCTACGATGTGGCTTGGCTGCTGGCACGGCAGGCTGAGGTGGCAGGCGAGCGAGGAACAAACGAACGAGCGAGCACGCAAGCACCTTATTCACCTGTTTACCTCCTTTTATAGGACAATGGCCAAGGCCAATGGTCTCTTTGGCCACAATATTACCCAATCACCTTTGGCAATCACCCAAATATACCCAAAAAGGAAGAACCCATAGGCTGTTCTCCTCCAAAAACGGGGGGTGCATATGCCTTGCACGCAACAGGGGCGTGGGTCTTATGAAACCCCTCTTATACGACCAGACTAAACCAGAATAGGTTGTCTGGGTTTCTTTTGTCCTGTTTTCCCGCCTCTGGCTGCAATGCAGACAGGCAGGTAAACATGTCTGGACAAGACAGGACATGCTCAAGCCTATTTTGTGACCTTTGGGACTCTCTACTACACATAGATACTCAGAAAGCTCAAGATACGGAAACAAAAAGCTCCTACATCATCTTGCAGCCTATGAATGTGGATTTGTCAACATTATGATCATCGCCAGATGTGCCACATGAAATGGCTGAAGTTCATCACAATTCAGCTTGTATTGTTTGAGGGCCAAAATTAAGCAGCAGATGTTCACAGAGTAAATATCAGCACATGGAGGAAGCAATCCAGTGCACCCTGCCAGCTTCAAATAGCCTTCATCCTTGTGAGATTTAAAATCATAGAATGGTTTAGGTTGGAAGCGTCCTCAAGGATCATCCAGTTCCAACCTCCTGCCATAGGCAGAGACACCTCCCACTAGAACAGGTCACTCATCCAGCCTGGCCTTGAACACCTCCAGAAAGGAAGCAGCCACAACCTCCCTGGGCAACCTGTGCCAGTGTCTCACCACCTTCACTGGAAAGAACTTCTCCCAGACATCCACTTTAAATCTCCCCTCTGCCAGTTTAAATGGAGTAATCACTCCACATTCTACCATTACAAGACCTTGTAAATAGTCCCTCCCTTCAAGGTCTCCTTGAAGCCTTCTCTTCTCCAGGCCCCAACTCTCATAGCCTGCCCTCATAGCACAGCTGCTCCAGCCCTCTGAGCATCTTTGTGGATTTAGGTGACACTAGAATCAGTGGGTCAGTATCTGCTGTAAGTTTTGAAGACACTTATGTTTTTGATCTGATCACCATTCTGGGGCACTTAAGTATTGGTGCTTAAAAGGTCATAATAACAATCATAGATTTTTGCTTCAGCAACCTAGCCTTCAGTCTCTCATCATTCTCAGGCCCTTGCAATAAATAATGCTAAATGCATAGATTTAGACTATGCTAGGCAGACTAAATCAGAATGATACAAAAAGGGAAAAAAACACTCGCTGAATTCCAAGGTTGACAAATCACTGAGGAGAGGTATGCATAGGTAAGTACAACCCAAAGTCATAATTGTGCTGAGTATAATATACACATGTGGAAGATCTAGAAGTCTCGCTCGTTCACAGCATCTCACCTGGCTAGAAAGGGCAGTGAAACCAGTGGGTTCAGTATTGTCTCAGTAGCAAACAAGGTCCTTTTTCCATTCTTCTCTGTAATATTGATCCAAGCTCACTCCCTCTTCTAACACTTTTCCCCTTGTTTTGATATATCCAAGAACACATAACCAGAGGAGGGCACGGAAGTTAGACACTATTTCAAAGTATGGGGTAGAAAAAGGAGTCTAATATTATCTCTCTCCAACCTCCAGATTCACATCCCTGATTCACTGCTTGAATTGAAACATGCACGGGAATGTTATTAGCTATTGGTGTACTTGCTGCAATTTCTGTGTGCATGCACTGAGTATCTGCTGCTGGAAGGATGGAAGGGATTGGTGACTCAGGGTTCATAATCAGAACTGAGAGAACTAATTTTTTTTCCTCTCTTAGATGCCTGTGGAAACATATTTGAATGTTTTAACTGCAGGGAAGAAAGGCAAAATTAAAAAGTTCCTAGAGGGGAAACAGGGAATACAAAATGTACAGAGAAGATGTGAACATCTTGACAAAGAGAGAGGAGGCAGGAAGAAGAACGACCAAGAAGAACACTGTAAAAGGTATGACAAAATGAAAAAAAAGTGATTAAGAGGTGTTGAAGGGTAAAGAAGGATTAAAAGTTACTGAGGCTGAAAAGAGAATGTAATGCAGAAGCAACGAAGAAAAAATGGAGTGAGGTTTAAAAAATAATGCAGAACACAAAGCACTGAAAGAAATAAGAAAGGACAAGGTGAGAAAAAGTATAGGGTGAGCTAAATTGGAGCTGTGTGCTGGTTTGAGGCTAATTGGAATACTTTAATGAGAAAAATTAGATGATAGCCTGTGAAAAGGAAACAGTGGTGACGTCTGCTGCACTCACAGGCTTGCTGAGGTGTATAAAACAAGGACACAAACAAAAGTAAGACAGTATGTGTTTCTGTTGGAGTGTGTGTTTCTCTTCTGCTTGAATCTGTGTAACTAATCCTTCTGCTTCTAACCTCCTTTGTCAATCCTCCAAACGCACCTTGCACGTCAGGCATACTCTAGGATAAGGTATAGGGGTGGAAAGGTGTTTGGGAGCCTTCTGGGCAATCTGATTTCTGGGAGGGGTATTGTGTTTCTGTATTACTTTTAACCTGTATATAAATGTAAATATTTGTGTATATATCTGCTTGTAACTTGTGCTAAGCTGTAAATATAACTTCATTCCTTAACTTCCAGACAGCTGAGTCTAGTCTGGGTGATTTCATTGTGTGGGGGAAGCAGGTAACACTCAAATCATTGCAGAACTGTCATGAAAATTTACAACTAGTCCATGCTGACAGGGAAGTTATGATGCAAAGGACAGAATTACAAGCAAAAATATCTATCCACGTACATGACGAATCTCGGATACACTGGAGCACCTTGCAAGTGGCTTTAGAATGGGCCCTCATGCCCTTCAAATTTTCAGGCACAACACAATTTCCCTAATCATTAGCACTCACATCACTGGTGACTAACTACAGTCAAACTTTGCAAAGCAACTATACTCCTGCAGCAGTCTTTGATGCTTGCCTACTAGTTCAGATATCAGATTTGCTATAGGTACTGAGCCCCTCAATTCAAGAGAGATGTTGAGGTGCTGGAACATGTTCAGAGAAGGGCGACAAAGCTGGTGAAAGGCTTGGGACACAAACCCTGTGAGGAGAGACTGAGGGAGCTGGCATTGTTTAGCCTGGAGAAGAGGCTCATTGGTGGCTCCAACTACCTAAAAGGAGGTTGTAGCCAGGTGAGGATTGGTTTCTTCTCCCAGGCAACCAGCAACAGAACAAGGGGACACAGTCTCAAGTTGTGCCAGGGGAGGTCTAGGCTGGATGTTAGGAGGAAGTTCTTGACAGAGAGAGTGATTGGCATTGGAATGGGCTGCCCAGGGAGGTGGTGGAGTTGCTGTCCCTGGAGGTGTTCAAGAAAAGACTGGATGAGGCACTTTATGCCATGGTCTAGTTGACTGGATAGGGCTGGGTGATAGTTTGGACTGGATGATCTTAGAGGTCTCTTCCAACCTGTTTGATTCAGTGATAATTACCAATGTCAGCAGTGTTTCAAAGAGATGTGTTTCCAGGGCTAAGATGCTGGTGTTAGTGTGGCTGTCTAGGGGTATCCTTCACCCTTCATAGACAGCTCTGAGCTTCCACAAAGCAAAGTTCTTATTTCTGGGTTTTTAGCTTGTTTTACTTAAGTCTGGACAACATCAGAGTCTCCAGGCAAATTCTACTGTCTCATAGTATTAGAGCATGTAATGTGAACAAATGTATCTATGTGCATATATAGTTATACATCAGTACACATACAGATCCATACACAAAGTTAATACACCTTCCTAGAAAGACTGATAAACAGGGAAGAGACTTTCCATTAAAAGGCAAAAATAAACACCCTTTATCTGTTGCTTTTTACTTAAGTATGAACAACAGAGTCTCCAGTCAAATTCTACTGTCTCATAATATTAGAGTATGTAATGTGAACAAATATATCCGCTGCAGGCCTCGATACCATGGGTATCAGAAGAGATGGGGAGAAGGCTTGATACAAGCAAGTTCCAATCCAGTTTATTGCACCCCAAGCATGGGCTTATATACTTTCTGTCGGAAGGCTACATAACAGGGTTACAAATCATGTTAGACTCTAATTGGTTACACACATTTGCATTAGGACTATGTTAGGATTACACACTAATTAGCATAGACATTCTTCATATTCTGTCAGTGACATATATATTGTGTCTGAGCAGTCTGTCAGCAGAGATAGGTGAAAACCACAGGCTCCAGCCTTACATTTGTCTATATTTGTGTGCTAGTTTGAGCCTAGCTGGCATGTTTTGGTGAGAAGAATTAGATGATAGGCTGTAAAATGAAAACAATGGTGAGGTCTACTTCCCTCACAGTCTTGCTGGGATGTGTAAAGAAGAAAGGCAAAACAAAGATTAGGTCACTTGCTTCTTCTCTTCGCTGGGGAGCTTTGCCTGCTGGGGAGAAGCTGAGGCTGNATTAGTGAGCTCATGCACTCTCACCTGCCCATGGCTTATGTTCCACTATTTCAATTTCCAATAGCTGTACCACAGTCAGACAATTCTATAAAATCACTACATTTAATAGTGCTATATCCAACATATATCTATGTGTACATATAGCTGTGCATCTATACATTTAGAGATCCATACACAAAGTTAATACACTTTCCTAGACTGATATAACAGGGAAGAGAATTTTCATGCAAAAGCAAAAAATAAACACCCTTCATCTGTTGCATTTTTCACAGAACTAAGACAAATCATCCACTTCTGGTTCATGATAAATCTTCTAACTGACCCTAAAGGGCAAATGCTTGAAAGTTCAGAAGAAAGAAAAGCCTTCCTTTTCTACACCACTGTCACCTGATTATTCTGTGATCTCCTCAGCCATTTACCAGTCAGTGAATCCGTCAGGAAGCATTTCCCAGGTGAACTGCTAACATGCCTCTATTGGGGGCACAACACATATTTTCTGGTTTCATTGCTTCTTTAGATTTATAGGAGATGTCAGCCATTCCAGAAGGGCTACAAAGGCTCTAGAATCCTTTGCAACACTCAATTTCATAATCTTATCAATAGCTTTGCTATAAGCAAAGAATAGAATAGAATCAACCAGGTTGGAAGAGACCTCCAAGATCATCCAGTCCAACCTAGCACCCAGCCCTATCCAGTCAACCAGACCATGGCACTAAGTGCCCCAGCCAGGCTTGGCTTCAACACCTCCAGGCACGGCGACTCCACCACCTCCCTGGGCAGCCCATTCCAATGCCAATCACTCTCTCTGCCAACAACCTCCTCCTAACATCCAGCCTAGACCTCCCCTGACACAACTTGAGGCTGTGTCCCCTTGTCCTGTTGCTGGTTGCCTGGGAGAAGAGACCCAACCCCACCTGGCTACAACCTCCCTTCAGGTAGTTGTAGACAGCAATAAGGTCTGCCCTGAGCCTCCTCTTCTCCAGGCTAAACAACCCCAGCTCCCTCAGCCTCTCCTTGTAGGGTTTGTGTTCCAGGCCCCTTACGAATTGCTCAGTGAACCCCAGTTTAAGAGGGACAGGGATCTGCTGGAGAAGGTCCAGCCAAGGGCTATGAGGATGACGAGGGGACTGAAGCACTGCTTGATATACAGGCTGAGGGACCTGGCCCTTTTTAGTCTGGAGAAGAGAAGACTGAGAGGGGATTTCAACAATGTTTATAAATATCTGGGAGCTGCAGGTCAGGAGAGGGGGACAGGCTCTGCTCACTGCTCCCTGAGATAGAACAAGGAGCAATGGGTGTAAGCTGCAGCACAGGAGGTTCCAGCTCAACACAAGGGGGAACTTCTCTACCGTAAGGGTCACAGAGCACTGGCACAGGCTGCCCAGAGAGGTTGTGGAGTCTCTTTCTCTGAAGACGTGGAAGGCCTGTCCGGATGTGTTCCTCTATGACCTGAGCTAGATTGTATGGTCCTGCTCTGGCAGGGGGGTTGGACTTGATGAGCTCTTTGGGTCCCTTGCAACCCCTGACAGCCTGTGAGTCTGTGAACACTTAATTCTATAACAGTCTACAGACCACATAAAACATCAGAGGAAAAGAAATATCTCCCTACCCTTTTAGAGAGGCTCTCACAAAAATACCTCAGGAACTGCTTGCTCTTGTTCACCATTACAAAAGTATTCTCATGTTTGCACCAGAAGCAGGCTAGATACTGTCTTTTAAAAATCAAACTCAATTATACCTTTCAAATCACAAAACACAACAAGCATGCAGTTGGCAGCATAGATCCCCAGGCTGCTGCCTTTGCTTCACAGTACTAGAAAACTGCTGCCTTTACCTAACACATCAGATGAGTGTGACTGTAAGGTAGCAGACGTGTGCAGAACCAGACTAAGGTCAACATTACTGGACAGAGAGCAGCACTGAACTTGCCAGGTGTGGCAGGTGAAAGATTCACAGTCCTGGTTATGGTAGCTATTCAAAACACTGCCAACCCAAAGCCTATTTAAAAATGAAGATTCGAATTGTGCTTTTGTTGCAGGTTTCCTCAAGTCACACCAAGGTCACCCTTGGACAGATTCACTCTGAAATAGGTCAAGAACTGGCTGAAGGGCTGGGCCCAAAGAGTGGTGGTGAATGGTGCCACATCCAGTTGGCAGCTGTCACTAGTGGTGTGCCCCAGGGATCAGTGCTGGGCCCAGTCCTGTTCAGTACCTTTAATAATGATCTGGACCAGGGATTGAGTCCAGCATCAGTAAGTTTGCAGATGACAACAAGCTAGGAGCAGGTGTGGGTCTGTTGGAGGGTAGGAGAGCCCTGCAGAGGGACCTGGCCAGGCTGGATGGGTGGGCAGAGGCCAATGGGATGAGATTTAACAGGGCCAAGTGCAGGGTTCTAAACTTTGGCCACAACAACCCCAAGCAGCGCTACAGGCTGGGGACAGAGTGGACGGAGAGCAGCCAGGAGGAAAGGAACCTGGGGGTGCTGGTAGATAGTAGCTGAAGATGAGCCAGCAGTGTGCCCAGGTAGCCAGAAGAGCCAATGGCATCCTGGCCTGGATCAGGAGCAGTGTGGCCAGCAAGACAAGGGAGGTTATTCTGCCCCTGTACTCACACCTTGAGTGCTGTGTCCAGTTCTGGGCTCCTCAATTCAAGAGAGATGTTGAGGTGCTGGAAGGTGTCCAGAGAAGGGCAACAAAGCTGGTGAGGGGCCTGGAACACAAACTCCATGAGGAGAGGCTGATGGAGCTGGGGGTGTGCAGCCTGCAGAAGAGAAGTTTCGGAGGTGACCTCATTGCTGTCTACAACTACCTGAAGGGAGGCTATAGCCAGGTGGGGTTGGTCTCTTCTCCCAGGCAACCAGCAACAGAACAAGGGGACACAGTCTCAAGTTGTGCTGCAGGAGGTATAGGATGGATGTTAGAAGGAAGTTCTTTACAGAGAGAGTGACTGGCATTGGAATGGTGTTCTGGGGTACCCCAATTTCATAGAATCAAACAGATTGGAAGAGACCTCCAAGATCATCCAGTCCAACCTAGCACCAGCCCTGTCCAATCAACTGGACCATGGCACTAAGTGCCTCATGCAGTTTTTTTTCTTGAATACCTCCATGGATGGCAACTCCACCACCTCCCTGGGCAGCCCATTTCAATTGCAATTACTTTCTTCTCCCCCCCCACCCCGTAGAGGACTTGTTTAATCTCTCTTGCACATTCACATACAGCAGCTTTGATGTTCAGCTATTTGGTGTTTTGCACGTTTCACCTCATTAACATAGAATACAGACCCCTGGTGAATAATTAGCTGAGGCAGGATCCTTGACTCCCAATGCATTCTTCCTTCGACATATAAATTAACATCACATTGTGGTGGCATTGCTGAAAAATCAGACACAAAAACCATTGGCAACCTACACAAGAATACATCCACTCTACAGAAACAAATTAATAAATCTGTCTGCCAGATATGCTGTACAAAAGTTATCCATGGAATTAGTTCTGCTGCCCTGTTCAAGGAGAAACAGATTGAGGCTGTGTCCAAAAATAAACCGCAAGGAGGGAAACCTGTCACAAGGCAGCAAACAATTGTTATTCAAATATTGGATAGCAAGGGGTGACCTACTCTGCTTTAAGAGCAGCTCTGAGGAGGATGTTCCAAGCTGACTCCAGAAGCAGTAACGTGATTATGTCACTTAAAGAATCCTTTACTTATGCACTGACAAAGACCAGTTCCTATCTTCCCAGCACTGCAACAAATCTTGTTACCTCTCTCAGACTGTTGCAATCTAGCACAGTCAAATAAGCCAGTGGCATTGATTACATATCCACTCCCAGGAATCAGGCAAATGAATCATGGATATCTTAGCTCTTAGTTGGCATCCACAACTTCAGTGTTGCTTTTTGTGTTTTCTGTTGAGGAGTCCCAGATGCATCAGAGGGCTGAAGCAGCTCTCCTATAAGGACAGGCTACAAGAGTTGGGGCTCTTCAGCCTGCAGAAGAGAATGCTTCAAGGAGACCTTGCAGTAGCCTTCCAGTATCTGAAGGCTGCCTACAAGAAGGCTATTTACAAGGTCTTGTAATGACAGGATGAGGGGTAACAGGTTTAAACTGGCAGAGAGGAGATTCAAACTAGATGTTAAGAAGAAGTTCTTTCCAGTGAGGACAGTGAGACACTGGTGCAGGTTGCCCAGGGAGGCTGTGAATACTCCCTCCCTGGAGGTGTTCAAAGCTAGGTTAGATGAGGCCTTGAGTGATCTGTTCTAGTGGGAGGTGTCCTTGCCTATGGCAGGGGGTTGGAATTAGATGATCTTTGAGGTCCCTTCCAACCTAAACCATTCTATAATTCTATGCAGACAAAAGGGCAAGGTCAAAACTGGCTGTGCACCTAACTGGTTCTTTTTTGTGGAATTATATTTCTGCAGGTGAAGGCAACAAATCTGATAATATAAATTCAGGATTGTTAGCAGGAATGATTCATTTCAACAGTTAATGAAACCTGTTATCTTCATCATGGATACACTGCATGCCAGATGAAGACTATGCTATTTCTTAGCCTGCAGAAAAGATTGAGTTAGAAAGGTGTGAAGCTCAGCCTGCAAGTGAGGCTATACTCTGTCATAGCTGTTCCCAGACTCTGGATTGACAGCATGCAAAAACCAGCTTTAGTGTCTGGACCCAAACCACAGGGACTGCATGACACAAATCACTGATCTAATCCAATCCCAAACAGCTCTGTCAATTCAGCTATCCCAACTGCTTCACATTAGATAAGGCTCTCAGTTTACCACGTACTGCATCTGGCATAAAACCCACAAAGTCATTTTCTGACTAACACAACAGCAATGCAACTGCTCGAATACAATTGCTGCTGCAAGTACAAGGAGGCAGGCACAACTCCTTGTCTTGCAGCTTTCCCTAAACTTCCTGATTTTCTTCTTTCTCATCTTCTTCATCTCATCCTTTACCCCACAGCTGTTTATTAGGTCTTCTTTGCAGGGCTTAATACAAAGACAATTGTTTACTGAGTTAGTTGCTAACTCAGGAAGGCTTGAAAACACAAGGAACCTGTGCTGGTTTGAGGCCAATTGGAATATTTTAATGAGAGAAATTAGAGTATTGGCTGTGAAAGGAAAACAATGGTGATGTCTATTTCACCCATTCATTCTGCTGGGACATATAAAAACAAGGACAAAAAAAAAAGATACGTCATTCTCTGCCTGGTTGTCACCATATTAACTCTTCTGCCTGACTGCACATTTCCCAAGTAATCACTCTGCTTCTAACACCTCTCACTGACCTTTCCAGCTCACCTTGCATGTAAAGAGATCCTGAGATAAGGGAGGGGGCAGAAAGGGGGGAAGGAAGGTGTAGGGTGGCTGGAAGCCTTCATGGGCAGTCTAGCTGCTGGAAGGGGTTCTGTATCTCTGCATTACTTTTTACCTGCATATTACTGTATACAGCTGTAAATACATCTGTATATATTGTATATATTCCACTTGTAAATTGTGCAAAGCTCTTTGCACATATATCTCCTTTTATAATCAACTTCTCTGCCTGGTGAATGTGGGGCAGGCTGTGGATGTAGTCTACCTGGACTTCAGTAACACCTTTGACACAGCCTGCCACAACAAGCTCCTGGCAAAGCTGGCAGCTCGTGGCTTGGACAGATTCACTCTGATATGGGTCAAGAACTGGCTGGAGGGCTGGGCCCAGAGAATTGTGCTGAACAACCAGTTGGCAGCTGTCACTAGTGGTGCCCCAGGGATCAGTGCTGGGCCCAGTCCTGTTCAACATCTTTATTGATGATCTGGATGACGGGATTGAGAACTCCAGTAAGTTTGCAGATGACAACAAGCTAGGAGCAGGTGTGGGTCTGTTGGAGGGTAGGAGAGCCCTGCAGAGGGACCTGGCCAGGCTGGATGGGTGGGCAGAGGCCAATGGGATGAGATTTAACAGGGCCAAGTGCAGGGTTCTAAACTTTGGCCACAACAACCCCAAGCAGCGCTACAGGCTGGGGATAGAGTGGATGGAGAGCAGCCAGGAGGAAAGGGACCAGCGGGTGCTGGTAGATAGTAGCTGAAGATGAGCCAGCAGTGTGCCCAGGTAGCCAGAAGAGCCAATGGCATCCTGGCCTGTATCAGGAGCAGTGTGGCCAGTAAGACAAGGGAGGTTATTCTGCCCCTGTACTCACACCTTGAGTGCTGCGTCCAGTTCTGGGCTCCTCAATTCAAGAGAGATGTTGAGGTGCTGGAAGGTGTCCAGAGAAGGGCAACAAAGCTGGTGAGGGGCCTGGAACACAAACTCCATGAGGAGAGGCTGATGGAGCTGGGGGTGTGCAGCCTGCAGAAGAGAAGTTTCGGAGGTGACCTCATTGCTGTCTACAACTACCTGAAGGGAGGCTATAGCCAGGTGGGGTTGGTCTCTTCTCCCAGGCAACCAGCAACAGAACAAGGGGACACAGCCTCAAGTTGTGCTGGGGGAAGTATAGGCTGGATGTTAGGAGGAGGTTGTTGGCAGAGAGAGTGATTGGCATTGGAATGGGCTGCCCAGGGAGGTGGTGGAGTCACTGTCCCTGGAGGTGTTGAAGCAAAGCCTGGATGAGGCACTTAGTGCCATGGTCTGGTTGACTGGCTAAGGCTGGGTGCTAGGTTGGACTGGATGATCCTGGAGGTCTCTTCCAACCTGCTTGATTCTATGAGTCTATAACTTTACTCCTGGCCACAAGAACTGCATATGTGTGGGGAACCAAACAATAAACTACTCCACGGAATGTCACTATTCCTTTTATATGCAATCAGCTCAAGCACCTGCTTTGGTGATTCAGTCACTCAAAGGCAGAAGATATCATAGGTCATTTTCTATCTCATCTACAAGGTATGTTCAGCTACACAGAAGTGTTAGCCACAGGTTCAGAACTCCACACAGTCTTTTGTAATACTCATAATTTGTTAATGCATATTATTGATGCCATCCAGAAGCTCAGGTAAGGCTGGAAACACAACGGCAAGTTCTCACTGCACCACGTAGAAGAAGAAACTGGTCAGGAGTGGTGCTTTTGCCTAACAGGAGAGCTGAGGTGAACTCCTCCTCTGTCTCCTATTGCCACACTTTTGCAAGCCTGGTGGTGATGGGAAGAGTCCATTTCTCTTCCAACTAACTTGTTATCTTTAAGGTATTTCTCATTTGCTATAACCACCATTTTTAATTTACCACGTTTGATTTCACAGAATCACAGAATCAACCAGGTTGGAAGAGACCTCCAAGATCATCCAGTCCAACCTAGCACCCAGCCCTAGCCAATCAACCAGACCATGGCACTAAGTGCCTCTTCCAGGCTTTCCTCGAACACCTCCAGAGACAGTGACTCCACTTATTTCCTCTACCAGGACCAAGAAAAATCATCCTATTCTGCCACGTGATAATCCACTCCTCTTGTCCTACCCTGTGCATCTGTTCTGAGCTAGAAGACCTGCAGGCATTTTGCTTTCTGTTAGGGTTATATGTTCTCATTTTCCATGATTTGTCTTTAGTGACTCTTGCTTCATGATCATTAAAGTGAATACTAAAATAAAACCAAACCCTCCCTTCATTTCTGGTGCTCTACAAAACAATTGCATCTAAAATCCCCCAGAACTCTAGTTCCCACAGAAACTCAGCTACACTTCAGGTAGACATTAGCATATCAAAGCTCAGCAGTACTGAGGAGCATGCAGCACTACTAGAGTACAAGTGGGGAAGGATGGTAGTTGCTTTGGTAACCATGTCTTTGAATTCCCTGACCTTTTTTCCATTTCTCCTTACACTTAAACTCTCAGATATAACTCTTTGGTAGCTCAGGATATATCAATATTTGTAAGATTGAAAAGAGTTTCCCTAGCATTCCACCTAACAACTGAAATCATCTAGTGTTCAGCACAGGCCCATACAGATATAAAATGATTGCCAGCCAGGGTTTTTGCTGAGCTGGAATAAAACTGAATGTAAAGATGGGTTCTGCTCTGACCATTTGACTAGGCAGGTGCATACAGGAGAAAACCAACCACAACTTCAGGGTGCCTGCTTCTCCCCCTGCTCTTATCTCAGTACCATTGTGTTGGGAATGGTAGGACTTTTAGAATGGAATAGAATAGAATCAACCAGGTTGGAAGAGACCTCCAAGATCATCCAGTCCAAACTAGCACCCAGCCCTATCCAGTCATGTAGACTGTGGCATCAAGTGCCTCAATCCAGGCTTTCCTTGAACAACTCCTGGGATGGCAACTCCACCACTTCCCTGAGCAGCCCATTCCAATGCCAATCACTCTCTCTGCCAACAACTTCCTCCTAACATCCAGCCTAGACCTCCCCTGACACAACTTGAGGCTGTGTCCCCTTGTTTTGTTGCTGGTTGTCTGGGAGAAGAGATTAAACCCCACCTGGCTACAGACTCCCTTCAGGTAGCTGTAGACAGCAATGAAGTCTGCCCTGAGCCTCCTCTTCTCCAGGCAGCACACCCCCAGCTCCCTCAGTGGGTTTGTGTTCCAGGCCCCTCACGAGCCCAGAACTGGACACAGCACTCAAGGTGTGGCCTGACCAGTGCTGAGCACAGGGGCAGAATAACCTCCTACTGGCCACACTGTTCCTGATCCAGGCCAGGATGCCACTGGCTCTCTTGCCCACCTGGGCACACTGCTGGCTCATCTTCAGACTACTATCCACCAGTACCCCCAGGTCCCTTTCTTCCTGGCTGCTCTCCAGCCACTCTGTCCCCAACCTGTAGTGCTGCTTGGGGTTGTATTGGCCAAAGTGTAGGACCCTGCACTCGTCCTTGTTAAATTTCATCCCATTGGCCTCTGCCCACCCATCCAGCCTGTCTAGTTCTCTTCTTTAGTGCTGTACAGCTGCTTGATCTCACCACACTGGAACATAAGCCATGGGTTCAGAATGTATAAAGGGGAAAAGCACTGAGTTAAGTTAATAGAGGGTCGAAACGACCTTTGAGAATGTTGCAGCAGATTAAACTTTGTAAAACATGAACCTGTGGTTTTGTTAATCTTTGCTTATCTAGTTGCTAACATATGAGGTCTGTCTTGATGAGGTATGTACTGAGGTCTGTCTTAATAACCAATTAGGATTTGGCATGATCTTTTAGCTCATATGTTAAGGTATGTAACCAAGTGCTGAAAGTACAATAAACAGAACTTGGCTTGCATCAGGCTGCTCCCCATCTTTCATCGTGGCACCACTGGGTTCCTGCAGCCTGTAAATATTTCATTTCTCACTGGTTAAGCCCTCCAAAAGTTCTTACAGAGTTAAGCTGTGACTTAGGCAGTATGCAAACTCCTCCTCAGTAATTTTTGAATAGGGAAAAAAAAAGATGTTAAGCAACTGAGGAAAACAATGACTCCAACAAACAACCTCTGCACTGCCTTGAGACCATTCTGGTTTTGAGAATTCTTTGCACTCTGTGACAACTTTATTAATTCACAAGTGGCAATAGTTAGGCTTCGGAGTGGAACAGGAGAAATACTTCACATTTTTGATACAAACAGACTGAAAGAGTTGGGGCTGTTCAGTCTGGAGAAGAGAAGGCTCCCAGGTGACCTTGTGGCCTTTCAGCATCTGAAGGGGGCCTACAAAAAAGCTGGGGAGGGACTTTTTAGGCTATCAGGGAGTGACAGGACTGGGGGGAATGGAGTGAAGCTGGAGATGGGTAGGTTCAGACTGGATGTGAGGAGGAAGTTGTTCAGCATGACAGTGGTGAGAGCCTGGAATGGGTTGTGCAGGGAGGTGGTTGAGGGCCCATCCCTGGAGGTGTTTAAGGCCAGGCTGGATGTGGCTGTGGCCAGCCTGCTCTAGGGTAGGGTGTCCCTCCCCATGGCAGGGGGGTTGGAACTGGCTGATCCTTGTGGTCCCTTCCAACCCTGACTGATTCTGTGATTCTATTCTGTGATTCTTCCTCCCATCCCCCTAAAGAGGACTAATTCCTGGCTGTTGAAGCTTCTTGTAAGAGAATAACAGGTTTCCTGTTTGATACCAACAACATGATGCATTCTAGAATCCCTGCCCAATTTTACCAATTCCTATGAAATGTCTCTGTTGGAGGCAGAAATTTCTGTACACAGTTAATTTGCTGTTATTATCCTTAGTCAAGATCTGCTATAAATAGCATTTCTGTGCTGAGTCCATGAAAGCCTTTGCCTTCATTCTTTATGGTGGCTGTTCTGAACACTGAAATAACTTTTCTTTTCCTCCCCAGAAATGGAATACTGATGTTCCACAGAGAAAAGAGAAAATGTTTAAAAAAGATCCTTTATACATTTCATCCAGCACAGATTTCTTTCTTTTCCTTTTTTAATAGGCCAGTCAAATGAGTGATAATTAAAACTGAACATATGAATTATCCATAAACCAAGAAAAGCCTGTATTGCTTTTGTCACAGAAGGCTAATAGGCCTAAAACATGTCCTGGCTTGCCTCACCCTTCTGCTGATGGGGGAAGCAAGGATTAGTATTCTAAAGGGCAGAATCAGAACTACAACTAGAACTGCAACCCTGGACTTCTGCAGAGCTAACTTTGTGCTCTTCAGGGACATGCTTGCAGAAATCCCATGAGCTAAGGCTCTGGAGGTGTGCTAGTTTGAAGCTAGCTAGAATGTTTTGGTGAGAAAAACTAGATTACAGGCTATGAAAGGGAAACAAGGGTGATGTCTACTTCATTCATGAGCTTGCTGAGAGATAAAAGAACTAGAGTGTAAATATAGATAAGGGAGTCAGGAGTTGCTCTCTGTCCAGGCTCTGGGCTGCATCTCTCTAACCTCACCTTCCATCACTCTGATTAATCCATCTGCTTCCTAACCCCCCTGACCGACCTTCTATTCTTCCTTGGGCAGAAGGTAATGTCTGGGGT
>WAAF01014070.1:0-40955 GCA_013400475.1 Tricholaema leucomelas
CTCCAGAACTGGATGCAGTACTCCAGGTGCGTTCTCAGCAGAGAAGAGTAGAGAGGGAGAATCACCTCCCTCAACCTGCTGGCCACACTTCTCCTGATGCAGCCCAGGATCTGGTTGGCCCTCTGGGCTGCAAGTGCACACTGCTGGCTCATGTTGAGCTTCTCATCCACCAGCACCCCCAGGTCCCTCTCCTCAGGGCTGCCCTCCAGCCAGTCACTGCCCAGCCTCTATTTGTGCTTGGGATTGCCCTCACCCAGATGCAGGACCTTGCACTTGGTCTTGTTGTACCTTATGAGGGTGGCTTGTGCCCACCTCTCCAGCCTGTCCAGGTCCCTCTGGATGCCATCCCTTCCCTCCAGCCTGTCTGCTCCACCACACAGCTTGGTGTCATCAGCAAACTTGCTGNCCAGGTAAATGACATCAGTGGCTTGCTCCTCATCTATTAATGTTGTGACCTGTTCATAGAAGGCCACCAGGTTTGTCAGGCAGGATTTGCCCAGGGTGAAGCCATGCTGGTGTACCAAATCACCTCCTTTGTCTCAGTAGTGCCTCCAGGAGGATCTGCTCCATGATCTTGCTGGGCACAGAGGTCAGAGTGACTGGCCTGGAGTTCTGTAGTTCCCCAGCTCCTCCTTCCTACCCTTTTTGAAAATGGGAGTTCTGTTTCCCTTTTCCAGTCAGTGGGGACTGCACCAGACTGCCAGGACTTTTGGAATGGAAGAGAGAGGGGTTTAGCAACCTCATCTGCCAGTTCCCTCAGCACCTGTGGGTGTATCCCAGCAGGTCCCATGGACATGAACACTTTCAGGTTCTTCAGGTGATCATGAACTTACAATGGGCAGCTCTTCCTTCCAGCCCCTGCCATTATCTTCCACGGCTCCAGGAGTGTGGCTGGAGGCCTTTGCAGTGAAGACTGAGGTAAAGAAGTCATTGAGAACCTCTGCCTTTTCCATGTCACTTGTGACCATTTCCCCTGTTTCCTTTCTGAGGGGGCCCACACCTTACCTAGGCTTCTTTTTACCATTAATATACCTGTAGAAATTTTGGGTGTTCCCTCTGACTTCCCTGGCTAGATTCAATTCAAACTCTGCCTTGGCTTTCCTAACCAGATCTCTAGGTGCTCAGGCAGCTCCCTTATATCCCCTCCATTCCAGCTGTCCTTTCTTCCACCACTTGTAGATGTTCTATTTGGGTGACAGCGTGTCCAGGAGCTCCTTGCTCAGCCAGGCAGGCCTCCTAACATTCTTCCCTGCGTTCCTCTTTGTTGGTGTGCATTGCTCCCGGGCACAGAGGAGGTGATCCTTGAATACTAACCAGCTGTCCTGGGCCCCTCTTCCCTCATATCTGTCAGCAGAACCTCTGAGTGATATAGACAACACCATAATTTTCTTTTCACAGCCAATGATTTAATTTCTCTCGTTAAAATATTCCAACTAGCCTCAAACCAGCACAACTTGACACTGGTGAGGCCACACCTCAAATACTGTGTCCAATTTTAGGGCCCTCGTTGCTAGAAAGACATGTTGTTGCTGGAGTGTGTTCACATAAAGGCAACAAAGCTGGGAAGGGTCTGAAGAGCAAGTCTTATGACCAGCAATTGAATGAACTGGGATTGTGTAGTCTGGAGAAGAGGAGGCTGAGGGGAGACCTTGTTGCACTCAACAACTAGCTGGAAAGAGGTTGTAGTGAGGTGGAGGTTGGTCTCTTATCCCTAGTACCAAACGATGAAAAAAAGAGGAAATGGCCTCAAGTTGCAGTGAGGGGATGATTAGTTAGAATATTAGGGAACATTTCTTTACTGAAAGAGTGGTGAGACATTGGAAGAGACTACCCAGAGAGATGGTGGTGTCACTGTCGCTGGAGGTGTTCAAAAAATGCATAGACAGGGCACTCTGGGACATGGTTTAACAGCCATGGTAGTGCCAGGTTGCTGCTTGGACCCAATTATCTTAGAGGTCTATGTGCTCTGCTGCCCAGAGAAGATACAATTTCCTGTATGTTGTCACAAATGTCTGGCTTTGTGATACAGAGGCTGCATCAGTCCTACATGGAGGATAGTGCAAGAGGCTTAAAGAAAAAAAGAAAATTGTTGTTGCAATACCTGAAAGACCCTTAGGAAGATCAAAGAATATCTTGTTCTCCATGCCTGTGTTGGAGCAAGGCTTGGCTTAGGCAAACAAAAGCTATTTGATACTAGGGATAACACAGCCGTGGAGCAGGCTGGCTGAGGATGCTGCGGAGGCTCCACAATGAGAAATTGTTACAAGTTAAGCAAAGAATGTGTCAGGAGTGACATACAATAATGCTGGTTCAGTTTTATAACAGAGGCAAAATGATTCCAAATCTGTTTAGGGTGTTTGTGGGGGTGTTTTTGGTTTTATTTTGTTTTGTATTGTTTGGTATTTCTGTGAATATGTAAGAAATATTTGTAATCTAGTTGACCTTTCATCCTAGGTACTCCTTGCTTATTTTTGTGTACTTGAGCAGTGTCAGTAGGGAACAAAACCCAGCTTTGCTCAGTTGCTTCCTGCTTTGCTCTTTCCCATGCTCCCATCTTCTGGCCAAGTTTCTGCCTTGCTTTTAATCTGGTCTGTGAAGTGCTCAAAGATGATTATGAAAATGTGGAGTTGCATGTATTTTAATTTAAGATTACCTACTTTACAGTACTCAGTTGCTATTAAGTGGGAGCCAACAGCTTCTAAGTTTTATACCACTAAGTTCTGTCAGCTCCTGTCTTTTCAAAGGGACAAAGCAATTCTGTAGTACGTATCTGTAGCACAGTATCTGCCTAATTTGCTGGACACAACTCTTTGGGAGGTGTAAAAGCTTTGCAATGAACAATTAATAAGTAATATAACACAGTCTGTACTACTAGTTTTCTCAATGCCCGTACACTTTACTGTTGCTACATTCCATCTTAACTTTCTTGACAAGCTGTGTGTGCTGTCTTCCTTTCTCAAGGCCTTTTCTTTGCCCTTCTCAGGACAAAGGAGTTCATTATAGCTTGGCACCCATTTCGGTTGCTTCAGCTTTTCTTTGCATTCAGAACATTGCAGTTTGTTTATCAAGCACCAGGTTCATTATGTTTGAAGTAAACAGTAAGTAAAATACTCTTGTTAAAGAGTCAGGCGGACATTATCATTTAGGTTGGCTTTTCAAAGTACTTCTTTTAACCACGCAGAAAGTATTGGGCTGAATTTCCAGTGTCTCTTTAATGTTTTGGGTTTTTTTTATCGTTGTTGTTGTTTTGTGTTGTGGTGAGTTTTTTTAATTGCATATTTTCCTCCAAGACTTGGAGCTTGCATTCAATTTTCATAATGTGTGGAGCACATTCATCCATCTTCTCTTACCATTTTTTCCTTGTGAAGTTCTAACAGCTGTAAGCAGAGTTTTCAAGGAAGTCTCACAGTTCATTGCTCCACTTCTGAAGGCAATTCCTCTGACTGACCCGCAAAGCACAAGGGAAACAGAAACGCTGCTGCCAGTGCTATGCTTCCAGGAGCCTGGAGATCTAGTGCCTTCCAGCACTGGAAATACAGCACTTCCCAGTATCTCAATGTAAACACTATAGTGAGCACTGGTGTGGCTGGTAGAGCACTAAGGTACCTGGGGGAAAAAGCAATTGTACTGTTGAAAATACGTCCTTGTTCTCTGTGCATGCTTTGAAGTGAGAGTTGTTGAGTTGTTGTGTGGTACTTCCCTTTTGGTGCTTTGTTTCAGCTGCAGTTACTCAGTTTATGTTCTGGGATACTCATTTTATGTTCTGGGTTGCCCCTGCCTAGATGCCAGATGTCCACCGAAGCTGTTTTTGGCTTCCCTCCTCAGCTGGACAAAGGAGAGAAAATAGAACAAAGAGCTTGTGGGTAAAGAGAAGAACAGGGAGAGACTACTCACCAATTACCGTCACAGGCAAAACAGACTCATCTTGGCAAGATTAGTTCAATTTATTACAAATTAAATCAGAGTAGAACAAGAAGAAATAAATCCAAGTCTTCAAAAACACCTTCCCTCACTCCTTTATTCTTAGTGACCTCAACTTCACTCCTGATTTCCTGTACCTTTCCTCATGCAAGTGGCACAGGGGGATGGCAAATGGGAGTTGTGGTCAGGTCATCAGGCATTTGTCTCTGATTCTTCTTCTTCTTCTTCCTCATGGCCTTCTGCTGTTCTGCTATGGGAATCCTCCAAGGAGAGATAGTCCACCACAAACTTCTCCTACATGACTTCATCCCACAAACTGCAGTTTCTTCAATAATTCCTCCAGCATTAATCCTTTCCATGGGATGCAGTCCTTCAGGAACAGTCTGCTCCAGCATGGATCCTCCATGGGTTCACAGATTCTGCCAGCAAACCTGCTCCAATCTGGACTCTGAATGGGGCGACAGGTTCCTTTGGGCACATCCACCTTGTCTGGTATGAGCAGTCTTCCATGGACTGCAAGTGGAGGTGTTTAAGGCCAGGCTGGATGAGGCCTTGAGCAACCTGCTCCAGTGGGAGGTGTCTCTGCCTACAGCAGGGGGTTGGAGCTGGATGATCCTTGAGTTCCCTTCCAACCTAAACCATTCTATGATTCTATGATTCTATTAACCTCCATGGGCTGCAGAAGACAGCCTGGCTCTCCGTGGACTTCAGGAAAGTCTCATCTCCAGTGCACTTGCTCCCCCTCTTTCTTCACTGGCCCTGATGCCTGAGAAGTTGTTTCTTTCACCTATCTTCATTCCTCTTTCACAGCTGCTGTTGTGCAGCAGTTGTTTTTCCTGTATTAACTATATCATCACAGAGGCACTGTAACTACTGCTGATGTGCTTGGCCTTAGCCAAACAAACAGACCAAGTATCTCTGTGATGGGACAGTACCCAAATGTGGCAAATAGGCAGCTCTAGGACAAATGGCTCGAAAGTGTGACAGAAACTACCAAAGTAGTCACTATGCAAAAGTAAAGCATAAATTAACTGCCTTGGCTGCCTTCCTTCTTTGAAAATAAAAATAGTATGTGCTATTTGGATCTCCATTTTGCTTTGGCATCCCCCTGTGTTTCTCATACGGCACAGCTCTAGCTGTGGGGAAGTAGGCTTTCACCGTTTGTGTTAACAACCAAGATGTTAAGTGTACTTGACGTATGTGAATATACATGTATATTTTACTTTTTGATAGTCCTTTTAAGGAATTTAAAATAAAAAGTATCATGCCTTAAACACACGATACAAGGTCCTTTTACGTAATAGCTCCCTTGTGTCATCTCATGGGCAGCAGGGTGCTTTTTTCTGATTGTGGGTAAATGTACAGGCAGGGGAAAGCTTAGAGGTGTTTTTTTCTTTTCCAATGTGTGTGGACAATCAATTCTACGAAAAAGTGGAGGTCATTTTTTATGAACACACATCACTCATGGCAGATGTATCCCAAGAGATGCTGTGGGACTGGGAAAGCTTCGACTAACTCACCATTTCTTCTATAGAATTTTTTGAGATTTTGGGTTCTGTTTTGGTTTTAGAAACCAACAACAACAACAAAACCCCACAAAGTAATACACAAGAAAATACAAAGGAAACACACAGAAGGGGGAGGGAGGAAAAAAAAAACAACCAAACAAACGAAAAAACCCATACAGACTTTAATTTCATCTTGCTATGGAGAGGACTACTCTGGAAGCTCACTAGGGGAGACTGTTATTGTTATGCTGCAGATGGTTTAGTAAGAATATCTGTTCTGTGTCATTCACACATTTTAATACTTTATGAATAAGTAAGCCTATTTCTGCTGGGTTTTTTTGCGTTTTTTAATAATAGAGGTGTGTGAAAACCTCTTTCTTTATTTAAGAAAAGTGCACATTTTAATACAAAATAAAGATATGGTTTCTTTCAGATCATATGTGTAAGGTGGCACTCCTCATGATGTTGTTTTTGTTTCACTGTTTGCTGTAGTCTGGTATTCTGACTGTATGCCTTGATACTTACTTCTAATGAGATGTGCTTCTGTTCTGTCACTGCTTACTAACACTTTAATTTGAGAAGCAGTTTTCACTAGCCCCTCAAATATCTGATGTTCTTTGCAAAGTCAAGTCCATTTCCTGCAATAACATTGCTTTGACCTGTTATCAGTTATATCACAAATTATTCAGTTCCTAATTGGTTTATCTTTTAACTACAAGTTCACATGACCTAACTTTATCACATAGCTCTGTGACAAGCTTGTGCAGATCAAAGTAGTCTCACATTTTTAAGGAACTTTGTCTACTGGCTCACAACTCCCTTTGTTCTACTGCTTGACTATATTCTTATCATTACTAGTATTAGGATTTTAGACATACTGCTGTCATTCCTAAAGGTGTCAGTTGTGTTTTAGGTCTCATTGTGTGGAATGCTTTTCAAAACCTGACATTTTTAGCACCGAGAGAGAGAGCATGAGATACAGCAGTACAGAGGATTTTCCCCTCTGCAGTTATTGCATTCTGTTTTCCTAGAAAATCTAAAGATGCTGTAGCTTCTGATCCTTTCATCAGATAGTAATCAAGCAGAGGGGTGAAGTTTCCTTGATATCTATAAAGAATATAATTTAATCCTGTTACAAGTAATTAGCATGAAATGTGCACATGTATGGTAGAAGTCTAGTTGCTGTCCCTCTGACCCCTTGCATTTTTAACGTAAGACAAGGTCTCAGCAACTGGTTTTGATATGAAATTAATATCTAAACCATACAAAAGCTATACAGAGGAGGACTTCAAGAGAGTTCATACTCCAAGCCAGTACTCAAACATAAATCTGCAGTAAAAGCACATTGGAGCTGGACAGCTCTAAAGGCTTTGCCTCTCTTCCACCTTTTCTGTAGAGATTTTTTTTCCTTTTCTCATTAAAAGAGGCAAGAAGAGGATTTGTTCCATGAGGAACATTATATTATCTGCCCTGCTAATGATTTGCTGTAGGTAAGATTCCTACCCTTTATTCAAAATCACAGCCAGGTCTGTAGCTGCTGCTCAGAATGCATCTCAGAAAGGGAGAAAGACTCTTTTCCTTGATGTAGCCACCACCTAAAACAATGCTTGAAGGAGAAGAGCTATTCAGTCAACCCAAGCATCCATTCATATTGCTTAGGGCTTGTTGTGCTGCAGTCTCTTATCTCTCCATTAATTAATGGTGAAAATACATATAACTAGGAAAACAGTAAACGTAAGCAGGGAATTAATTTATTTTTCATAAATAGGGAATGCCTCATCAGTAGAAAAGCAAAGGCTTGAAGTGTCTCTTCATGTTCCAATTTTTGTTCTGAAGCTGCCTATTTGGCTGCTTTCTCATCTTTTCTATTTAAGCCAAACAACAATCAATTTATTATGACATTAAAAAAAAATGTGGCTAAGGGAGAAAGTACTTTTGAGAAAGATTCAAGTTCAGCAGCTGGAAATGAGGGGGAAAAATTAGGACTACACCAGTCTAATTGATTTTGTTATAGAACAAAATTAGCTGAAGCCGAAGAGCAGTAAAATGCACTCACCTTTATTATGAGCATTTGAAGCTGTGCTAAATGAAAAGGGGGGGGAAGACCTGCTCTTTGCTCATGGCACAGGGCATTTATTAGAAAATAAAAATAATTAGCTGTAGAAACAACAATTGAATTGTGCAAAGTGTTTTGCCTGGATTCCAGGAATGGTGGCTTTAATGAGGCCTTGCACTTCACAAATGTTAAAGCAGTTCTTAAACGGGGTTTAAGAGGATTTTTTCACTTTCTTTCAGCTCTTTGTTGTGAAATCTGTAGATACCACAGAGGGCACATATTTAACTTAAGGAAGTTTTACACAAATTCATCTCCACTACCTGATGTTTATACTACTAAACTTTAAACTATCTATCAGATCCCCACACAAAGAATCAGTGGCCTTCAAATCAAATCAGAATCCTATTTGCTTCTTGTGCTCTGCATTACAAAAATGGAATTTAATTAGCCAAGAGACATTGTTCCCACTGCCCATGGAATGCAACTGGAATCCTAATTTCTCAAACACATAGGAGAGTAATTAACTTCTGAGAAATAATGTTTAACAAGCCACTGTTGACTGGAGTTACGAATATGACCTGTCACCATGCAGTAACTATCTGATAGGCTTTGTACTTCAAGTTGTGAAAATAATGGTTTGATTTCGGGGCTGCAACCCTGTACAACTGTGCCAACGCATTGCCTCGGATACACTGAACCATTAGTTGTTTGGAGTTCGAGTTTTGCCCTGTTTTGCTTTGCTGGAGTGACCATGTGCCAAACTTGAAGTGTAGATGGACCTTTGCCTCAACAAATACTAAAAAAGTGAAATTCACTGTTAGAAAATGTGCTGTCATAAGGCTGCTAGAACTAGATTATCAGGTCATAGAATCAACCAGGTTGGAAGAGACCTCCAAGATCATCCAGTCCAACCTATCACCCAGCCCTATCCAGTCAACTAGACCATGGCACTAAGTGCCTCATCCAGTCTTTTGTTGAACACCTCCAGGGATGGTGACTCCACCACCTCCCTGGGCAGCCCATTCTAATGGCAAATCACTCTCTCTGTGAAGAACTTCCTCCTAACATCCAGGAGGAATGGATGCAACAGGACAAGGGGACATAGTCTCAAGTTATGCCAGGGGAGGTATAGGCTGGATGTTAGGAGGAAGTTCTTCCCAGAGGAAGTGATTGGCATTGGAATGGGCTGCCCAGGGAGGTGGTAGAGTCGCTGTCCCTGGGGGTGTTCAAGAATAGACTGGATGAGGCACTTGGTGCCATGGTCTATTTCACTGGCTAGGGCTGGGTGATAGGTTGGACTGGATGATCTTGGAGGTCTCTTCCAACCTGGTTGATTCTATGATTCTATGATTTCTGCTTTGCTTTACAACTTCATTGGTCAGCTTCATTCTTTATAAAACAAGAGAGTGGGCTAATGTTTTGCCAACTTCTGGAATAGTTTACCCTTAGCTGAAATCCAGGCAGATGTTCACACCATTTTAAAATCACAGAATTATAGAATCATAGAACTGACAAGGTTGGAAGAGACCTTTGAGATCATCACATACAAACTCTCACCTAAAGCTTGCAGTCCCATGATTACTGCTAAAACAGTACCACTAAACCAGGTCCCTAAGTGTCACATCCATGCATCTTTTAAATACCTCCAGAGATGCTGACTCCACCACTTTCCCTGGGCAGCCTGTTCCAATGCTTGGTACCCCTTTTTGTGAAGAAATTTTTCTAAACATCCAACCTGAATCTCCCTTGGCGCAGCTTGAGGCCATTTCCTCTTTTACTGTCACCTGTATGTAAGAAGAGACCAATCCCCATCTCTCTCCAATCTCCTTAGAGGTAGTTGTAGAGGGTAATGAGGCCTCCCCTCAGCCTCCTCTTCTGAAGACTAAACAACTCAAGTTCTGTAAGCTCTTCCTCATAAGACCTGTGTTCAAGGCCCTTCAACACCTTAGCTGCTTTTCTTTGACCACATTTCAGAACCTCAATGTCCTCCTTGTAGTGATGGGCCCAAAACTGAACACAGCATTTCAGATTTGGCCACACTGGTGCCGAGTAGAGGGGGACAACCACATCTCTGTTCCTTCTGGCTACACTAGTCCTGATATATATCAGGATACCACTGGCCTTCCTGGCCACCTGAGCACACTGCTGGCTCATATTCATCTGTCCATCAATCAACACCCACAGGTCCTCCACTGAGCAGCTCTCCAGCTACTCATTCCTAAGCCTGTAATGCTGCATGGGGTTGTTGTGGCACAAGTGCAGTACTCAACACCTGACCTCTTGAATCTCAAACTCTTGTCCTTGGACCATCTATCCAGTCTGTCCAGAGCTCTCTACAGAGCATCCCTGCCCTGCAGAGGATCAATACACCCATCCAACCTGGCATCCTCTGCAAACTTTCTGAGGATGAATTTGTTTCCCCCATCCCAAAACCTGATAAATAAGTTTACAAAACTGGCCCCAGTACTGAGACTGTGTTTGAAGTAGCTTGTAGGGTGTTGTGATGAAATTTTAGATGCATCATTTTTTTCACCACTGTTATTGTCTTTTCCTGTTTGGGGAACAAAAGGAATTCTTCCTTCCAGTTGTCTTCTACCTTCTTGCTTTAATTATGGGTATCTTTCTTAACCCCTTCCTACCATTGCTAGACTACTTCTGTTTCAGAATGCGAAGGCAACAGAACATGATGTACATTTTAAAATCTCTCAGTGTTAAAACTGCAGGGTGAAATCTGCTGCAGGTTGAATGGAGAACTTCAAAGAGTCTGGGGATTTTCCAGCCTTCTAGCAGGGAACTGCTAGTTTTCTCTGTTTCTGTCAGACTTGCAGCTGCTAAAGAAACAGTGGAAACAATGTCCACTCCATATGAAAAAATTATCACGCTGCATAGCAATTCAGAGGAGAGACTGAATGGACATGGAAGCAGGTGACTGAAGCTGAACAGAATGTGGACTCCTTTCAGTTCTGAGCCAAGGACCATTAAGTGTGCTTATATGATTGCAGTCTGCTCTGCTTGTGAATACAAATAGGAAATTTGATCATGAAATGCCTAAAAATTTTGAATTGGAGAAACTTTCAAACTGGCAATGGGAAAATAGCTAACATCTGGGGAACAGATTCTTGAACTGCCCTTTCTGGTGCTCACTGGTATATTTTTCATTGCTTAGTATATATCTCAAAAGGACAGATTTGACAATGCCAGGAAACATCAAAAGTACTTTAAATTAGGAATCAATATGCACTCACCTGAACACACCTGACAACCTTGCACTCCATGAAGTCCTTTTGTATATCTCAACAGCACCTCACATAGCAGGTAATGTTCTGAACTTTGTGAGCTATTTGTAATTCTCACGGTGAAATTAGCATTAACAGATGCAGAAAGCAAGTGTTCCCACCTTGGGATGTCCAGCAGGTGAACTATAGCAGGTCTAAGAGGACAGAAAGACTTAATAATAAGTAAATAAAATCAGTTCTCTGTTCCTTTAGTCTCCTTATTGTCTTTGATATTACAAAAGTAGCGTACAAACATCTCAACTACAACTTGTTATGGAAAGCATTATATATGTGATGTATCTGAATAATAGATGAAACAAGCATATAAACATCCAGGCAGAGTGCTACATTCACTTAATGCTGTCTGTAAGGAAAACCTGTGTAAATGTATTTTTTTTTTAGTTCCTGAGGGAACCAAACCAAAAGGGGAAGTACACTCTCTTACGTTAGAGCCAGTCGGTGAAACAGCCACAGTTGCACCCACTTCAATATATTGCCTAATGAAAAGTCTTCCAAGTCCTGCTACAGATTTGTAAGTATGATTCTGCAGTAAATGATTTCATAGAACAACAGAAATAATGAATGATTCACAATCGAATATCTAGACAAGAAAAGTATGTACATGCACTGCCAGAGTAAATACTCTTTGTTAGAACGGTATTGCTATTCTAAAGGAGAAGAGAGATTAAGAGCCTCTTTTCTTCTGAAGGGAAAAAAAAATCATTATATTTCTTATATTGTCCATTTGATCTAAGTCCAGATCAACTCATCAACTGTCAGTCAGGACAATGTATGTCTTGCCCACTTATCTACCTGGAATCAGAGACAGAGGAAAACACATAACGGGTTCCCCAGTAGAATCACACTTCGTAGACTGATTATTGAAGCTATGAATGAAATCTGAAGGCTCAATTACTCAAAGCTAAATAAATATTTATCATTCTGTAATCATCACTTAATATAAAACCAGGTTAGGAGCTGAGACTTAAGTTTAAATATATATTTAAATGTGTCAGAACATATGCAGTTTGAATGCATGTGTATTTTTAACATCTGGCTGCAACTGAAAAGCAGCATGGTATGATTGAGGAACCAACAAGATAAACATCTGCCAAATGGTATTTCCCATTATGCCATCTATATTCCAATATAGTAATTCCAATTGGAATTAAAATGATGTTTCTTTCACTGGAGACCTAGAATAACAATGAAAAGACTGTAATACTATAGTGTCTGTCTCTCTAGAGTGGCACAGACATCATTCAGCATACATCGGCAAAATAAAAGAAACGTTAGGTCCACCCAAATTCTCTAAAACCATCTTATTTATCGTAAGTATTACATTTGTAAAAGAAAGGGACAAGGCTAAAGCAGGTTCCTTACACAGGGAATAAATTAATAGCTTAATTGTCCTTTGGAGGAGAAAGAGATAATTATATACACTTATACAAAGCTTTTATTTGTTGTCTCACTAAAACACTGAAATTTAAAGCATGAAAGCATATTCCACCTTCTATCTGTCAATGCACTAAGCTTTGTGGTGAGCACACTATACATGTTTTATGATATGGGATTAGGGTCCAGATGAAAACTTGAGGATTTACGTTTTTATCTTGCATTG
Source organism: Tricholaema leucomelas (assembly GCA_013400475.1). Taxonomy (NCBI): domain Eukaryota; kingdom Metazoa; phylum Chordata; class Aves; order Piciformes; family Lybiidae; genus Tricholaema lacrymosa; species Tricholaema leucomelas. The sequence goes on from WAAF01014070.1 coordinate 12,382, forward strand.
GCCTTTTGGCTTCACTCCTTAATTAAGCAAAGCATGGTAAAGAAAGAGACTATTATGAGGGGCTGGGTCTCCAGGGTGTTATGAGGTACCACACACAGTTAAGCTATCTCAAGACAACCATGTTCTCTAGAGTTACTTTATTGCTATTATAAAAAGTCTTTATTATGGGCAAAAATATGTATTTTTTATGCTAGAAGACAATGAAGATGACAGTTTAGGATGTTGAACGGTAGTTTCAGCTGAGCTTTGTGCCCACAGAGATTGTAAAACATCGATGACTGGGTGGCCTTTGATTGGCTCCTCTGGATCCTAAAGGGGTAGATTAATCTTTGTAAAATTCATAGTTGGAACATTGTACCATTAACAGGCACTTTCCAGTTATCAAGGTACTTTATGAAACTGAAAAAGTCCTATTACACTTGCTAAAAAGGCAACTTTGGGGGTGTGGCTCTCATGAAACCATTTCATCTCTGGAGTATTAGATACTTCTCACCGTTCTCTATGCTTGATAGAGACCTAGGATACGGCTTTCCATCAGATAACTTCTATCAGTTTCTTCCCCACTAAGTACACTTTATCTAACGACCCAATCATACCAACATGCTAAGTTTCCTCAATTGTCTCTCTTTTTCAACTGGCCCTTGTGGGACCAGGCCTTAGCTTTCATTTCTTTTAAAACAGGTCTCTGTTTTTCAAGCATGATGTCCTCTTTTTGACCTCTGCAATATGTGATGAACATACAGTATCAGGAGCTGGTATCTTCTTGAGACATGACAGTAGTGAATATACAACATTCCCATTAGTGTTAAGCCCTCAGCATACTCCTTACATCAAAGCTTTTGTGTATCTACCTTCTGCACTGCTGTTAACAACCAGTGTGTATCAGAAAATATGCATATATTTACAGAGCTTAAAATTCTGTCCTACTTAGAAGTGCTATTCCAGGAACCCCATAATTGCTCTAATGTACTTAGGCTCATGAAATGGTCCTTGTAGTAAAACAGTACCAATGCCCCGTGGACTAGAGAAAGAGACAGACCAGACATACGTCTTTAAGACTAGATAGGACCTACTTGACAACACATTGATTTATGCCCACCACTGTTCAGAGACTGGCTTAGAGATATTTGATTTACAGCGGATAGATCGCCTCCTGTTAAATAAATTCCTGGGCCATTGTCCATAAACCTGAACTGCATACAGCAATCTCAGTGCATTTTTAAAATACTGTGGTGGAGTTCATAGTGCCTTATTAAACTCTGTAGTTCAAAGATTAATAGTTAAAAGGATTAAAAAAAACCATTTGTGCAAACATCTAGTAAGCTTCTTAAGCCAATGACAATCAGCACTGCAAAATATGAAAGAGCTGTCTGTCAAGAAGCTCAAACAAAAGTGACATGACTTGGTCAAAGAGAACACCGGTTGCCCCCATCCCCACACCTGGTGGAATAATCTATTAGCTCTCAGAAATAGTGCCTGGCCATGTCCCAGAACAACAACTCTGCTTGTCAAGGTCAGACATTGTAACTAAGACAAGAAGGGTCCTGAGGAAGAACAAACCATCTATAAATGAAAACTAGAGGAAATAACCTACCACTCTAATTTATCAGACAATCCAGGATGCTGGTGACACCTCTCAGTTGAGTCCAGGTGTTGGGAGAGCTGACAGTGTTGCAGCAGGTGGCACTGTTCCCCTCCTCCAGTCATGACAACCCCACCACTCCCTGGGAAGTGCCATCTTTGGGATGAGACATAAAACCGAGGCCTTGACCAGTTGCAGTTATTAAAGGTCCCATTGCACTTTCCACAAGATTAACTGTGTTAACCTCAGTGTCCTGGCTGATTGCATTCTGTCTTCCTAAATTCCCTTTGTACTTTCAACTGGACAAGTTAATCTGCAGTTCCTGTTTTAGGTGGCTGTGCAACTGTTGCTGTTATTGGACATACAGCTGCTGCACTTCATCCCAGGGTGGCCCTGCTCCAGTGGCAGACAGTACAGGTGAACCAAACTGCATATGGCCATACTGGTTACCCCAAGGAGGACGTACGAGGATGGCGCAGTTGTACTCTATGCTTTCGACCAAATGGCAAGACATATAGAGAGAATGTGCTCTTCAAAATAGACCAATGGTTGCAACTCCAGCAAAAGGTAGTAGAAGTTATTTGGTGATTTGGTGAGCTGTTCCTCTTAGCCACATAACTCCTTCTCTCCAAGGCACCCATGCAATATGAACCATCCTCTGGTGTAGGGAGTTGGGGCTGCTCACACTACTACAGGCCTCCCACTTGGCCAAATCTAGTCCTAGGGTTTTAGCTCTGGACTGATGAGTTCTAACAAAAGCGTGATACCATTTTGACACAGTTCTAGATAAAACCCACCTGGGCCTCGGTTCTTGTTCTTGTGCCAAGATGCCTTTCCAACGGCAAACAGGAGTGAAGCTCTGTGTGAACTGAATGGTCCCTTTACAAAGAGAAATTTGCAGCAGAGTGACCCATCAGCACAGCACGTGTGGCTTCTACTTTTCTCACAGTTTCGAGGTTTGGTAGCTAGACTCAAGATTGGGGAAAATTACAATCTTCCTGCCTTTAATTCTTCATGCTGTTTCAGTTGGATACTTCCTTTGTCACTTCATATCACAAACAATTGTGTTTTATTGCTGGAAAATGTGTGTTTCATTTCAGCGATTGGGGATTACACACACATGCCATTGACTGTAATGCAAGGACATTATGTGAACGTAAGGAGTTATTATTTTTCTGCTTATCTAGAGAAAATAAAAAATGATTATCAACATCTGCATAGGAAGAGTAATATTAACATTTGAAGTCCATGAGAAGTCTGAAGTATAGCATGGAAATAACCTGGCCGAGTGATCAAGTATTTAAAATGAGCCAGGTGTTAAAAAAGGAAATTCATAATTATCATGGAATAAAAACAAGTTTCTGAAAACCAAAATGCACTCAGTTGTCTTGTTTCTACTATCTGGCATTTCCAATGCAGACTGTAATTCTTTTTTTCTATGTCCCATTCCCCTTATACAGAGTGTCCCCTTGGGAAGCGAGGCCCAAGAGCCCTTTCTAGTATGGGACAGGATATTACAGCTTGGTTTGTGCACCAGCATCCTTAATATTTCCTTCCTTTCAGAAGCAAATAGAGCGTACCCTTATCTGAATGCTAATTTCCTAGTTAAAATCCTCCCTTGCTGACAAGGGACTGAAAGAGTTTTAAATCACAGATGTAGAGTATCAAATGCAATAATGCTCTTGCAATAGTGCATTGAAGCCTCAATTAATTAACCCTTGGGCTAAGTAGGCAGGTACATGGTGGTGGCCACAGACGGTGGATGGATGAGATTTAAATGGGCATCTCATTTCCTCAGCACGGAACATGCCGTTTGGTTCAGAAAGGAGTCATTTTACACACTCGCCTCATTTACGCTCAGCTTTAATCCCTGTAATTCCACCTGAGATCCAAGCAAGAATGGGAAAAGAGAGTGAGGTGCAAAAGGCTATGGAGCTGGGCTTTGTTTACATATGTTTCCCTGAGGACATCCCCCCAGCAGAGCCAGGGCTTCTGGCCTTTTCACTAGGCTGTGGGGATCCAAAGCAGTTGTCATATGGAAATAGTTAAACAGAGATTATAGGGAGCTCTCCACTGCAATCCATTGCATTTAGAGTCTGAAAAGTAAGGGGTAGGGAGAGGAGGCTGAGAAAAGCAGCTGCAACTTACCCCAGCATCCTTTGGGATGCAGGTGAGACTCAGTGGTGGAGGGTCAGTTTACAGAGGCAGTGTTGGTGTGGGCCTTCTGTGACACCGTGATGACAGCTGCTGCTCTACCTTCAATGTCCCATATGGGTGCACATTCATGTATGATGTAAATTGTGTTCTGTGGGTGATGTAAATCTCTGACATCCCTCTGGCTGGTTTTCACGTGTGTAGCGTAAAAGCTTCCCCGCTGAGAAAGGCAGTGAAGTCCTGCCACATATCAAGGGGAACTGACGAACACTGTAAAAATAAAAGAATCCCCCAGTGATTTCTTTGAATCACTTAAAGGCTTTTGATCAGTCTGTGTTTTGCTTCTCTTCTCTGCTTGCTTTCTGTAGCCCTCATAACACAGGGATCTGCTAGAAGAAGCTCATGTCTTCACATTTTTAAGCAAAGGTGAAGAATAATTACAGACAATGAATTCTGAACTTATAATAGTTCATGGGAAATATGATATCTCAGCACTGTTTTCCTTCAATCAAGGATACGCAGGTGAACACATGACCTGTGTAACCAATTAACCATGATAGAATCTAAAATATCAAATATTTGCAACAAAATTCATCTGAACAAGACTGGGAATTGTTCATAGAAATGATTGAGTAAATGGTTGAGAGCAATGAACTTCTCTTAAAAAAAAAATAAAATTAAAAATCAGAATCTCTTCCTTACAAACCGCTGAGAATAAAAACGCAAAATGTGTCATTTTATTCATTACAGCTACCTTATGTGAGCAGATCTACTACAACAGCTGTGTACAAGGTGGTGCTACCTGCCCAAAGATATATGACGCTTTGAGAGAGAGACCTGTTTTTAAGATCCAAGCTGCAGCGTACTTGTGTGAAACACTCTCTGCCAGGCTGCTCTTGATGGGGCCGTATGGACGGTACATGGGTATTTCTCCACACCTTCTTTTATGCCAGCCTCATTTGGACAAATCCAGGCGCCTTGACAGATAAACTCACCCAGCGCTGGATACAAGATTGGAAGATCCCCCAGACCCCCCTCTTCCTCTCTGCCCATGATGCTGACAGACAAAGCCAGACACATACGTCGCACCCGTGGACCACTGCCATTTTGTGCAACATGCAGAAAGACATCACCTGGGTCCAGTGCCACGGGATGATGCAATGCCAGGGGAGCCTACTGGGGTCTCTGCCCCCTCATCCCACCTGCCACCCCCACTGGGCCACGAGACTCTCCATCTCATTTCCCTCCACACGATTTACCATCTGTGAGCTCATCTTTAACCTAATAAAAATCATCCTGCTTTTGACTAACAAGAAAAGGAAACACTGCTCATTGTGGGGTTTGGGGAAAATGGCCTCGCTAATCTGCAGGATGAGAATGGAGTGATTTATAGGCGGATTTAACTGTGGGCCATGATTAGGGGGCTGGTAGTAAGTGCATTAGATGTCTAAGTGTGGCAATAGAGTAAATAGGCGTTTTATTTATCGCAGTGCCAGGGGCCTCTTAGCGGAAGAGCGCTTCTCCAAATTGAAATATAGCAGAGTTTACACTCCTGATTAGGGCTTCAAGCACAGAGCCCAAGGCTATCAGCGAGCAGAAACAACGCTTGCTGACACCTAATTGTCACTGGATTAATGTGCAAACAGGGACAGCAAACAGCAACAACAAATAACCCAGTGTCAGAGCTGCTGGTGGCAGTGTCCACTAAGTGACTAGGGGCCAAATTGAAGTTTATATCTCAGAATCCACTGAGATCAATGTAGACAGGGATGGAAGCATTTTGCTATTGTATGTGTTGTATGTATTTACACAGGGCACAGGCACGGAGATAAGAATGAAAAATAAAAATATTCAGTTTTGTGCTGGGTGTGAACCATATGTCTGGTGTGTGTAGTACTACCAGGTAACAGCAGAGGCTCCACCTTCACAAAACCATGACCCTCTTTGAGCAGCCCCAGACTCTCGAAAACGGATTCCTTATGAAGAAGCCCAGTGTGTATGTGCCTGTGTCTGAAATAAAAAAAAAAAAAGGCAGGGCTTGCAAGAAGAGGTAATATAGGTTATTATATCACCTGATATTGCTTGAGGAAAGAAGAACAAGCACCTGAACTCAGAAACTCTTCCTTATGTTGTGAAACACATAATCCCTATGCGTGAATTCATATGCCTCAGAACAAACAAATGTTTCATTCTTTGATTTACTAAAGGAGCTAATTATCCCCATTACTGTATGGGGTTCACAAATATGCCCACTGTTAGCAAGTATATCATGTGAAGCTACCTACCGTATGTCTGTAAACTAAGTATGGGCAATATTGTCCAATTTATTTCCTTTATGCTTCACAGCCATTCAGGTAATTTATGTGAATAAAGTATTTTGCTCTATGATCTTGTGACTTTCACTGGCATCTCCATATAAAATTTTATAACCCTTTTTGTGAATCAAATCATTCCCACAACAACTGATTCAATCTGGGTCACCACCTGTCCAGCATTGGATCAGAGGAAGCGGTTTGGGCATCTGAGGCCTTGTTTTTCCACTTCTGAGTCTGGTTTGGCTTGCTTGCTCAAAGGTATTTCTACTCAAGATCTCACTACTGGTGGTAAATTCATTGGAGGTAAGACAGAGATGGGGGGGAAAAAAAGGTAAAAGAAAACAACAAAACCCCAAACACTTTAGCTGCTCATTTACAGCAGCCACGTTCTTTTGAGAAATTCGCATCATTTCCTTGGAATAAACAAATTGATTAAAAATGAGCCTAAAAGCAAATGCCTGACTAGGTTAGCATCCAAGTAGTTCACATACTCAATCTTTTTTTTTCTTTCCATAATTAGCTATTGGAGGAGTAAAAGTCACAAATACATGATTTATGCCTCTAAACGTATTTCTAAAGTTCTTAAGTTTTATTGACCATGAAAGTTGGTCTTTCCCTGTGTTAAGAACTGAAGAAGCTATATAGCTAGCTAGTAGCTCAATGGTGCAAAGTCTTATGATTTAATCTTGACATTTGCAATTTTTTGCTGTAAAATATTACTTTCTTTATTTCAGGACTTTAGTGTAAAACCTCGTAATTTCCTTTAAGCTCCATTTGATTGTCAATTGCACAACTCTCTCCAAAGCTTAAAGCTTATGATTTTCATACATATATGATTTATTTCTTTTGTGCCACAATATAATCTACTTTTCTGCAAATTCTCTGTATTTCTCTTGCATCCTGATCATTCCTGCCTTATAGCTAGGATTACTTTTTTTTTTTTTTGCAGTACTGGGGTATATGAGCTTTGAACTTTCTGTAGATTCAGATCCACTCAGAAATGTTTCAAATATCTGTCTCCGGGATTGAACCAGCTGCAAATCTCATCTGCTCTGCTTAATGATTTCCAGGAAGTGGCGGTCTTGTTGTTGACATATTTGGAGAAGGGATGGGATCAATTTTCAATATTGAAACTGGTCCAATATGCTCTTTACACACAGTTTATTTTGGAGATTCAAAGCTGCGCAAGGGTAGGGAGATGAGGTTTATGCTGCAAAAATGCAAACATTTCTGGTTTTCTCTTCATTTAGAGTCAGTAAATCTTAAAACTGGTTTTGCAACAGGGAAGTCCCAAGTTCATTTTACTAACAATGTGCCTGATGAATTCAATATATTTTTAATGCAAATGTAAAACTCTAAGGACATCCAAGGTGCTGACTAGAGCATGAAAATATAAATTAATGCTCTGCCAGAATGACAGCACTTAAACAACCAAAATATCACCCACAGGCATTAGGCTTTCTGAGAAGTTCATAATCTATATATTGTTATTGTAAAGATTGTGATTTCATGCAGAAAATAATTCACAAATCATAATTAACATTGCTCCCAACAGATGACTGAAGGCTTTAAATATACATTTCACATTTTGCTGTTTCAAAAAGCTATACTACCCTGTAATACATAATTACCACAGATATATATCACAAAATTGCCAAAGTGTTCAATATATCAACTAAGACTCATAAATCAAGGGATATTTTTTTCAATTCTGTGTAATGTTGATACTTTACATTTTAATTACGTAAAATCTTCCAGTGCACATCCTTCAGCTGTATAGATCCAGGTATGTCTGCTTGTAGCCAGTGGACTATTTGAAACATCTTTGAGCTGGAAGTTGCTCATTTGCACAGACTATCACAAAACAGGGCCTGTGTCTTTCCTTGGGCAAAATGACCATGGAAGAGAACAGGGTTTTTTCCTGAACAAGGGCTGCACAATTATCTATGGAGCATGCCAGTCGGAACATTTTGCACCCACGAGCAAATAGTACAGCAAATAGGAGCAATACTGTTGCCCAAAGCAAAAACAAACGCCAGCGCAAACAAACAAACAGGCAAACAAAAAAGGAGGTTGATTTGCAACAGTAACAAACTAAACCAAGCAGCGAAGGACCACACCGTACCCTCCTATCTGCTGGTGGAGCCTGCTGCCGTGCTCTGCACAACCACTGGGCTCCTGGCCAGTACAGCTAACCGCAGGACTGGGGCCTGAATATATTCCTCACTAGCAGAGCTGACTGCAGACTTAAAGCTTTCAGCCACAATTTTCAAGATGATAGCACATGGACACAGCAATCCCACCCACGTGATGATGGCTGCCACATTCAGGTGTTAGATTGTAGGCTTCTTGGGGCCAAGACTTTTTTGTTCTATTTGTTTATAAATCATCCAGGTGCATCTGTCATGCTGCATAAGTGGCGATAATAAAGAGAAGCTCCCAATTACTCCCAGTACAGAAGGAAAACACTGGCAAGTTTTGGTAAGAATCAGAAAAAAAAAGTGAAAAGGCAATGCATTGTGTTTATCTGACTGAACTGTGGGGGAAGGAAAAACAATAAACCTCTGGCTTTAACAAACTCTGACTGAGACACTGATTGCTCTGTAACAGACTTAGTTGTGCCATGCTAACATCTGCTCATTAACCAGTCATGAATTTGTGTCTACACATCAAATACTAGTAATGAAACAAAATGAAAGTAATGGTTTGCCTTTTAGCCCCAATATACAATGGATGCTAACGTGTGCACACAAACATTTTGAACATCACATTAAAAACGTGTGTTTGGATGAATATGAGCTGGGGGTTAGTTTAATTCGAGACAGGTTTCAAGAAAATCTCATTTTAACAAAAAGGAAGACTGCTATGTAAAAAACATAAATGAAAAAACTGCATTTTCAGTACTCTGTGGCTGCCAAATTACTCTGCCAAAACTTCCATTATGCAAAGGTGAGCTGAAATAGGAACACAAGCTCGGCCCTACTGTGTATTTGTACACGGCCAAGTGCCATGGCATAAATCAACATTTCATCATGGAAGACCTAATCTGCAGAGTTTCCTTTCAGTGAATCAGCTTTTTGATCAATCTTTGGGTTTCTTACCACTTTTTTTTTCCCTTTTTTTTCTTTTTTTTAGCACTAGCGTGTTAGCTGCAAGTTGCAACTGTTCTCTTTACTAACAAAAGCAAGGCTGCTGCAGTTAGAAGGGTTAATAATGCGAGTTAATGAAGCAGAATTTACCAGTGAGGTTGAACATTCGTTAAAGGAATGTGAGAAATCTATCAATTCAATTACTGCATCCTGTAAAGTGCCTCAATGTTTTAGGCTGTTTCAACATGACGGGATGAGCCAATCAACAGTGTAACACATGACCACCAGCAAAGGGAGGTCTTGTTTCCACTTTGTTTCCCCTTCCCCTCTCCCTCTGACCTCCATCCAGGCACTTCTGCCACTTGCCATGCACACTAACCCTCCCCAGGCTCCTCTGTGAGTTGATTCAGCTTGCCAATCTTGGCAGAAAACTAATGCAGTTAAAAGGGAGTGATTTTCTGCTGGGTGAATGCGCTGAAAGAAAGGGAGGTTCTGATGAGCAAAGGAGACAGTGCAAGGCAGGTGGTGAGACCATGTGGCCAAAAGCAAAAGAGGGAGGGAGGGGGAGAGAAGAAAGGACTAGCAGGGAGAGGAATCAAGATCTGCCTCTTTGGGAATCAACAAACCATGAGATAGGCACTGCTACTTCTACAACTGCAGCTTCTGATTTTGATTTTGTTGCATGAAGTGTCAGGTGATACCAACCTGAAGCACTCCTTCTTCACAACCACCAAAGTAAATGCGAACTACCAATACTATTAGCATTCACAATGAGTAGTTTGTGAATTGGAGGCAATAGGGCACAACAAGTCCAGTCAAAGCACTGGATTAAAGTTAAGTGGCAGCTTGGTAGACTGTGCCTCTTACAGCAGAATAATAATGTAATTGAATCTCATGTTCGGAAGTGAAAATAAGTCACGGTGTAGAAATCAACCTGCTCTTTGGTATTGCCAGTCACAGTTTCGACTGGACAGGGCACCAGAACTGGGGTTGTCTTAGAGTCCCTGGTTCAAATGAATGGATTATTGACATGACTGAGGTCTACAGAATCTCTCGTATTAAACTCCCCCACATCAAGTGTCAAACAATTCACTTATATGTTCTCTTCTAGGTAGCAGCACATGTCCCATTGCTGAGATTCTGAGCAGCACAAACTAGGTCTTATGTCAACATGTTAGCATAGAATCATGGAATCAACCAGGTTGGAAGAGACCTCCAAGATCATTCGGTCCAACCTATCACCCAGACCTATCCAGTCAACTAGACCATGGCACTAAGTGCCTCATCCAGTCTTCTTTTGAACACCTCCAGGGATGGTGACTCCACCACCTCCCTGGGCAGCCCATTCCAATGGCAAATCACTCTGTCTAGGAAGAACTTCCTCTTATCTGCTTACATCTGTGAGCATCACCAAACCCCTGTGTGTTAGTTTGAGCCTAGCTGGGATATTTTAGTGAGAGAAATTAGATTATAGGCTGTGAAAAGGAAACAATGGTGATGTCTACTTCACTCATAGGCTTGCTGAGATATATAAAACCAAGAACATAAACATAGATAACACAGTGGCTATGTGTCTCTGGCTGCCTGCATTTTTCTCCCTAACCTGCTGCCTCTGTAACTAATACTTCTGCTTTCTAGCCTCCCTGGCTGATCTTCCAAACTCACCTTGAATGTAAGGCAAAGTCTGGGATAAGGTAGAGGGGTGGAAAGGAGGTGGAAGGGTGGTTGGGAGCCCCTCCTGAGGATTCTGGTTTCTGGGAGGGGTGGTGTGTNGAGGTTGTATGCATAAGAAAAAAAAAATATTATTCTCATGTATTCCGAGTTTGGAAGATGTTGCTTGTTTGTTTTTTTTTAAGGGTGTTTTTTTCACTATCTTAGTAAAAAAAAAAAAAATCCATCTAGGCTATAACGAACTATGAGTATAACCTCAGTAAAGACCCAAATATAAGCTTCCCAGTAACAGCAGGTGTTAGGATTCTCACCCTCCACAGGAAACAGGGATGTAAATCACAGAGTCACAGAATCACAGAAACACTCAGGTTGGAAAAGACCCTCAGGATCATCAAGTCCAACCGTTACCCCTACTCTACAAGGTTGAACTTAAAGCATATCCCCAAGCACCACATCCAAACAACTTTTAAACATATCCAGGGTCGGTTGGTGACTCAACGATCTCTCGGGGCAGCCCATTCCAATGCCTGACCACTCTTTCTATGAAAAAAAATTCCTAAAACACACAAAAATATGTAGTAAAGTTGTGTGAGAAACACAGCAAATTTTGTGTACTCACAGAGACAGCAAAATGAAAAGTAAAAAAGGCAATGGTTAGCGGTGATAACACGCTCTTGGCCAATATGCCTGGTGCAACTCTTGTTTAGAACTTTCTCAATTACAGAAGTCTCAGTCTAGGGAAGGCTGCTCAAATCAGTGCTGGATACTGCACTCTGTGGCATGTAGTCACTGTGAGGAGAGGAACTGTGCTCATCTATGTTGTACACTAACTAGATATAGCCCTTCTAAATCGCGTGAGCAAGTTACAGTGAGACACCTGTGGAAAGTTCCTACGATAGAGAAGATGGACATCTCACAAAGATTAAATTAACCCTGTGATGGTATGTAAATCTGTGCAACACAGACTTTCAAAATATTGCCAGCTCTCAGAAGACTTAGCACTACACAAATTACAGAATAATTTTAGAGCATTGGTATGAAGAAAAAACCCCATGCTTCCCTCCCTACGGAATGTTAACACTATCAAGACAAGCCGCCTATTCAAAATACCAGTAAAATTACTTATCTTCTGCCAAGACTGATGAAATTATGATGGCTACATGTCAGTTTTCTCCCGTTTAAAGGGAAATCCGCAGTCGGGTATGCCTTGAAGTTCTTCAGGTTCATTAACAAGGTCAAAATCAATGTTATTTTACTGTTTGGAATCATTTTTGGCGGAACAATGAAAAGAAACCATAGTAGAAGTAGTCTTAATATAATCATTTTCTTTTCATTGTTCTTTATGGGAAAATAATTTGGCCCGAAATTTAGTGGTCCCATCAGGGAGGTGATATCTTTAAAAAGGTGGTCTGAAGGACAGGTTTTACTGTACTTTAATAGGCTTATAGATTAATATAAATCTTAATATTCATAATCTGTACTATTCCTTTTCTCAATATCTCGTCCATCTATACATCTATTTGTAATATGTGTTTCAAATACAAGTTAAACTTGGTTTTATTGGAAGTCCTGGTAGTGCTATAGGGATAATCATTTCTGAAAAAGTCAGGAGGTCAAATGTACAGTTAGTTTTCTCTTGAAAGTATTTTTATTTAAGAAAATAAAGCACTGGTGCCTTCTAGCTAAATGTTCCCTGAATATTTTGAAATGTCTGATTGCCTGAAATAAAATATATCAATTAAACAGCAGATATTACTGCAAGAAAGTGCACAGTTATCAATCCAATTTGTATTCCTGTGCAAGGGTAAAAACCTGGAGCAATTCCATGTAATTTTGTGTCAAAACCACCAATCTGTTTTTACTAGAGCTATTCTGGGTTTGCAAAATTAATTGAATCATTTTAATTTTTCAGGCCAGAAATGCAGCATTGTGCATTTCCCATTACAGAAAATCATGTAAGTAACGTGCAAGCCCATTTTTCGTAGTGCACTTTTGCAGATGACAAGATGCTGGGAGGCATACCAGAAAGATATCTGAGCACTTGAAATATTTGTCCCCAAGGACACCTACAATATTTATTCTAGGTGCAGTGCCTTTAAATGGGAGCAGTTGTTGTCATTTGTTGTTGTTGTCATTAGTTTTTATGTAAGCTGTACATAGGAAAATTTACAAGTGTCTGCTAATGCCTCTTTGTATTAACAGAGAACAGCAATAAGCAAATGCTGCTCTTGTGAAGTGATGAGCAGTACTTTATAATACCCAGCCATTATCTGCTAACTGAAAAATTAGTTGAACTTTGGTAAATTGCATGCAGAGGCCAGTACTTATCTACTTTCTGCTGATTAGAGCATGAAATATTTGCATGATTCAAATTGCTTTTACAGAAATCAAGACAGAGCATGTCAAATATCCACAGCACATGAAAAAGCAGTGCCTGCTACCTGGAAAACACTGGACCAAATCCTGCTTGCCTTTAACACAAACTGAGGTAACAGGCAGGATTATTGTGCAGGTACAAACCCCTTCAGAATGTGCCCACAACGTCTGCTTACAATTTTTCCTGTCACCTCTTAGCTGTGCAGCAGCAAGTGATTAATGTATTACTTACTGGGTATTACAGAGATGTTGGTCTGTTTTGACTTTCTTTCAATATAAGCTAAACAGGAAACCATTCTGCACTTCTGAACATGAGTGTTCGAAAACTAGTCACAAAAATGGATTTCATAAGTGATCAAGCAGGATAGCCCAGACTTTGTCTGCCACCTATTAGATGGCAGATCTTGGACTGGATTATCATGGAAAGCTGAAGTGGTGTGGGGGGGGAGGAGAGAAGGGAATGGGAAATGTTGGCAAGGTACATCTGAATGCTGAGAAGCATTAACAGAACTTTGCAGTCAAGCTGACCATCTGGAATAATGGACAGTATTGGCTGTCTTCCATTAGAGGGAATCATTCAAAGTCATAACGGGCAGTGGTCACTAGGGAGAGGGATGGAGAGAAAGCTAGTCATTCTTTTATATTTGTGTGGAGTATTAGTGAAGATTTATTAAAACACTTGTCTTATTCCTACAACTGACAGTCATGGTTATTAATATCTTTAGCTACCTTTGATACTGATACTGCTTGCCATATTTCAAAATGGTTTACAATATTATATCACATGCAACATCTTTATTGTGGGATTTCAAAGCTGGAAAAAAGAAGAGGATAGTAATATTACTGGACTTTCTGTGGTACACAAACAGAACAAGAGGTTTTGCTACATTTTAATCATGTGAAGAAAATCTGGCTCATCCTTTAGTTGTACAACCTTATATGTGTAATGGCACCATTTTATGTATAATTGTTTGTCTTTTTTGTTGTTAGAACAGTTTACTAATGCATCCACACTTGATATAAGGGTTGGAAAGAATGCAGTTATTTGTTTTTCTGTGATAGTATCTTGTACAGTGAATTACAATGCAGTTCAGCAGGCAGCATCCCCAGATAAAATACGATCAGCAAATCTCAGTCTCATCCTATATGGTGGTGTTAAAATGTTGCTGTTTCATTTTGATATTTCAGGAGAGGAGTAAGTAGCATACTCGTTTATGGCAGAATTGCTTTAATAATTTATGTGATGGTGTTTCCTCATGAGCGTTTTTCATTTGTTTTCTGTGATAATAAAAAATGAACCAATGGCAAAAGAGAAGGGGAGGCTGAAAAAGCTCTTAAGTTTATGAACCTCTCATTGCCCACCCCTTGAGGTGTGTTTGTTCTCCTAAAATGCCTACAAGGGGACAAAAGATTAAAGTTGTGTTCTAAAGAGTGATTTTTTTTTTTTTTTTTTTTAAATTCAAAGTTTGTAACTCATAAGCCCTGGTGACAAATGCTACCAAAACTTTGCTTGACAAGCACAGTTTTAAGGATTAATAAAAAACTTTGCAATAGTTTTTATCCTGAACAGTTCCTTTACCATAAATAACGAACATCAGCACACACACACACACACATCCAAAACATACAAATGCTAGGTCAAGTTCTGCCATCATTTACGTCCCACAGAAGAGAAAATGAAGCTGCAAGGTTGTACAGAACTTTGTTCTTTAAGTTTCTAACTCCACATTTAATGGATTTTAGTATTTACCTCTATATACTCAGTAGGAATCTCATTTATTTGGGCAATGGTTTGTTTGGTTTGGTTTAAAAACCAAAACCAAACAGAATTTGTCCAGGATTACTGGTTTTAGAATGGGACAAAAGTATGATTTGTACAGGATGATAAGCTTCCCAAAGTCCAGGTGATTATTTCTGTATGTGTGCTTGTTGTTCCACCCATCCAAGCTGTTGCATAATGAGATGCATTCAATGTGAAAGGGACTAGCTTACCGGGCTCAGCAGAAATCATTTGCCATTTACTGACATGTCATGGAGCTGTCTGTGTACAGCAGTGGGAACCTGGATTTTTTTGTTAAATCGTGCAGCAGACGGTTCTCAGCCACTGGAGCCTTCTTCATCTCTCTCAGTTCAGTTGTACTGTTCGCTGCTTCGATGATACTGATTTTAAAAGGTTAACAAACGAGAAGCTAAACCAACCATACAAATAACAGCCAAAAGAACAGTTTCCAAAATGTGTTGCTGTAGTGCCATTTCCAATTTAATATTCAGACAGAGTAAAGCTAAAGGCCACCAAACCAGGTGGATGAAATAGTTCTGCATTTTATGACTCATTCTTAAATGAAATCTCTTAAATATTGCTAATGAAGCCAGTTATCTTATACAGACCTGTAATGCGCCCTTTCTAAGCTAGTTCAGTTACATTTCCCTGTCTAGCAATTTACCCCAGGCCCCTATTAAATGAATTATCACGGCTCCTAAATCATCTCTGCGGGGGTTTTCACTAATCCCATCAAGACACTTACACTCCCTTTCTTCCCTCCTCATGACATAATGAGTTATTATTTCATGGGGAGCTGTTAAAGAGGCCCCTTTGGAAGAGTTTAATATGCAGCACGGGGAAGGGGAGGGAGCCGCTTGCCGAGGAGGCTGTGGTAGGTAGCGCAGTCCCAGGCTGCCCAGCAGTCGGCCGGCGGGGAGACAAAGGGCACCAGCGCCCCAGGCTCCCTGCACCTCCTCTGGGTCTTCTCTGACGGTCCCCCCGGATCTGGGGACGAGAGGCGAGCGTGCTCCCCACTTTCCAGTGTCCTCTGCCCTCCGCTTACCCTCATTGTCATGAAAAGCGAGGGGAGAGGGAATATAAATGTTTTCCTTAACCAGAGGAAGCACCCCGCTCACAAACCACTTGCAGAATCCATTAGGGTAATTTATTAAACACAATTTGCCTTGTGCAGCTGAACTGAGTGATGATTTAAAAAAATAAATAAATAAATTAAAAAAAAAAAAAAACCAAAACAACAAACAAACAAACAAACCAAACAAACAAAACCCCAACAACATCACAAATAAGGAGAAAAGCAGCAGCACTGAGCCCTGGGCTCTGTGGCCCCACGCCCCTTACACTGCACCTGACTTGCAGACATCGTGCCTGTGTTAGTCTTTCCTTCAGCCTTTGTGGCACCACTAGAGAGACTGGGAGAAAGCATATGACTGAGTCACATCCATCGCCCACCTCTGGAGGTACCCATCTCCGGAGGTGATAATTAATAACAATAAAAGGAGAGAAAGAATATTAAGCACTAGCAGAGTACTTTGCCAAGGAAAGCAATGCACAGAGAAACAAGGATTTCTCTCAGGTAGGGTAACTTTCTGGCCGCTTTATACTTTAATCGGACTTCTGCAGATGTCTTTCTGACCAATGCTTTTTAGCTTCCCTGTGAAGACCCAAAACAGAGGTTAATAGTGCAACACTGGTCAACAAGTTGAAAAAATAACCCAGGGCCAGACTTCCACACTGTGGAAATTCTCACTGTTCCTGTGACAATAGCAGAGCTCTGCAGATATGGTTGGCCTCAGAGTTAGTTCCAAGGTTAGTGGGAGGAGGACAACATTCACAGAGCTGCAAATCAGGTTTACAGTAAATCCAGAAGGGCTGCAGTGAGATGAGCTCTAAAACAAGTCCTGGAATTGAGGTCAGGCTTATTTTACCTTCCCTGTTCATTAACTTTGTGTGTAAGGTGCAGCAGCAGAGTGATCACCTGTATTGTGTTAGCTTGAAGAGCAAGCCAAAAGGGACATCTCAGCTTGTATTTGCTTCTATAGTCTGCTGCAAGTATTCATAATCCTCTGAAAGCAACTTTGTAGGACTTGCTATTTTGCAAAAGCTTTTTCCAAACTCTTACAGTTGATTCAGTCATAGAACTGTAGACTTAGGAATATTTTCAGTTTACTCACCAAACTACATTAAGTAAGGTAAAATACATAAGAATTCTATGGAAGATCTGTAAGGAGTAGTTTACTCTCCAACAATAGCCAGATGACTCTGCTTATGGGAAGTTTAAAAGGCAAGAATTGCAATCCCTCTTGGTTTTGGCAATCACCCATTTAAAGACTTCGAGCTGCATGGAACCTTCCATTTGGCCAATTCAACAGCTCTACCTGTCGCAAAACTGCCCAGACCCTTTTTCAATGCATATACACTTGAGGCTTTCCCAATATCTTGTTTGTAGGTTATGTTCATGATTTGTGAAAAGGTATTTTATTTTAAACCTACTGACTGATCTTCTAGTTGCCTGACCCTGATTGTCATTCTGTATGCATCAATTCACCATCTCCTAGTTTTATCTGTCTGCACCATCTCCTCTCTCAGTTGTCTCCTTTCAAAGCTGGTATCTCTTTGCTGGGAAGCGATTTGATGCCTATGGCTACCCCCTTTGCCTTCGTTAGTACTAGAGGTTCTTCAAAACATGCACTTTGAGTGAAATTGTGGAAGTTAACCAGTATAAAGACAGATGTGAGACATTGCCCTTTGATAAACTCCATATACTAAGCACAAATAGCTGAATCTAATATGGGGGGGGGGGGGAAGCGATACTTATATTTGTGCAGCCCTGAAGTTCTGAGTTTGATTACTAAAATTTCCAAGAGGAAATGACAGTTATAGGTGCTGGTTTTACTCCATAAATCAATCTGTTGTCCTGATTGACTTCACCATTCCTGACTCACTGCCAAACTGCCTAATCCTGAAGGAAAACATACTCCTGCCTCACAAGTCTTAGAAGAGAAGGATGATCTTGTGCAGTGTATAGAGGAAATAATCAGGGGTCTCACTAGTTCCATTTATGGTAAGAGACATGGTGTGGGAAGAACAATATTTTCTCTATAATCTTTAGTAGAATAACTGTAAATACTCCTCTGAAATTGTTAGGTTTTGTCAGGTAAAATCAGAGGTGCATGAAATACTACACTTTTAATTGATTATCCATTTTGGTTTGCAAGGATTTCAGTTTCCTTAGATGATTTGAATTTCCATTCTAGAGAGTGATAGCAGTGTCAAAATAAAATTCAAATGTAACCCGAATGACTTTGCCCTATTTTAGACTGGTAAAATCACCTTCTAGCACTTGTAAACTTTACCTTAATTTTGATCACAACGCAGTAGTGTGACTTTTCTATTAAAAACCATGTTTGGGGCTCTACTTCAATACTTATGACATCCATAATTTTGGTCTGAGTTTTGGACTTGTGCTCAAATTTTATCTGATTTCAATGGAAATTTTGAATTATTTCCGTCCATCAGGCAAAATACATTCTGTTATATGCATGATTTGAAAACGGACCTCTAACCTGCTGCAGAGATAGTCGTGGTCCATGCCTGTTGTCAGCAGAAGTTTGGTGAAACAATCATCCTATTTAAAAAAAACAGAACTAACAAAGTAACCACACTCGTAGATGTGTAGTTAGAGGATTAAATTAGAAATTATTCAAGTTTGGGTTCTTCTTGGTATTTTAAATTTAATAAATCAATTAAACATTGATATCTGATTGTCCCAGTTGACCTCTCTGAGAGGAGTGCATTTTAGGCACTTGTGTTTTTTTAATGGTTGACACACAAATTTGTGAACTGCCTGGTTTTAGTACTGCCATGTCTTTATCAGGAGGAACAGCTTAAAATAAAACTTAAATGAGCCTGTTTGCCAGTAGGAAATGTGAAAGACTAACTAGGGGCTAAGCATTTAGAAGCAACCAGAAGCACATCCAGAAAGAAATGACCTTCCTTTGATAATTTGAACATGTCACTATTGCTACAATTTTCAAACCAACAGAGAAAAAACATTCACCTTACATTTCGTTATCTGCAGTGTTTTTTCTGTCTTCGCTCTGGAATTACGTGTATTACTTTATTATCATTATTTCTATTGCTATTAAAGCAAGTTATTCCAAATAGACAAACTAAGCACATGATTTTTCTTAGGGCTAGAAAAAGAGTATTTACTTTTATCAGGCAGGCTGTGGTCTGTACCTTTTTGTTTTGTTTTGGAAACAAGAGTTATTGTTGCAACTTCCAGATGAATAGGATTCCAGAAAGCAAGATCTCTCATAATGGTCTGTCTTTCTTATGCATGCTTTCAACTCCATGACATTATGATATCATTAAATATGTGACTAATCAGAAATATTTTGCTTGTTTTCCCTTGTGTGTTGTCCAAGACCTCTGTTCCATGTTGAACAAAGTGTGTGACCACAATTCTACAGGATAAACAGTGTCTGGGTAAGCCGGCATGCGAAACTTCACTCTTTTCTTGCATATGAAATATAAAGTATCTGATGAAGATGAGAGAGTTCATAGGTCAAAGTTCTACTCTGTACCTGAAAGGAACAAACAGCCTGGCAGCAACAAAACCTAGGACATTTCAATGTTCCCAATGATTTATTACTAGCACAAATGGAAACATAGCAGACCACAATATCATTTATCATTTAATTACAGATCTCACTGAAACACCCAACATCTGACCACACAAACACTATGGGACCCTCCCTGTGTATTCCCTCAAAGCCATGTTTTTATGATACTACTGTTTGGGATAATTTAATTCACAGTTTTCCTAAGAACCCGTTCAATCAACTTAATCATTAACTTCCATCGTGACCAAACTTTCTGCCCTTCCTTTTCAAAATGAGCGGTGGCTTTCCTCTTGCTACTGTAACTCTACAGCTGAAGCTTGAGGTCAGAGCTCATCAGAATTTCTATTTTGCTTCATAGGACACCTTGGATAATCAGACAAAAGAAACATTTGGGACTCTTGTTTGTGGGTTTGCTAGGATTTGTTTGTTTGTTTGTGTGAGGGTTTGGTTTTTTTATTGTTGTTGGTTTAGTTTGGTTTGATTTTTTGTTTGGGTGTTTTGTTTTTCTTTTTGTGTAGTAAGTAATTTCCTTTCAGTGTACACTGAAAACATGTGCAGATCAGTCTCACTGGGGTTACAAGACACTAGGAAGGGGTGGGGAAACAGCCCATAATCTGTGTACATTACTTCTGTTGTCATAGAATCTCCAATTATCTATGGATCTCAAAATGCCATGAAAAATATTGATTGATTAAGACACAGAAGGCCCCTGAGAGATAAGTGTGTGAGATAACCTTTGTTCAGAGATGGAAATGGAAATGTGGCTTATGCAAAGTCACACAAGGAATCCATGGGAAAGCTGAGAAATGAGGAATTGTTATTCCTGATTAATACTCTGCTCAACCCAAAATCTTCCCCTAAAAAAGATTTTTCACAACTGGTGACAATGGAAACATCCACTATACCAAGGCACAAAATATTCTGGTTGTAGAGGTTAAAGGTCTTAGTAGCTGAAAACTCTTTCAAATGGCATTAAATTGCAAAAGGCTGAATCTAAAGATCAAGCAAAGCTGTACGTAATTTGGTTTTCCACAGAGGAATAGTCTGGAATCTTCATTGGACTCTTACTCTTGGTATTCAGTTACATTGTTGTTAATGTCTTTTCAGTGAAGCTATAACTAACTAGCCATATGGTGATTGCCATATTGTCTTTTTTTTTTCCCATGAGATATAGGATATTATTTAGTATGTATTTAATATTTTTAAACATGGCTTCCCATCAGACTTCTCCTCCCAGTTTCCAGTCATAATTACCACTCCATAAGCTAAAACCTAGTTTTGCATTAATTTGTGAATCGCATTCTCTAAAACTCTCAACAAATCTGAATTAGGGCTATATCCTCACACTCTTACTTATTGAGAGCAAGTCAACAGAATTTTTGGATGAATAAACAGCACAGAATTGAATTGGCAATTTAGTGTTTGTGTTTTTCACAAAATGAAACCCGTTTTCTCCCTCTATGGAATTCCTTGAAGGAGTATAAGCTCAACCTTCTTCAGCCTTAGTACAGAGGGGATTTATTAGCAAATCCTGTCTGCTGAGGGAAGGAACACCATCACACTAATTCTAAACAGACAGTTTTAGAGCAAACTGAAGTCACATTAGTTGGTGATTCCCATCCGAACTTTAATCTAGCAGGTTTTCTTCATCTTCTTCTTGTGCATTAAGCAAAAGAGAACAAACCCTGAAACCATTCTGGAGCATCGAAACCAAACTCAAAGGTAATTTTAGAAATGTTTTTCACTGTCAGCACAATGATTTTCAGTCCTGTCCTCTATTTGCACCATTTGCTGGGGTGAATTGAATTGATTCGGTGACCCAACAGATCATCAAGAATATTGAATTTCAACCAGGTTGGAGAACTGGTTTGAATCTCTGTCTGGTCCCACTCCAGACAGCACTGGCTCAAGGTACTCAGTAAGACAAGACAACTGCTTTTTGATGGCAATTTTGCCTGAGATAGGCTTAATCCAACTGTGAAGCTTCACTTTACAGCTTGATAACATATCTGGATACTGCAAGATCAAGCAATACCAACCAAGAAAATCTAACAGTGTGGTGTTTTTTTTAACAACAAATTATTTATGAAATACAACGTGTGGCTACAGAGATAACAATTCGGGTGTTTGTGGTCATATTCAATCATTTCTGGTACTCTGCTTTTGTGATTCCAGCCCGTATGGCTCAAAATGTTCCAATACCTTCTCCTACTCTGCTATTGTAAGGCAGTAGTCTTTTGTCACTAACAGGATTCTTTCTCTTCACTGTTTGGGGTTTTTCAAAGCAGATAAGTTGTTTTTTAAAAAATCTGCCTTCAAGCAGCATGTCACCTGTGTATGTGCAAAGAAGCAAAGTGAACAACAGTAGATACAGACATAACAGGGAAAGTAAAGACTTTTTTTGTTTGTTTTTTTTAAGAGTACAGGTCTCTAATGGACACTCACTACAGCTCTAATTAAAAGAATTCAGCCTGACAAAATGCTCATAATTCTGTTTGCACATAAAATGTCACTGTTCTGGGCGAGATTCAGACCTTGTGACATCTCTGCTTTAAGGCAGGATGGAATTTGCCTGTGAAGAGAGACAATCTTCTGGGCTGTGTGCAAACTGGAGCTCCCTTTGTGGTGAGATAAATGTTGAATTTGGACTATGGTTTCAAAATTCTACCACAGGTACTTCTAAAGCAGAAAGACAAGAAAGGTATAATGCTAACGTGATCAATACCTATTTTTGGATTAGCCTTCTCTCTGTAGCTAATATACAGACACAGAAAAAGTTTGAAAGATGTGTCTAACTTCATTTTGGGGTAACTAATTATTAGATGACAAGTTCATGCTGAAATACTACGTGCAATCAGGCCATAAATTTAAAAACTGAGACTTGAGGACCTGTATCGGACATTTCATTCTCACTCACTCATGTTGTGCAAGTCAAAGCCCCTCTGCATCAGTTTGCCTATGCAGCATATGAAGTGAACCATTGTCTGCCTTTGCAGTGATTTGGTGTCTCTGTGAGAAGAGTGCAGTAATGCTGTTGAGAGTATTATTTATTCATAGAGAAATCAGGTATTATAAATGCAGTAACAGCAACTCTGTTTTCAATATTAGAAAACTTAAAACCCCATCAACTTTATTATAGCTGTCTATAGCATTTTTAATGTGCTAAACTTCCTAGAAATCACAGCAAGGTGAATGAAGTGAAATATATTTAACACCAAACATTAGCCTGCTTTACTATTCCCGTTTGAAATGTAACGCTCTTTTTTTCACCTTACACAAAACCAGCCCTATTTCCAGTTCCATCACTGCTCTGTTAAGTAATTTGCAAAAAGCTAACAAAGTCTGGCTACATCCTCATAGCGACTGTTTAAACCCATTACTTTCTCTTTTAATCAAATCGCTGTTGTGTCAAAATATACAATTCTTGCCATGAATCTCACTGGCTTGTTACAGTTCACCGGTTGACCTTGAAAATGTTTGCTCTCCTAAGCGTCTTCTCTTCGGCCTCCAGCTAAATTGCTCAAGACCAGGCCTGATCATTTTTCTATACACAGAGAATTCTCATTAACATAAACAGAGCAGCAAGCTTAACTGCAACAAACAAAAATCGGCAGCAGGAGAAGAAAATGCAAGAGAACCCTTCAACACAGAATGTGGTCTGTATTATTTGCAGTCTTGTGTATATTAAGCATTTTTTTTAATATATTCATGTCTTGAATTTCCTGCCCTACAACCTCAAAAAATGTACCAAAGAGAGCTGCTTTATTCTTTTTTTTTTTTTTAATTAGTTATAGTTCCTTTAGAAAACATCTTAAGCCTTTGAAGGGCCAAGAAGAAACAGTTTAATGCTGTGCAAAAGCCACTTACTCATTAACATCAAAGATTTGTACAGATCTTAAATGAGGAGTTAAGTGTCAAGGGCTATTTTCATTGTTTAATGTGTTAAAGTAAATAAAAATGTATCTAAGATGTGGACACACAATTAGTTTTGAGTTATTTATCTGGAGTTTGTATGGTTTAGAAAAACTCCATCTTCTTGGCTGATCCTGTCCTAATGCATTTAACTTCAGCCATCAGCTATGATTAAACACCTGCTGTTGTGGGAAAACAAAGCACACTAATCCAATATGTATTTCTGACATCTTAAATATCACCCAGTCCCCTGACATCAGGCACAGCTTTTCAGCGGGATGGAATTCCAGAGCATATTTTTCTAATTTATGGATGGACAATAAATCAAAATTAAGCCTTGGGCAATGAAATATACATCAGTGCAGAATGAACTGACTGCAAACTAGGGCACAGAACAGCAGCAGCGAGAGGAGTGCGTTAACGGAGTCCTGAGCTGAAAACACTGATATGAAAATTAAGGAAGTTCCTCTCATATTTTCTTAAAGAGAACAAAAACGAAAAGATATCAGAAGCCAAGCCTAAGTTTTAGAATCTCCAGAACACCTTACTCTGGGGGAGCAAATTGTCCTGATGCCACCATTTTATACCATGTCTGCAAAAGGGATTTGCCTCTATTCAAACCTATTCAGATGCTGAGAGCTTGAAAGTTTAACTGGAATATTAATTTTATGTCTTTCCATTTTACAATGGGGATGCTGTCAAAGGAGTAGTAGGGAGAGTGGCAGAAACTTAAAGAAAAGCAGGGGTCAAGAGAAAGGTGGAGGACTAGGAGGGGGGAGGGGGGAAAGAGGAAAAAGACAAAAAAGGATTTTTTTTCTTAATTCAGAAGGAAATTAAGGAGGAGGTATAGACATTATCTTTATTGAAAACCTAGAGGTGATAGATATCCTACATAACTTATCCTAATCTGTACTACTACCCCAGAAGTACCAAATGGTTCATTTTTTCAGGAGGTGAAATCCTGGTTCCTACTGCAGAGAATTCAGAAATTTCCTTTCATTCAAACGCAACAATAGATTATTCCCTAAGCTTGGAAAATAGTATAGCTTCCTCTTGCTTGGAGAGCAAAATGTTGTAATTTCTCTTTAATTTTGTGTATCTTGGTTGGGTATGTGTGTGTGTGTGTGTCTGAAATGGTAGTATTAACCATCTGGAATGGAAGGTCTTAAAGACCCAAAACTGATTTTGTGAACCTAAAAGGTTAGCCTTAAAGATTAAAAAAATCTGCATCTTTGATGGGTTCAACCAGCCTAAGTCTGAATTACCTTAGAAGTTGCATATAGATGAACATTTGTTCTGTTGCAGTACTTAATTATTCAACGTCAGCAGCTAAGTGATTTAGTTTCTTCTACATTGAGGTCTCCCAGAATGCAACCCACAACCAAATCTATCCAAGAAAGCTTTCATATATGACCCACAAAGGGACCTTCCTTCATCTGACACCTTCTGAATGTGTTACATAGTAACATGTACTTTAGGTGGTACCTAACCTATTGTCCAACTCACATGAACATGTCTCTGAACACATCCATTGTATCACTTCGGGGATGCAAGGAATCTCACTAGGTTCAGCAAAAGCAGTTTGCTGGATATCCTGTGCCTGATCAGACCTGGTTACACAAGAATATAGCAAGTGGGATTTAAAAGACACTTAAATGAGGACTGGACTGAAAGAAGTACTAAGTATTTGTGGCTCAGTATGTTTCTGAGGCATGATTAATTTGTCTTTGTGAAGCATTGAAAGGACCTTGACCTGAAGGGAAGCTAGATTGCAGCATAGTGATGTTTATTGCTGCTGCTCCTCTGTGGAAGAGTGGAAGGTGAGATAAGTCTCTTGCTTTCTTGTGTTGCAACCTGATCATATTTGCCCTGTCTATAGATATGCAAAACTACAACTGAAGTAGCAGGTCTTGGAGCTATCACACATCTCTCCTGCTTCCAGTCAGTTATTCCCTGGAGCTTTCTGTGAGATAAGCAAACCTCATAAATGTTAAATACTTACTTAAGGCATACTGATAGCCATAAGAAAACAAACCAAAGGTAACTTTTTTCACCAATACAGAGGTTTTGTCATTGCATTTATGGATAGAGAGGAGGAGAATGAAAGTTGAACCTTTCTCAGAAAACAGGTAAGTTTTATAGTTGCCAGAAAATATGTCCATAAATTTCTTTTAAGAGTCTGATGCCAAATTAAAAAGAATATTATCAATGAGGATCAAAGCTGCTTCCAACTACTGTTTATGCCTTTCCTCTTCACCTTTTCTTTATTGATTAGACCTAGAGGTGAGGAAAAAAAAACAACCAAACAACAATAACAACAACAACAGCAAAAAACTAGACACGCAGCTGGATTTCAGCAGCATACCACAACATTATTGATTTAACAATGGAGAGGGCATACAGTCTCCTTACCTCTTCTTCCACATAAAACACTTCTATTAGCTTCAGCAAAGCATAATTCTTTGCTCAGGATAGAACATCTATATCTAGCCCTTGGATTCAACCCTCACCTTCCTCTACCTGTAGACGATCCAGCCTCACCAAGTCTGCCCAGCTTTGCAATTTTTGTGTCACAAGGTGACAATTCCACCTACCACGGGTGCCAGCTCACAAGAAAGTGAAAAAGAGATGAGAACTGCCAGCTCAAACACTGGTTTCTCCAAGACAGTCTCATCTAGAACATGGCCAGACCCCTTTTCCAGCATATGCTATGTTTTGCAGGGTAGTTAAATAGCACTTGTGTTGATTCTTCTGAAGCCCTGAGAGAAAAAACCTATGCCAGTGAAAGTGAAGCAGAACTCGGCAGGTTGTTCCCCAGGTTCTCTGAGTTGTTTTGCTCTGATTTAAAGGCTAATGCCTACAAAATTAGCTGTTGGGTAACCTTCTGGTGGTTTGTTTTTTTTGGTTTTGTTTTTTTTTTTTTGAATGGTATGCCATTGAGCAGGAAAATGGACAGAAAATTGGATGAAGTTGTTCCTGCCTATTTCTCATTCTCCTGCTGACCTGGTTCTGGGATGAGTTAGCTCTCTCTTCTAATCTATGGTTCACAAACCGCCTTCTCTGGGTGAGATACTGCAAACCCGTCTTAAAAAAAGAGCAAAAGATGACAATTAATTTCCTAGTCTGTGTAAACTTAGTTTCTTCTGACTAAACAGCAATAAAATGTTTAGAACATTTAGAATAAACTGTGGAAAGATTAAAGAGTTGAAAGTATATATAAAATGTTAAACAAGGGCTGTAACACATCTTCCCCCCCACCCCTGACTCTGTTGTTGATACTGTTTTTGCTACTGAACTCAGGAAAAAAAAGGCCAAAGCAGAGTGAGCAAATTAGTGGCTACAGTAAGAACCATAAGGTAGCTGGGCTGCATCTTGGTGAAACTGGTGAAAATCTATCTAAACTGCATTGATTTCAATCATAAAGTTATTACAGAATTGTAAGTAATCTATTGCAGTTATATTTTAGCAACTGTATTCGAAAGTGTTATTTTAATATGTTATATATGTTTCTATATAGAGAAATTAACAAGTACTGGACATTGCAATAGTGCTTTTCCTCACAGATGGCCAACTTGTGCCACCTCTTTTCATGGACGGAGGAGAGTAGTCAAAGCAGCAAAAGGTATAACGGAGTGGTTGGACACCAAGAAAGAAGTTTGACAAAGCTGTCACATCTGTTCAATATTTATAGTGAAATAATAATGTGTATTGCTGTTGATGGTTGCCATAGTGGTATTAACATTGGCAGAAGGAGATGTTGTAATCTCGACTATGCTGATGACATCCTTATTGCTGAGTCTGCTGTTTGTAGCACTAGCAATGCAGGCGTCTGAAACTGGTGCAGGCTCAGGCATTGCAGATGACAGTTGACAGAAGCATTACTGAATGGAAATGAACAGGAGGAGCAAGAACCTCCCTTCCTTTGAAATGACAGGGAAACAGAGCTTTCCACATTCCCCTGGCAAGTTTGAAAAACAAAGTTTTCAAAGACTTACTAGGTATGTAAAATAACCTACACCATATTACAGTGTGCATAAAGAGAGGCCTTTAACATCTACTCACTGGCAGGAAATTCAACATGGTTAAACAGACTGGTACAAAATCTAGGCTCTTTTTCAGCCGTTCACCACTCTTCTATCAAGTTGAGATGATCTTCAGCAGAATCTGGATTTTATGCTGTTCCTCTAGGTACTGGTGAATCCAGGCTTCATGTACTTTGTTTTATACTTCTTACAAGTATCAAATCAAAATTGCTCCAGGCTTATTTTGGGCCTGGCTCAAGGCTTTACTGAAGGCCCAGCTTTAACCAAAGAAGTTGAAGACCAACACGCACAAATGCAGCTACTGTCAAACCGAGTTAGCTCTCAGTGATTACTGCAATCTCAGCCTGAGGAGAGAGTGACACCTGATTGAAGCAAGGCAGAATCTACTACCCAAATATGTTTTCTTTAGGATTACTTGTTCTGTATATTTCGCTTCTCTGACAGGCAGATGGTGAAGGAAGAAACTGAGATTTGCCAGGGCAAACAGCAACTTGCATGCATACACAAAAATTCCACTGCAGCATGTTAAAAATAAATGCATTGAAGAGTTTTGTGGCTGAAAGTCACTAGTGAAGTGTTGAAAATCAATACCTGTTTCTTCATGGTTTTGGACAAAACATTTAGAAATCTGAGTTCATTCATTTATTCACGCTGTAGAATGCAGAGGGCCTTTCTCTGGTTCATGCTGCTCTGTACAAATCATAGAATCATGGAATCATAGAATCAACCAGGTTGGAAGAGACCTCCAAGAGCATCCAGTCCAACCTAGCACCCAGCCCTATCCAGTCAACTAGACCATGGCACTAAGTGCCTCATCCAGTCTTTTCTTCAACACCTCCAGGGACGGTGACTCCACCACCTCCCTGGGCAGCCCATTCCAATGCCAATCACTCTCTCCGTGAAGAACTTCCTCCTAACATCCAGCCTATACCTCCCCTGGCACAACTTGAGACTGTGCCCCCTTGTTCTGTTGCTGGTTGTCTGGGAGAANTGGGATACCATTGGCTGTCTTGGCCACCTGGGC
>WAAF01014071.1:0-12031 GCA_013400475.1 Tricholaema leucomelas
CTGGAAGAGAAGATTCCTGCAGCCAAATGCCACTTGCAGTCAATATGCCGCCTGCCCTCTAGATGGACTCAAGGAGCTCTTTTCTGCTTATGGCAGAAGGGCAATGGAGAATTAGAAAGAGGCTTTTAAGTGTTTACTCAGAAAATTTACTACTACCTGACTCACAGGGCTAGCCACAGTGCCAGACAGTACCCAAACGCCTTCAGGAAACTCTGCTGTGTTGGCAACTGAGATTTGGTATTTTCCCAGACTTCTGGGGAAAGGATGCAGACAAGCTCTGCCCTTGTCTCCTGGCACCTCTTGACTATCTGTGTATCTCCAGGGCTTCTCGTCTTGGCAGGAGACTTTCAGGTGCAGGCAGGATGTCTTGCATTGTGCAGTCTCAGCATGATGTCACGCTGGCTATGCAGGCCAATCACATGGAGGCATTTAGAGCCTGTTCCTGGTAAACATGCGACAGTGGAGTTGCCAGGCACACGATAAGGCAGTAAGCAATGGCAGCAGGCAACGTCAGGCCCGACTAGAACAGCAGATCACAGCAGAGAATGGCAGAGCACACTGCATTTACCTGCCTATTTCTTTCATCAAATGTGGGCCAAGACTAACGGACCTTTGGACACAGAACAACCAATCAGAATGGCAGTTATCCAGACCTGACCATATTAGGGGAAGCCATAGGCTTGCTTTACCCAAATTTGGGAAAAGCACAGGCCTTGCACAAGGCAGGCACAGGCTAAGCCTGTGTACCTTGCTTACCACAGGAGAAAAACATGCCTGGGCAAGCCAGTACATGTGTAAGCCTATTTCTGGCCCATCAGGCCTACCACAACACACACAAACAAATGTTGCTCTTGTTGATGATATTTTTAAGCCTTTTTTCCTTCTCCTCGAGCTATAAAAGTAAGGACACGCTGCAGTATTTCACAGAATCACAGAATTAATCAGGTTGGAAAAGACTTCTGAGATCATCGAGTTCAACCTACCACATAACCCTTCTAACGAATTGAACCATAGCACTAAGTGCCTCATCCAGTTTCCTTTTAAACACCTCCAGGGATGGGGACTCCACCACCTCTGTGCTAGTTTGAAGCTAGCTAGAATGTTTTGGTGAGAAGAATTAGATTACAGGCTGTGAAAAGGAAACAATGCTGATGTCTACTTCACTCACAGGCTTCCTGAGATGTATAAGAATAAGAATGTAGCTATAGATAAGACAGTTGCTCTCTGTCTGGGCGTTGGGCTGCATCTCTCTCTCTCTAACCTAACCTGCCGTCTGTGTGACTAAATCCACCTTGCCTCCTAACCTCCTTGGCCAACCCTCCAATCTTCCTTGGGCATAAGGCAAGATCTGGGGTAAGGGAGAGGGGTGGGAGGAAAGGGTGGTTGTGAGCCCCTCCTGGGGACTCAGGTTTCTGGAATGGCTGTTGTGTTTCTATATTACCTTTTGACTTGTATATTTCTGTCTATAGCTGTATAGATTGTAAATACCTGCTTGTATCTTGTGCTAAGCTGTAAATATAAAGTTTCATTCAATTTCCAGAGCTGCTGAGTCNTGGGGGGTTTTTGGGGGGGTATTTCAAAGGGGGGGGGGGGGGCTAGGGTAACACCCAAAGCATCACAACCTCCCTGGGCAGCCCACTCCATCACAGTAGGAAAAAATAATAACCGGCTCAGCAATCTGATAATTAATTAAAAACAAGCAATCATAAGATGTGAGGCTTTCTCCAATGCAAAATGAACACTGAAGTCATAGGCAGAGAAGTTGCCAGAACTCCAAAAGCAGCCAATGCTTGTTTCTGGGTAAAAGCTTGAAATGAAACTGGAAAGTTAAATCCTATTTCCAGAGACTACAGCATTGGACTTTGTATATGAAACACTGAAGGCTGCTATGAAACCTAACACAAGATCCCTGTTGTTTGGGAATTGACTGATTACAGCCCTTTGTAAGCCAGATATTTACAATCTCTCACTACATTGTTATTTCCAGGGCTGGGCTTGATCATAGTGAGCAACAGAACATCAGTCACCGCTTTACCTGAGCATCTGGTCTCAGGACACAAAGAAACTGTGCAGAAATTCCATGTGCTCCTCACAAATATGTTGGACAAAACCACATCAGGTGTCCTGGGCACACACTTTTTGGTATCTGCTAGTGCAAAGAGACATGTTACAGAAACACACCTGGGACAAATCAATGCCACTGTGTGAGTGCCAGTTACTTCTTTTCAGGATGTTTACCCTTAGGCTGGGTGGGCATACCTTACTTCAGCAATCTGCTGTGTGTTATTCCTGCATGTCAGGATGAGAGAAGCATTATTATTTATTCACAGAATGCCAGCACAGTGGAGGTGGGAAGGGACCTCTGGAGATCACCCAGTTCAACCCCCTCTGCTAAAGCATGGCACCCACAACAGCTTGCCCAGCATCCCAATGTCCAGGTGTGTTTGGAAGCTCTCTGGAGGAAGAGACTCTGCAACCTCTCTGGGCAGCCTGCTCCAGGCCTCCAGCACCCTCACACCAAACAAAGTTCTTCACCACTTTTGGTCAGAGCTTTCTGTGTTCCAGTTTGCTCCCATGGCCCTTGTCCTATCACTGGGCACCACTGACAATAACCCAGTCCCATCATCTCAATACCTACAGAGAGGACAGACTACTAATAGATGATCCTGTCTAACAAATCTGATGTGATGGAATTCTTTAGAGGATTGCAATGAGTCCAGAGCATCACCACCCTTCTGACACACCATGGACTGCAAAACAACACTTCACTATGAAATCCCCTAATGTCTCGCTGCATTTTGCTACTGCATTGTCTGCAAATAGACACTTTGGCTTCTGTATATTTTGCATCATATACACACCTGCAGACAGTAGGACTGCAATAAAAAGTTAATTATATCATATGAGTTGCAGGTTCTTCAACTGCATTTACTCAGAGAAGCAAAGCCAAGCCCCAGTTGCAGCCTGTCAGGTTTCTTTTGAATTGCCATACTAACTAATATCCTTTTCATATAAAAGATGCCATAAAAATGGGACAGGTGGTTTAAACAGTTGCTAAGAACTGCTAAATATCCCTGGCAATGGTATCATAATAGGAGTACCATGATGGTCTTCTCTTGCAAAACTAAACTGGCACAAGCCTGGGTTAGCTGCTTTCAATGCAGTTCCACTGGTTCATCTGTTTCCATGTATTTAAGGGTGGGGTTAGGGTTATCTATGCAAGCAACAGGGATGACGGGTGAATGTAAAGAAACAGAGTCAGAGATAACTCAGTAATCTAAGAATACAAAGAACCTAAATTTCAAGCTCTGAATCACAGGATCACACAGAATTAACCAGGCTGGAAAAGACCTCTGAGATCTTCAAGTCCAATCTATCACCTATCACCTTCTAATTAACTAAGCC
This sequence comes from Tricholaema leucomelas, assembly GCA_013400475.1. NCBI lineage: Eukaryota > Metazoa > Chordata > Aves > Piciformes > Lybiidae > Tricholaema lacrymosa > Tricholaema leucomelas. Next base: position 3,406 of record WAAF01014071.1, read on the forward strand.
ATGGCACTAAGTGCCTCATCCAGCCTCCTTTTAAACACCCCCAGGGATGGTGACTCCACCACCTCCCTGGGCAGCCCATTCCAATGTCAACCACTCTTGTTCCTCCTACCATCCAGCCTGAACCTGCCCCAGCACAGCTTGAGGCTGCATCCTCTTGTTCTGTCCCTGGGTGCCTGGCAGAAGAGACCAACCCCACCTGGCTACAGCCTCCCTTCAGATAGTTGTAGACAGCAATGAGGTCTGCCCTGAGCCTCCTCTTCTCCAGGCTGCACACCCCCAGCTCCCTCAGCCTCTCCTCACAGGGCTGTGCTCCAGCCCCCTCACCAGCCTTGCTGCCCATCTCTGGACATGTTCCAGCACCAAAACATCTTTCTTAAATTGAGGGCCCCAAAGCTTGGCATAGGACTCAAGGTACTCACAGTACTCATAGCTCATTGATCATCACAGAGCTTGAGTGCAGACCCTCGTCCAAACTGGAAAGCCAGGAAATGTCAAAAAATGCATCACTGTTCAGAATAATGCAACAGAGAGGGAGACAAGAAGGGGAAAAAAATAGCCACTGAGATCTTAAATGTTGTCACTAGCTCTGAAAGTAAATTTTGTACTGCAACCAAGTAGTACTTCCATGTGGCATGGGTGAGCAGAGGACCACAGATGTGAAATCAGCCACAAGCCATTACCCAAGTTCTCCGTTGCTAGAAGCAAAGCTGCTGTGCCACCTGGTGAACATTTTCACACAGAAGAGCCTCTTTTGCTGCATTTATCAATATAACAGGCTAATTTGAGGACTCTTGGCAACTTTTGTTGACGCTAGCATTAAGACATGTGAATAGTTGCAATCAGTAATGAGAGACAGAGAGCCTCCGCTTGTGTCACTATAGAGTGCTGCTCTCATGTCAGCACATAACTGATGTGCTCATTGCTCCTCAGCAGTACATGTTTTAATTTTAGAGAAAGTGAAGAAACATTATTTCTGGCTATGGTAAACAATCTGCAGGGATAATATAATTGATGAAAATATCACCTTACTTTCAGCTCATGAATTGACCACAATCAATCACAATTGTTGATCAAATTATGATTAGAGGATCAAATTTGTTCATCTAAAAGTATTCGCTCTTCAACAGTTTTTTCTTCACTGAAGACTAAAAAAATCTTGGTGCATGAGCTCTATGGATCAATCTGTTGAAAGTATTTAATAACACTCTGGTATTAAATGTTATCTGAGGTGTTAAATCAGAGCTATCAAAGAATCAGTTTGGTAGGAAGAGACTTTTGAGATTATCAAATCCAGCCATTAATGCAGCACTGCTATGGCACCATGTTCCTCAGCTCCATAAGTCTTTTTAGTCCCTCCAGGAAGGGTGACTCTACCAAAGGTATGCTCCTTCTCTGAGGATGGAAGTTATTTCTACTGCAGTCCATATTGTCCAGGGTTTTGTCAGACACATCATGAGCTAAAAGACATTACAGAATCAGAGAATCATAGAGTCAACCAGGTTGGAAGAGACCTCCAAGATCATCCAGTCCAACCTATATTATATATTAGCTGGAGCCTATCAAGAATTTAAACCTCCTCAGACAGACAGCCTTCTGTATTTCCAGCAAATAGAATAATAGAATCATAGAATCATAGAATCAAGCAGGTTGGAAGAGACCTCCAAGATCATCCAGTCCAACCTAGCACCCAGCCCTAGTCAATCAACTAGACCATAGCACTAAATGCCAATCTTTTCTTGAACACCTTCAGGGTCGGTGACTCCACCACCTCCCTGGGCAGCCCATTCCAATGCCAATCACTCTCTCTGGCAACTTCCTCCTATTATCCAGTCTAGACCTCCCCTGGCACAACTTGAGACTGTGTCCCCTTGTTCTGTTGCTGGTTACCTGCCTGGGAGAAGAGACCAACTCCACCTGGCTACGACCTCCCTTCAGGTAATTGTAGACTTCATACTTTCATTCACCATCCTTCACTCTCCCTATTCCCAAATTCCACCCTCAGTGGTGTAGTGTAGAGGCCACTCTGTTGTCAGTGCCTCTGTCTACACCTTAACCACATTAAGCTGCTGTTGTATCATGGGAATAGAATAGAATAGAATAGAATAGAATAGAATAGAATAGAATAGAATAGAATAGAATAGAATAGAATAGAATAGAATAGAATCAAGCAGGTTGGAAGAGACCTCCAAGATCATCCAGTCCAACCTAGCACCCAACCCTATCCAGTCAACTAGACCATGGCACTAAGTGCCCCATTCAGTCTTCTCTTGAACACCTCCAGGGACAGCAACTCCACCACCTCCCTGGGCAGCCCATTCCAATGCCAATCACTCTCTCTGTGAAGAACTTCCTCCTAACATCCAGCCTATACTTCCCCCAGCACAGCTTTCCTGTCAATACTGAGAAGCAATGAAATAGGTGACTGGCTGAGGTTCTATGGTTGGGAATCAATAGCAAATTTCTTTTTTTCATCAATCCAGGCTATTAAACTCCTTATATTCATAAATTCTTTATGAAGAAAAAGTATTTTAAAGAGGTAAGAAATAGAACTGAACAATATCATTTTACTGCTACAATCAGCGTACGCTCATAAAAGAGTTCCCAGAACCCAGTACTAAGACAAAATTCTGTGTCAGCTTCAGGGATATAAATGAGTCTTCTATTTCCCCCCCCACCTCTGCAACTTTAGAGTGATTGCAAGCAAACAGCATTGACCATACACACAGCCATACTCCAAAGCAATTTAAAGTGTAGAGATCTGTATCATGAACAATCCTGAAAGCATCTGGCAATGTGGAATACACACGTGGGCTGGGCTCACCTGGCAAAGGTACAGAATGCAGCAAACCAGGGGTGGAGTTCACTTTCTCATGGAATATGCTTACTGACTTCCAAGAGATGCAGAAGTATTACAAAGCCGGAAATCCTTTTGGAGGTCACTAAAAGCAGGAATGCATGTGCCTCTACTCTGCATAAAGGACAAGGTTCACTCCATGAAGACAGCAAAGATGGAGAAACACTTTGTCACTTTCTGACAAGCCAATCCATGCATCTGGGGAGTGGGGGGAGGGGAGCCTGCTGTCAGACATAGATACAGAGGAGGTCTCTGCTACAGCTGAGGTTGATTCTTATAACAAGGAGCCACACTTCATTACAGTCAAGTCATTATCATGCTGGAAACATGAACACTCCAAGAAATAAATCATGTCTTAAGATTGCTGATGGAACAGTTCTTCAACTTAAACCAGTTCTACCCCACATTCCACTTGGAGTACTGTGTGCAGTTCTAGAGCCTCCAGCACAAGAAGGACATGGAACTGTTGGAGTGAGTCCAGAGGAGGCCACAAAGATGCTCAGAGAGCTGCAGCAGCTCTGCTGTGAAGGCAGTCTATGAGAGATGGGGCTCTGCAGCCTGGAGAAGAGAAGGCTTCGAGGAGACCTTGGAGTGGACTTCCAGTATCTGAAGTGGGCTACAGGAAGGCTGGGAAGGGATTATTGACAAGGTCTTGTCATTAGGACAATAGGACAAGGAATAATGGGTTTAAACTGGCAGAGGGGAGATTTAAACTGGTTGTTAGGAAGAAGTTCTTTGCAGTGAGGGTGGCAACACACCGAACACGTTGCCCAGGTAGGCTGTGGCTGCTCCCTTCCTGGAGGTGTTGAAGGCCAGGTTGGATGAGGCCTTGAGTGACCTGTTCTAGTGGGAGTTGTCCATGCTCATGACAGGGGGTTGGAAGTGGATGATCTTTGAGGTCCCTTCCAACCTAAACCATTCTATGATTCTATGATTCCTCTTATGAACCTACTGTACTCAGAAGATGATAAACTTCTTTTACCAGAGAAGTATTCAGGCAACTCCTTAACATCAGACATTAAAAAGTTTGTTTTCCTTTTGGTATGAGATAACTCATATTCACCTTTTATGCACTGCTCCTCGAGAGCTCTTAAGTTCTCTGGCAGAGATGAGTTATTTTGTGAATGAGCAGAAGTAAAATTCTCTCGGAACCATCCGAAAATGCAATTTGTCAAATTCTCCACTCCTGCCATTCAGACAAGTGCAAACCATTATAAAATACTTGTCAGCTAGGCCACAGGATGGAATTCATCCCCCTGCCTCCCCTGCCTCACAGATTTAGAGTCAAGGCTTTCAGTTAGCACTTGTGCAAAAGGCTGCTCTATAAAGTATTGCAGTGATGAATGTGCCAGTTAAGGGGTTTAATATTGCTAGCACACTCCAACTGGGAGTGAAGTTTCCTCAGGTTTCTCTGCAGGCAGACTCTGATCTGTATTTTCATGTGGCAACAAAGGCATTGGTTTTGAAACTGTGGAGACAAAGAGCTTCCATTCAGGAGTTCTTTACATGGAATGACGTGGAACAGAGACACTGCCACTGCCTACATAACAGGGATGTGGTTATTTTCTGTGTGCAGAGGGAGGGGGAACAAAGCAGACTGTTGGTATCTACAGAAAAGAAGCATTTTGAGTTGTGTTGCAGGGAATTAGACTGCCTCAACATCTAAATAAACAGAACAAGAGAAAATCCTCCTCAAATAACCAGAGTTTCTAAGGGAAATGATGCCAAACTCTTGGATCAAGCAGTTTCATTCCAAAACCAGGCTGCACAGTGCAGTACTCCAGAAGGGTGTCAGAGCCATGAAGGCTGTGATGGTTACTGGGCATTCCATAATTAGGTCTATCTGGGCTTCATCTGCCAGTTTGCTTTGTCAGTAATATAAGCCTCAGACTGCCTGAATGCTGTCCTGAGCCTGCCAAGAGCTGCAGCTCTATGATTTCTAACCTGCCCTGCCAGAGAGCAGCTACACAGTTACGTAAAGCTTCATTTTAATTATTGCAGAAATAGATTTTGCCAAGAGAGGACTTTCTTATAAAACACATTACACTTTTCTATCAACAGCAGCTTTCCATTTTTTTACCATCTATAGAAAGTCAGACTAGATTTTGACTAGCTCAAACACATATGCGAAGGCAGACTTCAAAGCTGCTTGTTCCCCACAGCCACAGCCACACATTTCTACTGGAAAGTTGAGATCCAGCACAAGAAATGTCCAGAATCTAAACATTCAGCATCAAGCAAGCCTCTTAGATTCACTGAATTGGGCAGTGGTAAGTCAGCCTATCTTCTCTCCTCTAGCTCCAGCAGGAATACCAATTGCTAGCTTAGACTCCATACCTAACTTCTAGGTGACTAAAACTAGATTACATTTACCCTGTTCTAAATGAAGGCTTTGCATAAAAGAACAGAGCCAATTCTGGAAACAAGGTGCATGCCATTCTGCCAAAAAAATTTGTAAGTAGCAGGAATACAATTCCCCCTTTTTATAGCCTCATCTGTATGAGCACTTTTATAGTCTATAAAATTGTCTAAAAGTGCCACATAAATATTAATGAATTAACCTCCCCTGCATCCCCATATGGTGGGTATCTATTTTTTACATTGTATAGCTGGAGAAACAATTGCAATAAAGCTGAGCTCTGAGCACAGGTCCAACTACCAATTCTCTTAGTGAACCAGGAATAAATCACCTTGGACACTTCTTAGTAGACTACATACCCGAAAGAGAAGTGATTTCTCCAACCACAGCAGCTTCAGGAGGCAGGGAACTTTGGGTACAGTGCAGCAGAACCATCCTTTCTCACTCATGTAACTGAAGCATGCACTGGGTGAACACTGTGCCTTGCTTGTGTTCCAAATGGCTTTCGTCCCACAATGGCAGCAGGCAGTCAGAGATACCCCTGCTGACGTTCACAAGGCTATGTTCTCAAAAGCAATACCTAACAGGCCTACCATGAGGGTGTACAACTTCAACACCAAACTTTTCCTTCAACTTTCATAAAATCACAGAATCACAGAATGCCAGGGGTGGAAGGGATCTCCAAAGCTCATCCAGTCCAACCCCCCCTGCCAGAGCAGGATCACCTAGAGCAGATCACACAGGAATGTGTCCAGGCAGGTTTTGAATATCTCCAGAGAGGGAGACTCCACAACCCCCCTGGGCAGCCTGTTCCAGAGTTCTGTCACCCTCACAGGGGAAAAATTCCTCCTCACATTTCCATGTGTGGTGGTTTGGGTCTTACCCATCCCCCACACTTTGGAAATCACCCAGACTAGAGTCAGTCAGCTCTGGAAATTAGGATGAAGCTTATATTTACAGCTAGCACAATATACAAGCAGATATTTACAGTAGATACAGAAATATACAAGGTAAAAGGTAATACAGAAACACAACAGCCCTCCCAGAAACCTGAGTCCCCAGAAGGGGCTCCCAACCGCTCTTCTACCTTCTTCCACCCCTCTCAACCTTACCTCAGTCCCAAGGAAGTATGGAGGTTCAGCCAGGGGGTTAGGAAGCAAAGTGGATTAATCAGAGAGAAGGCAGAGAGGCTAGAGAGAGAACTGCAGTTCAGAGCTCCCCAGCATAAGAAGTGCTTTATCTATGCCTGGATTCTTGTTCTTGTTCCTCTTAGCAAGCCTATGAGTGAAGTAGACATCATCCCTGTTTTCTCTTTCACAGGCTGTAAGCAAGTTCTTCTCACCAAAACATTCTAGCTAGGCTCAAACTAGCACACCATGAAACTTCCTATGTCTAGTTTCCACCATTGCCCCTTGTGCTGTCACTGGGCATCACCCAGCAGAGCTTCCTGGCACTCATCTTTACATATTTATGAACATTGATGAGGTCAACTTTATAATGACCTGAAGAGAGTCATATACAGAGGAATTTCTACTTTGCATCAAATTTATGTTTTTCACCCAGAAATATGCTACTCACAAACAGATTTTTTTTCTTTTGATATCTAAGAGAATTTCTGACAGAACTGCTCCCAGTGACACAAGTAGTATATTAACATTTCCAACCACACTTTGATTTATATTGACTTTAAACCACCTTATTTTGATCTGTGTTCAAAGACTTAGAAACTAAATCCAACGCTGTTGAAAGAAACAAAATTTGTTGACTACTTCCAAACTCAATCAGAATTACTTTTGGAGATATACTGGCATGCTCCTGGCGACAGTTCCTTTGACTTGCCATGGAGAAAAGACACAGCATGCTGCTGCTAATGAAATACAGGCACTCAGGCATCAGTCAGGAGGAAAGGAATCCAGCACTGAATAACACTGGAGTTAGCAATGGATAAAAAAAAGGGGAGCTTTCTCAAATGTAGCTGAAGGCAGTGATGTCACCTCTCTGTTCCACTTGCAGGTGAAGGTCATGGAATAGGAATATAATTCTTTTAATCACAGGCTCACAGGATGTCAGGGGTTGGAAGAGACACAAGGAGATCATCAAGACCAACCTTCCTGTCACAGCAGGACCATACTATCTAATATAGACCACACAGGAACACATACAAACAGGCCTTGAAAGTCTCCAGAGAAGGAGACTCCACAACCTCTCTAGGGAGCCTGTTCCAGTGCTCTGGGACCCTTACAGTAAAGAAGTTCCCTCTTGTGTTGAGGCAGAACTTCTTTTGCTGCAACTTACACCCAATGCTCCTTGTCCAATCCCAAGGAGCAAGTGAGCAGAGCCTGTCCCCCCACTCCTGGCAGCCTTCAGATACTTATAAACATTTATCAAATCCCCTCTAAGTCTTCCCTTTTCCAGACTAAGCAGCCCCAAGTCTCTCAGCTTCTCCTCATAAGCCATGCCCTCCTGTCCCCTAATTGTCCTCCTAGCCCTCCGCCCGACTCTCTGCAGCAGATCCCTGTCCCTCTTCAACTGGGGAGCCCAAAACCGAACACAGTACTCATGATGGGGTCTCACCAAGGCAGAGCCACTGGATAAGTCCAGTCTGAAATCAGCATGAACTCTCCCCCAGCATCTCATCTACTCCAAAGTACTATACATAGATTTTCCTTTAGAAATTGTTCTGGATGGAATGAAATGTGTTCCTGGAATCTCTGTAAATGCAAGGGTGTTTTCAGCAGGGAAAAGAAGCTATTCTGTTGCCAGTCAAATATAAACCCCAGATCAGCTAGGCGATATCTGCATAGGGGAACCCAAGTACTCCACAAAGACTTGCGGCTTGAGCTTCATTCCAATTAAAGTCAGACAAAGATTTTGCTGACTGTAGAGGAGAAAGAATTGGGTAATGAGGCCGAATCCTACAGCGCTTATTTAGGATTTAAGCTTACACTGTAAAGCTGTAAGTGATTATTATTTGGATATATCACAAACCTGGTATTTACTTGAGTATTTCGAACATGCTTAGGAAGAAGGAGCTTGAGATTGATTTGGTGTTGTGAGAATGATGCCTTGAAAAATGCACAAGGAAAAGGACCTGACTTCACAAAATTCAGCCATCCCAAGAAAAAGAGGGTTTTTTTCTTCCCTAAGGACACAGCCACTAAAGCCAGAAGAGGTTTTTGTGGAGCAGTTGCCTTCCAGTGATGCCAGCAAGCACTGAAAGGGAATCTGGGGGGGGAGGGGAGGAGTTGGTGCATCTCCATTATCCGGCAGTGAAAGACTTTGTCTTTCTCATTTAGACATGCCACAGAATTATCCCACTCCCAATGGCAGCCACATTTGTGCAGATTTAATTGAATTTTATTTCCTTATTGTCGCTTTGGCAGCAATAATCATAGAATCATAGAATCAGTCAG
>WAAF01014072.1:0-23790 GCA_013400475.1 Tricholaema leucomelas
GGGGCTCCAGAACTGCACCCAGGACTCAAGGAAACAGAGAATGGTAGGAGTTGGGAGGCACCTTTGGAGACCACCTAATCCAACCCCTCTACCAAAGCAGGTTCACCTAGATCAGATGACACAGGGGGTTTGAATGTCTCCAGAGAAGAAGCCTCCACAGCCTCTCTGGAGAGCCTCTTCCAGTGCTCTGTGACCCTCAAAGTAAAGAAGTTTTTCTTCATGTTCAAATGAAACCTCCTGTGCTGTAGTTTGTGCTTGCTGCTCCTTGCCCTAACACTGAAAAGAGCCTGGCCCCTTCTTGACACCCACCCTGAGACATTTATAGGCATTAAGAACCTCTCTCAGTCTTCTCCAGGCTCAACAACTCCACCTCTTGTAGCCTTTCCTCATCAGGCAGATGTTTCAGTCCCTTCCTCATCCTCAGAGCCCTCTGAGGGTGGTTTCAGACAAACCCCCAGGCTCTGTCCCACACCAAGGGCAGCAGGTAGTGAAGATCAGAAAATCCACAACCACAAACTCTATGTCTGAGAGAAACATCCAAGACAAATTTGGTTTAGGCTTCTCCAAGCCATTAATCTTCTACCCAGTACTGTTGGAGTTAAAGCTGTTAGCATTGGACAGCTAAGGGGGGAGGCTCAAGGCTGATTGGCTCCAACAGCCCAAGCAGATTGGAACCTCAGCAGATATTTCATCACAGCCCAACTGAGGCAGTCAATAGTGGTGAAACCAGGACATGCCTAAAAGAAAATGAACCTCCTGCTTGAGCCTCTGCCTGACTCTGCCTGCCCTGAGAGCCCAAATTCCTACAGAACCCAAACTCCCCTGGATGCTAGGTTGGACTGGATGATCACAGAATCATAGAACCAAGCAGGTTGGAAGAGAGCTCCAAGCTCCTGCAGCCCAACCTAGCACCCAGCCCTGCCCAGTCACCAGCCCATGGCACTAAGTGCCCCAGCCAGGCTTGGCTTCAACACCTCCAGGCACAGCAACTCCACCACCTCCCTGGGCAGCCCATTCCAATGCCAATCACTCTCTCTGCCAACAACTTCCTCCTCACATCCAGCCTCAACCTGCCCTGCCACAGCTTCAGCCTGGGTCCCCTTCTTCTGTCCCTGGCTGCCTGGCAGCAGAGCCCAACCCCAGCTGGCTACAGCCTCCCTGCAGGGAGCTGCAGGCAGCAATGAGCTCTGCCCTCAGCCTCCTCTTCTGCAGGCTGCACACCCCCAGCTCCCTCAGCCTCTCCTCACAGGGCTGTGCTCCAGGCCCCTCCCCAGCCTTGCTNAGCACAGAGCCACAGAGATGCTGAAGGGAATGGAACAGCTCTGTTAGGAGGAGAGCCTGAGGGAGCTGGGGCTGTGCTGCTGGGAGCAGAGGAGCCTGAGAGGTGACCTCAGCAGTGGCTATAAAGATGTGCAGGTGAGTGCCAGGAGGCTGGAGCCAGGCTCTGCTGGGGGATGCCCAGTGCCAGGCCAAGGGGCAGTGGTGGAAGCTGAGGCAGAGGAAGTTCCATTTAAAGATGAGGAGGAATTGTTTTTCCCTGTGAGGGTGACAGAGCCCTGGACCAGGCTGCCCAGGGGGGCTGTGGAGTCTCCCTCTCTGGAGATATTCAGACTCACCTGGATGTGTTCCTCTGTGATCTGCTCTAGGAGATCCTGCCGTGGCAGGGGGGTTGGACTGGATGAGCTTCGGAGCCTCTGACATTCTGTGATTCCCAACTGCTCTCCAAATACAAGGGCAGGTTTATGAGCAAGGCAATGCATGTCCCCAGCAAGGCCAGGCCTGGTCATGATGGCCACATCTGCTCCAAACCAATCCTGTCCTTCCAAGCAGGAAGGGAGCAGGAGCTGTGCAGCAGCAGCGCAGCAGCAGCTCGGCAGCTGTTGAGAGCTTTCAAAGTGAGTCTCTTCTCTCCGTGCATGCAATAAAAATTACCCCCCAGAGTCTTTTTCCCTTTCTCTTTCCTTCTCCTCTTGACATACTGTAGACATAAACTCTTTCCCTGCAAGGAAATTTCTTCTCCTGTGAGTTCCAAGCTCAGTGACATTCTTCAGGCTGCCCTGCAGCACAGGGCCCCCCGCGCACGTCTGCCTCTTTGGTGTGAACTTAAAGATCAAGAGTCACTCAGTTACAGAAACGCTGAGGACACATTTGCTGCTCCTTGCCTGACTCTCTTCCCGAGTTCTAAAGGAAGGAGGAGTTGCTCAGCTGGAAGGGAAGGCAGCAGCAGGCAGGCTGGGGCGGAGGGGATGGTTTGTGCGTGGGGCAGGATCGTTGCGACGCGGAGCAGACAGATGCGGCTGCTGATGCGCATCCATCCCAACCCCTTCTCCTCCCCTCCCCTTTCCAAGAAGCTGCCTTCCCCACCCCTCTCTTTTCCTTTTTTTTTTCCCCTCCCCTCTGCAGTTTTAATGTTTTGTTTCAACCTTTGGATTGTGCTAAAATATTCATGCTAAGGTTTTATTATCATTTCATAGTCCCTGTTTAATATTTTAAGAGGATCCAAAGCCCAAATGAAATCCTTCGGCAGTGCTGGGTGGAAGGGAGATGAGCAAAGTGAAACAAAACAAAGCACCTGAGCCAGGGACATCTTCTCCTGGAATTTTCTTCCCCTGGATAGTCACCAAATTGCCATTCTTCTGTGCTGATGGGAGGACAGCCTCTGCCTCCCTGAAATATGAGGGGTTCATAGGATCACACAGGCTCAAAGGATGTTAAGGGTTGGAAGGGACCCAAAGAGCTCATCCAGTCCAACCTCCCCTGCCAGAGCAGGACCATCCAATCCAGCTCAGGGCACGCAGGAACACATCCAGACAGGCCTGGAAAGGCTCCACAGAAGGAGACTCCACAACCTCTCTGGGCAGCCTGTGCCAGGGCTCTGGGACCCTTCCAGGCAAGAAGTTGCCCCTTGTGCTGAGCTGGAACCTCCTGTGCTGCAGCTTCCATCCACTGCTGCTTGTCCCAGGGAGCAGTGAGCAGAGCCTGTCCCCCCCTCCTGACCCCCAGCCCTCAGAGATTGACAAACATTGATTCAATCCCCTCTCAGTCTTCTCCTCTCCAGACTAAGCAGCCCCAGGGCCCTCAGCCTCTCCTCAGCAGGCAGTGCTCCAGTCCCCTCATCATCCTCACAGCCCTCCCTTGGACTCTCTCCTGCAAATCCCTGACCCTCTTCAACTGGGGTGCCCAGAACTGAGCACAGTACTCAAGATGAGGTCTCCCCAGGGCAGAGTAGAAGCCCCACCTGGCTACAACCCACCCAGCACACCCACAGCACCACAACCCACCCAGCACACCCACAGCACAACCCACCCAGCACACCCACAGCACAACCCACCCAGCACACCCACAGCACAACCCACCCAGCACACCCACAGCACAACCCACCCAGCACACCCACAGCACAACCCACCCAGCACACCCACAGCACAACCCACCCAGCACACCCACAGCACAACCCACCCAGCACACCCACAGCACAACCCACCCAGCACACCCACAGCACAACCCACCCAGCACACCCACAGCACAACCCACCCAGCACACCCACAGCACAACCCACCCAGCACACCCACAGCACAACCCACCCAGCACACCCACAGCACAACCCACCCAGCACACCCACAGCACAACCCACCCAGCACACCCACAGCACAACCCACCCAGCACACCCACAGCACAACCCACCCAGCACACCCACAGCACCACAACCCACCCAGCACACCCACAGCACAACCCACCCAGCACACCCACAGCACAACAACCCACCCAGCACACCCACAGCACAACAACCCACCCAGCACACCCACAGCACAATCACCCACCCAGCACAACCACCTGAGGACATTTCCCTGTGTGCACAAAGTCTCATAGGCGGTTTGAGGCCAGCAAAGCCAAGAGGAAAGCCAAACCAGAGCCCACCCCTGTAAACTTTGGCAGGTTCCCCCTGCACGAAGGCTGCTGAAACTCAGAGGGTTAAAAAGCAAAGCAAACCCCAAGGAAGGGAAGACTGAACTGAGGCTTCAAACCGCTGAGAAATCTTCTCATCAAAACAGTGTCAGCAGCTGTCAGGGCGCAGGGAAAACAAACGCCAGCGACGTGATGCTTCTGCAGGAGATGTGAAATGCTGTTTAGTTAAAACAAAACTCACTCAAAGCGCTCGGATGGGGAAGAAGAAGAGGGAGGGGGGAAAGAAGTAAAAGCAGAAAGCTCTCAGCTCCCTTGGCTTGAAAGGTATTTAAATGGAGGAAGCTGTTGAGGCGTGCGGAGCTCTCTGCCTGCCGCTCCCGCGTGTGCCGCGCGACACCCACGGCGCAGCGAGTGGTGATTGCTGCCAGTCACAGAGTCACAGAACCAAGCAGGTTGGAAGAGAGCTCCGAGCTCATCCAGCCCAACCTAGCACCCAGCCTTACGCAGTCAACTCAGCCCTCACATGTTTCGAAGAGACCTCACAGGTCATCAAGTTCAAGCTGTTAGCACAGAGCTCAAGGCTGGACCATGGCACCAAGTGCCACGTCCAGTCCTGCCTTGAACAGCTCCAGGGACGGCGACTCCACCACCTCCCTGGGCAGCCCATTCCAGTGTCCAATGACTCTCTCAGTGCAGAACTTTCTCCTCACCTCAAACCTAAATTTCCCCTGGCACAGCTCGAGGCTGTGTCCTCTTGTTCTGGTGCTGGCTGCCTGAGAGAAGAGAGCAACTTCCCCTGGCTATAACCACCCCTCAGGTAGTTGTAGACAGCAATAAGGTCTGCCCTGAGCCTCCTCTTCTCCAGGCTAACCAATCCCAGCTCCCTCAGCCTCTCCTCGTAGGGCTGTGCTCAAGGCCTCTCACCAGCCCCGTTGCCCTTCTCTGGACAGGTTCAAGCATCTCAATGTTCTAAGCCTTACTGAGGTCACCTCTTGGTCTCCTCCTCTCCAAGCTCCAAGCCACAGCTCTCCAAAGCTCTCCTCTTAGGGAAGATGCTCAAATCCCTCAATCATTTTTGTGGCTCTAAAGACTCGAACAGAAACCACAGCCAAGGAAAGCAAAAGAAGAGCCCTTTGCTAGGCTGGCAGATCAGCATACCTGCAGAAAGAGACTTTTCCTGGACATGTCTTTAATCTTTCCTGCTTCCAGCCCTTAATAGCAGAAGCTGATTCCAAGAGCAGGGTGATTGATTCCCGCGGCAGACGCCAAGCGACAGCCTCATTTTGGAGCGCCGCGCGGCTATAATTCCAGGCTTTAGTTGTTATGATTTTAACCTGCTGATGGAGTGGGGCTGGATTCGAGGCAGTGGGTACCAACTCCAGCTGGAGGCATTATTTAGGTGTTTGTTATTTGGGTGTTTAAAGGCTGAGCCTGGTTGCTGGTATTTATGAAGGAGATGCGCTCCTAGCCGCGGCGCTCGTAGCTTATTTCGTTTGTTGTTCAAACAAAGGCTCAGGAAATTGGATGCTGTTTCTAGCAAGTGATATCATCTCCACGGTGAAGGGAAGGCCACTGGGCTTTACATGTTGCTGCAGCAGAGCAGGGAGGAGAACTGTCTCCAGTTCAAGGTGAATGAGTCACCTTGGAAAGTGTTTCGGAAAGGCTCCGCTCCACGAACCCGTGGGGCACGAGAGATGCTCAAGGATGGGGGGAAGCAGCACCCTTGAGGTTCTGGGGCCCAGCCCTGCTGCCTATGGCTGGAGGTTGATTTGTGGGAAGTTCCCTCCCCTCCTCCATTCCTTTAATTCCTTCTCTTCTAAGTTAAAATTCATCTGCATCAAAAGAAGTGAGGCCAGCAGGGCAAGAGAGGGGATTCTGCCCCCCTGCTCCGCACTGCTGAGACCCCACCTGCAGCACTGCCTCCAGTTCTGGTGGTCCCAGCACGAGAAGGACATTGAGCTGCTGAAGAGGGTCCAGAGGAGGCCATGAATATGATCAGAGGGTTGGAGAACCTCCCCTACAGGGACAGGCTGAGAGAGTTTGGACTGTAGCCTGGAGAGGAGAAGACTTCAGGGAGACCTTAGAGCAGCCTTACAGAGTGCTCCAGGAGAGCTGGGGAGGGACTTTTGACAAGGGCTGGGAGAGTCAGGAAGAGGGACAATGGCTTTGAGCTGGGAGAGGGCAGATGGAGAGTGGAGATGAGGAAGACACTGTTGAGAGTGAGGGTGGAGAGACACTGGCACAGGTTGCCCAGGGAGGTTGTGGTTGCCCCCTCCCTAGAGGCATTCAAGGCCAAGTTGCAGAGGGCAACCTTGAGGAATCTGTTCTAGTGGGAGGTGTCCCTGCCCATGGTGGAGGTATTGGAACTAGCTGGAACTGTAAGGTGCCTTCCAACCCAGCCCATCCTATGACTCCATGATTCTAAGAGAAGGCAGCTGGAAGCTGATGCAGCATTAGCTGGTTCTTAATGAACCACAGAACCAAGCAGGTTGGAAGAGAGCTCCAAGCTCAGCCAGCCCAACCTAGCACCCAGCCCTGCCCACTCACCAGACCATGGCACTAAGTGCCCCAGCCAGGCTTGGCTTCAACACCTCCAGGGATGGGCACTCCACCACCTCCCTGGGCAGCCCATTCCAATGCCAATCACTCTCTCTGCTAACAACTTCCTCCTAACATCCAGCCTCAACCTCCCCTGGCACAGCTTGAGGCTGTGTTCCCTTGTTGTGTCCCTTTTTGCCTGGGATCATTCTCACCAAGCCTTGCTCAGTAAGTGCCTGGCATGCCAGGAGCCCACCCCCAATGCCATATGAAGACTCTAAGCCCTGTCCCTGTGCCAGCTTGGTGACTCAGTAGACTTGCAGAGCACAGGACCAGAGCCCCAGCCATGTGCCAGGCACCCATGAGCACTGATGTGACTCTCAGCACACAGAGAGTGAGAGACATGCAGCTACCCTGCAACCTGCCAGCTTGCCAGCCCAAGAATGAAAGGGGACAAACTAAACACATATCCCACCCAAGCTGCTACCACTTCTGTTTTACCAGGGTTTTATTCATAAAAACAAGCTCTGGTGCCAGCTCTGGTTCCCAGCCAGGGCTGCAAACTAATGAAATTGCCTTTTATAGCAAGCATGAGAATGAACCTCCCCTGACTGCAGGAGTGGGCCAGGATCCTCACTCATCCTTCTGGGGGTGGTGGTAGCCAGGTCCTTATGGACTCGACAGCAAATGGGACAGTGAATTGGGGACAGAGCTGAAATTGCTGGAGCAGCTCAGGATCCTTTTCAGAGAGGAGACTTTGCAACAGTGAGGGAGGTTGGTGAAGGAGCCAACATCTCCCTCAGTACCTGGCCTGGAGGGGTGGAAGGACAGGGGAGGGAAATGAGCTAAGTGATTAAAAGTGGAGGTCTTATGTAAAAGACAAGAATCCTTGGCAAAAAACAACCCCACAACCCTGCCACTGCTCAAAGGCATCCAGACCTGTTTCATCCCCAGTGGGTTTCCAGCTCTCAGCCCCACTCCCTCCTCAGCAGCACCACAGGGTTCATTCAGAGGCAGAATCACACAGACTGGTGGGGGTTGGAAGGGACCTCTGAAGATCATCCACTCCACCCTGCCTGCTAGAGGACAATCACCTGGAGTAAATCACCCAGGAACACATCCAGGTGGGTTCTGAATGCCTCCAGAGATGGAGACACCACAAACTCTCTGGGCAGCCTGCTCCAGTGCTCTGCCACCCTAAAAGGGAAGAGTTTCCCCCAAATGTTTACATGGAACCTCTCATGCTCCAGTTTGTGCCCATTGCCCTTGGGCTTGTCACTGGACACCACTGAGAAGTGCCTGGCTCCATCCCCCACCAAGAAGGCCAATGGCATCCTGGGCTGGCTCAGGAGCAGTGTGGGCAGCAGGACCAGGATAGTCCTTCTGCCCTGTGCTCAGCACTGCTCAGGACACCCCTGCAGTGCTGTGTCCAGTTGTGGGCTCCTGAATTGCAGAGAGATGTTGAGGTGCTGGAAGGTGTTGAGAGAAGGGCAGCAAGGCTGGGGAGGGGCCTGGAGCACAGCCCTGTGAGGAGAGGCTGAGGGAGCTGGGGGGGTGCAGCCTGCAGCAGAGGAGGCTGAGGGCAGAGCTCATTGCTGTCTGCAGCTCCCTGCAGGGAGGCTGTAGCCAGCTGGGGTTGGGCTCTGCTGCCAGGCAGCCAGGGACAGAAGAAGGGGACACAGCCTCAAGTTGTGCCAGGGGAGGTTCAGGCTGGATGTTAGGAGGAAGTTGTTGGCAGAGAGAGTGATTGGCACTGGAATGGGCTGCCCAGGGAGGTGGTGGAGTGCCCATCCCTGGAGATGTTTAAGAGGAGGCTGCATGAGGCACTGAGTGCCAGGGGGCAGTTAGTTAGCAGGGTTAGGTGCTAGGTTGTACTCGATGATCCCAGAGGTCCTTCCCAACCTGGTTAATTCTGTCACTCTGATTCTGAGCTGGATTTTGTGGTCCTGCTCTGGCAGGGGGGTTGCACCTGATGATTTCTTTAGGTCCCTTCCAACCCCTGACATCTGTGATCCTGTGATCCCTGACACTCACCCTTTAGATATTGGTAGAACATCTTCTGCTTAACCTGGGTGTTAAAAGGGAAGGGGTTTAGGCTGAGGATCTTCAACCCCCTCTGACATCCCTTCCTATCAGCACGCACAGGGGAGTGGGAGGCATTCCACAAGGCACAAACCCAGGAGCTCACAGCAGTCACTTCCTACCCTGCAACCTCTCTCCCTGCTGCCAGCAAGCAGGGACTGAGCAGGGGAGCTGAGGGTGACTGTGCCACCCGGGGCTGGTGCTTGCTCCGAGCAGCGCTGCTGTTCCTGGCTGCACGCTGCAGATGTGGCTGCACAGCTGCCTGCCCGCAGGGTGCCTGCAGCTGGCCCTGCTTGCAGAGCCCATCTGTCACCTCCCCTGCCTGCTGAACACCCCCTCCTGTGTGTCAGCCACAGGCTTAGCACATGATGACTACTCCCAGACCCAGGGAGTAGACAGGGACCTACAAGAAGCAGAGGTTTTCCTGGCACAGAGAGAGGAAAATCCTCCCATGGCAGCATCATGAGAGCTGAGGCACTTCAGTCCTCTGCACAAGACAGCTCCTTACAAACGATGTGGCCAGGCTAATTGGAAGCACTGTGCCCTTTGGTGGGTCAAAACTGCAACCTGCCTCTGCTGCAGCCTCCCACTGTAGAGAAAGGACAACCCTTAGTGCTGGGAGGATGAGGATGGTAAACCTGAGAGGTGTTCAACTGCCACAGTGATCACAGAACCACAGAATGGAACCAAGGTTGGAGGAGACCTCCAAAATCATCCACTTCCACCTGGCTACAGCCTCCCTGCAGGCAGCTGCAGACAGCAATGAGCTCTGCCCTCAGCCTCCTCTTCTGCAGGCTGCACCCCCCCAGCTCCCTCAGCCTCTCCTCACAGGGCTGTGCTCCAGGCCCCTCCCCAGCCTTGCTGCCCTTCTCCAGACACCTCCCAGCACCTCAACATCTCTCTGCAATTCAGGAGCACACAACTGGACACAGCACTCCAGGGGTGTCCTGAGCAGTGCTGAGCACAGGGGCAGAAGAACCTCCCTTGTCCTGCTGGCCCAGGCTGTGTGCACACATGGGTGGGTGGGCACAGGCTGGCAGAGAGGGTCTGCAGCGGGGCTCTGATGCACAGCAGCAAAGGAGCAGCTGTTTGTGTTGGGGGTTTCCATAGAGACCAAGTTGGGAAAGAATTAAGGTGGAAGGATGCTGAGTTCTGAAAGGCTGGAGATAAAAATAACCTTGCTAAGTGCTGCCTGGACTAATCAGATGATGATCCTTGACTTGGAGCTCCCCTTGATAGTAAAGTCAACCAGGGCTTGCCTGCACCCTGCCAGTCCTTGCTGGTGAGCAAAGGAAACCAAAGCACCTCAAACAGCAGCACTGATCCAGAGCCCTGGTGCCCACTTCTCCTTTCTTCAAAGCCAGCTCAAGGACAAGCACGGTGAGCTTCAGCTCTTCTGTTGTCACCACCACCCAGGTGAGACACTGTGGGACAGAACAGAATCCCAGAACCTTAGAGGTTGGAAGGGACCTCCAGAGATTATTGAGTCATGGAAAGAGCCATTGGCATTGGAATGGGCTGCCTGGGGAGGTGGTGGAGTCCCCATCCTTGGAGGTGTTTAAGAGGAGGCTGAATGAGGCATGGGTTAGTTAATTAGAAGGGGTTAGGTGATTGGTTGGACTTGATGGGCTTAGAGGTCTTTTCCAGCCTGGTTAATTCTGTGAGTAAGTAACCTGAGTAAGGCATTTGACTCTGTCCCACATGACATCCTGGTCACCAAACTGGAAAAGCACAAACTGGATGTGTGCAGCACTCACTGGATAAGGAATGGGCTGGATGGTGGCATGCAGAGAGTGGTGATCAATGGCACAATGTCCACCTGGCGACCGGTGCCAAGTGGTGTTCCTCAGGGGTCAGTGCTGGGCCCAGTGCTCTGTAACATCTTTGTCAGTGACATGGACAGAGGAATTGAGTGCACCCTCAGCAAGTTTGCAGATGACACCAAGCTGTGTGGCACAGCTGACTTGCTGGAGGGCAGGGATGCCATCCAGAGGGACCTGGACAGGCTGGAGAGGTGGGCCCAGGCCAACCTCATGACGTTTAACAAGGCCAAGTGTAAGGTCCTGCACCTGGGTCGGTGCAATCCCAGGCACAGATACAGGCTGGGTGGTGAATGGCGGAGAGCAGCCCTGAGGAGAAGGACCTGGGGGTCTGGGTTGACGAAAAGCTCAACATGAGCCGGCAGTGTGCACATGCAGCCCAGACAGCAACCCTGTGCTGGGCTGCATCAAGAGCAGTGTGGCCAGCAGGGCAAGGGAGGGGATTCTCCCCCTTTACTCTGCTCTCCTCAGACCCCACCTGGAGTACTGTGTGCAGTTCTGGAGCCCCCAACACAAGAAGGACATGGAACTGCTGGAGCGGGTCCAGAGGAGAGCCACGAAGATGCTCAGAGGGCTGCAGCAGCTCTGCTATGAGGACAGGCTGAGAGAGTTGGGGCTCTGCAGCCTGGAGAAGAGAAGGCTTCGAGGAGACCTTAGAGTGGCTTTCCAGTATCTGAAGGGAGCCTACAGGAAGGCTGGGGAGGGACTATTGACAAGGTCTGGTAATGTCAGGACGAGGGGGAATGGGTTTAAGCTGGAAGAGGGGAGATTTAGACTGGATGTTAGGAGGAAGTTCTTTACAGTGAGGGTGGTGAGACACTGACACAGGTTGCCCAGGGAGGCTGTGGATGCTTCCTCCCTGGAGATGTTTAAGGCCAGGCTGGATGAGGCCTTGAGCAGCCTGCTCTAGTGGGAGGTGTCCCTGCCTATGGCAGGGGGTTGGAGCTGGATGATCCTTGAGGTCCCTTCCAACCTAAACCATTCTGTGTGTGATTCTGTGTGTGATCCTGAGTCCAACCCTTTTCCAAAGCAGGGTCACACAGGGTAGTCTGCACAGGAAAGCATCCAGGTGGGTTTGGAAAGTCTCCAGAGGAGACTCCACAACCTCTCTGGCAGCCTGCTCCAGGGCTCCAGCACCTTCTCTGTAAAGAAGTTTCTCCTCACGTTGAGGTGAAACCTTCTGTGTCCCAGTTTGTAGTCCTTGCACCTTGGCTTACTGCTGCTGACCACAGTGGATTCTGCTGTGGTTATGCAAAGCATGAAAGAAGTGGAAAGGTGAGGAGCAGCCCAGAGAGGAGCAGTGGTGGATTTGCACCAGCACACGGCAAGGAAAGGCCCCCCCAGAGGTAACCCAATGCACCTGAACCACCAGACAAGCATCTCCTTGCTGGCAGTGTGTGCTTGCACAGGATGCCAACAAGAGGGGCTTGGAAGGGATCTCATCCAGTCCCACCCCTCTGCCCAAGCAGGGCACCCACAGCAGCTTGCCCAGCAGCACAATGGTCAGGGGAGGGTTGGAAGCTCTGCAGAGAAGGAGTCTCCACAACCTCTCTGGGCAGCCTGCTGCAGGCCTCCAGCACCCTCACACCAAAGAAACTTTTTTCTCCAGTTTGGGTGAAACCTCCTGGGCTGTAGTTTGTGCCTGCTGCCCCAGACAGGGCTGCCTGCCCTCTGATTGCCAGGAGCTGCAGAGGGCACTGAGGATGTCACAGATACAGCAGGGGGGAAGACAGTGGGGACAGGGCTTGCTCATTTCTAGCCTCTGTCAGGACAGCCCTGACCTTGACGTGGCACTGCCTGCACAGCCAGGGGCAAACAAGGCAACCAAAGACAAGGCAAGGGAAGACCCAAAGCCACAGAAGGAATGGAAGAATCCCTGGCAGCAGGTCCCACTCTGTGTTACCAGAGAACAACTGCTCACTCTTGGCCAAACCTTTCTCACCTCTTAGGGCTTGGCTGGAGTTTTCTTCCATAAAGATCTGCAGTTTGGGTGGCAGCTCAGCAAAAAAAACCTGCTCATGTGCTTGGGTCAAAATGGGGGGATGGGAAAATGACTCATTGGAAGAGACATGGGGGGGGGGAAAGGAAAAATGAAAAGGAAAAGGAAAAAGGAAAAGGAAAAAAAAAGAAAAATAGAAAGAAAAAGAATTAAAAGGGAAAAGGGAAATAAAAAATATAAAACAAAAAGAGAAAGAAAAAGAAGACAAAAAAAGAAAAAAAAAGGAAAAGGAAAAGATAAAGAAAAAGAAAAAAAGAAAGAAAAAGATAAAAAAAGAAAGAAAAAGGAAAAAAAAGGAAAGAGAACAAGAGAAAGAAAAAGAAAAAGAATGCAAAAAAGAGAAAAAGGAAAAGAAAAAAAAAGGAAAAAGAAAAATATAAAGAAAAAGAAAAAGAAAAAGAGAAAGAAAAAGAGAAAGAGAAAGAAAAAGAAAAAATAGAAAAAGAAAAAGAAAAAGAGCAGGAAAAAGAAAAAGAAAAAGAAAAAGAAAAAGAAAAAGAAAAAGAAAAAGAAAAAGAAAAAAAAGAAAAGGAAAAAGAAAAAGGAAAAGGAAAAGAAAAAGGAAAAGAAAAAGAAAAAGGAAAAGGAAAAGAAAAAGGAAAAGGAAAAGAAAAAGNGAAAAAGAAAAAGAAAAAGAAAAAGAAAAAGAAAAAGAAAAAGAAAAAGAAAAAAAAAAAGAAAAAGAAAAAGAAAAAGAAAAAGAAAAAGAAAGAAAAAGAAGAAAAAGAGAAAGAAAAAGAAAATGAAAAAGAAAGAAAAAAGGAAAAGGAAAAGGAAGAAGGAAAAGGAAAAAGGAAAATAAAAATAAAAAGAGAAAAAGAGAAATAAAAACAAACATAAAAGGAAAAAGAAAAAGAGAAAGAGAAAGGAAAGGAACCAGACAAAAAGCAGCATTCAGTTCCGAGCTGCACTGGCAGGGTAAATGCATCCCAGAAAGCAGCAGAAAGTTTTGCTGTGGTGTGGAGCAAACACAACTCTTTAAGGCCAATCACTTCCACTTCGACTTTGGCAAGGGCTGAGGGAAAAAGCTTTGTTTCAGGTGGCCCCCCCCCCCCCCCCAATCTCTCTCCAGTTCCCTCCAGTTAGAGCCACGAAACAAATGAGAAATGTCTCTCTCAGCTGCAGTCCTTAGCCAGAAGAGCAATCTCCAGGCTGCCCTCAGCCCAGCTGTCTCACAGGCTGCCTCTGCCTATCTAACAAGCCACAGTGACTCCCAATCTATTTTTCCTGAAGCAAATTCCTAATGATGGTTATGAAAACCTCCTTATGGTTTCCCAGCTGATGCACAAGCAGCAGGCAGGAACTGGCCATGATTCACAGATGAACATTCCTGAGAGCAGCCTCTGAGTGTTGGGGCTCTGTGGGGGTCACTTCCCAATGCTCCAACTCTAGGACAAGAAGAAATAGCCTCAGGTTTGGTGAGGCTCTGGAATGGGCTGCCCAGGGAGGTTGTGGATGTGTCCTGCTTGGAGGTGTTCCTGTCCAGGTTGGATGAGGCTTTGAACAGCTGAGCCTAGCTGAGAGCTGGTTCCTCCAGGCAACCACAGTCTCACAGTCTCACAGCATCACCAAGGTTGGAAGAGACCTCACAGATCATCAAGTCCAACCCTTTACCACAGAGCTCAAGGCTAGACCATGGCACCAAGTGCCACGTCCAGTCCTGCCTTGGACAGCTCCAGGGACGGCGACTCCACCACCTCCCTGGGCAGCCCATTCCAGTAGCCAATGACTCTCTCACTCAGCAGCAGGAGGAGGGGACACAGCCTCAAGCTGTGCCAGGGCAGGTCTAGGCTGGATGTTGGGAGAAAGTTCTTGCCAGGGAGAGTGATTGGCATTGGAATGGGCTGCCCAGGGAGGTGGTGGAGTTGCCATCCCTGGTGATGTTGAAGCCAAGCCTGGCTGGGGCACTTAGTGCCATGGGCTGGTGATTGGGCAGGGCTGGGGGCTAGGTTGGGCTGGAGGAGCTTGATCAAGCAGGATCTTCCAACCTGCTCGATTCTATGATTGATTCTACCTCTACAACCTTGGGGCTGTGCTGAGACCTCACTCCCCTTGCTGGGCGCCCACCCCAGGCACGGATGGAGCCTGCAGCCCAACAGTTAACTTGGTAATGCTCCAAGGATTTTGTTTAGAGGTTTATAGCATTACACAGCAGCCTTATTGGATTTAAATGGCTTAAATTAACTGGGTTATTTAATGGATTGTCCAGATTAGGGAGGAATCTGCCAGGCTGTTACTTCAAGAGGAGCAGCTGCCTTGGAAGAAGAGCTCTCCAAGTACCATTAATATCCTGGAGGCTCCCAAGTCCTGACAGGCCACTCCTGTCCTTTATTGACATTCTCCCTGCCTGCATTTAGCCAGGTTTGTGTTTAGTTTCATAATCTCCTGAAAGTTTAATTGTTGCTTTATTCATCCATGACCTTTCCTTCTCATCTGGAGACGTATTATTGCTAATCTACACATTTCAAGACCCAGATTTATTTGCAAACCCAATTATTCTGCTATGCAAATCTCTTCTCTTCCTGTAGCCTGCCTGAACAGGGCTCTTTTCTTTTTCCTCTCTCTTTTTTTTTCTCCCCCCCTCCCCCCCACCCCATCCCCAGCCCCCATAAGATATAGACACTATTCAAACAGCTCAATGTAAAAGTTATCTCTCTTTCCTTCCAAGCAGACCCAGGTTCTGCCTGGTGGAAAGTCAATTAAAATCTTCAGCATCAAAGAGCAGATTGGCTGACCTTGATCCAGACCTGACAGACTTTAGCCTCCAAACCCCCTCACTTCACCACGGGGGAAGAGGAGCAGCCAGCAAAGAGGAAATCACTTCACAAGCAGTCAGCTCCTGCTGGAGGAGCACATCCTCCGCACTGGTGTCAGACATGACAGCAGCAGGTCAGTCCCAGAGCCACAGACGCAGGTTTCCTGAGCTGTCTGCTGGTGCCTGGCCTGGAGGAGAGGTGGAAAATTGCTCTGCATGAGAGCCTTGGCTACAGAGAGGATCACAGAATCAGGCAGGTTGGAACAGAGCTCCAAGCTCAGCCAGCACAACCTAGCACCCAGCCCTGCCCAGTCACCAGACCATGGCACTAAGTGCCCCAGCCAGGCTTGGCTTCAACACCTCCAGGCACAGCCACTCCACCACCTCCCTGGGCAGCCCATTCCAATGCCAATCACTCTGTCAAGAACAGATGAGGCTGTGGGCAGGCAGGGTTGGAAGAGACCACAAGAATCAGCCAGTACCAACCCCCCTGCCATGCCCAGGGACACCCTACTCTAGAGCAGGCTGCCCACAGCCTCAGCCAGCCTGGCCTGAAACACCTCCAGGGATGAGGCTTCCACCACCTCCCTGTGCAACCCATTCCAGGCTCTCACCACTCTCATGCTCAACAACTTCCTCCTCACCTCCAGCCTGACTCTCTCCACCTCCAGCTTTGCTCCATTCCTCCCAGTCCTGCCACTCCCTGACAGCCTCAAAAGTTCCTCCCCAGCTTTCTTGTAGCCCACTTCAGATCCTGCAAGGCCACAATAAGGTCACCTGGGAGCCTTCTCCTCTCCAGACTGCACAGCCCCAACTGCCTCAGTCACTGCTCCCAGCAGAGCAGCTCCAGCCCTCTGCTCATCCTTGTGGCCCTTCTCTGGACACATTCCAGCACCTCCATAGCCCTCTTGTCCCAGGGTCTCCAGAACTGGAAGCAGTACTCCAGGTACCTGACAGCCTAAAAAGTCCCTCCCCAGAAAAAGAAAGAAGAGAATCTTTATTCTCTCCCCAGCAAGTGAAATGTTTGCAGACCTAGCCTTAGGAAAGAAAAAAACCCCAAACAACCCAAGAACCAAAGCAGCACAGACTACAGATGGACCCCATGGGGACAGAAATATTCCCCAGACTGCCAGGAGATGCCATGGTTCACTCAGCTATGTTCCCACTTGGATGTGACTGAGAAACAGCCACTCCTGATTGTTTTGCTTCAGGTTGACAAGACAAAAATAGTGCTGAGCCTCCCCCATAAATCACCACCTCAGACTGATGGGCAGGGAACAGCTCCAAGAGCCTTCCACTGCCATGGCAAGCCCTGTGAGGAGAGGCTGAGGGAGCTGGGGGTGTGCAGCCTGCAGAAGAGGAGGCTNTGCCCTGGCACAGCTCCACAGCTGTGCCCACTGCTTGCCTGGCAGCAGAGCCCAACCCCAGCTGGCTACAGCCTGCCTGCAGGGAGCTGCAGACAGCAATGAGCTCTGCCCTCAGCCTCCTCTGCTGCAGGCTGCACACCCCCAGCTCCCTCAGCCTCTCCTCACAGGGCTGTGCTCCAGGCCCCTCCCCAGCCTTGCTGCCCTTCTCCAGACACCTTCCAGCACCTCAACATCTCTCTGCAATTCAGGAGCCCACAACTGGACACAGCACTGGACACAGTTTGTCTCCTTGGGATGCAGTGGAGTTGAGAACTCTGCTTTAGACAAGCACAGAGGAGTCCTCCACAGCTGTGTCTGGAGCTGCCTCTTTCCCCTGGCTATCTGCAGAGCTCAGAGGCAGGAACTGGTCATCTCCTGGCAGCCAAAGCCAACCAAGCCAAGCATACCACTGGCTTGAGTGAGCTCTGGCTCAAGCTTTCTGTATTTCAGATCTGAGTGGCTTTAAGCTGTTTTCCACTGTCTGTGGATTGTTTCTCTTGCTCAAATAATTCAGCTTTAACCGGAGGCTGTGGGCTCAATCCTTGCTGTCAAAACCCAGCGTGTAGCTTTGCATGCAGCTCCTGAGGGGATGGGGGAATGCAGCACTGAATCTCTTTGCCTCCTTCAAAGTCTCACAGAGCTGCTTTATGTTTGTAGAAATGGACATAAATACAACTAAAGCTGACAGCCTTTGGCCTCTCTTTCTCCACTCTGTCCTTGTCTGGGCTGGATTCACCTGACTTGGTTTGGATCTTACAGCTTCAATAGGAATATGTTTACAAGGAGACAGCCCCCAGTAAATAGGGGCAGAGGTAAAAGGTTGCCTGACAAATACAGCTAAGCAAAGCAGCCTGTAAGTGGCAGACCCTCTGGGCTTGGGGGGAAATAGGAGCCCAGCAGAAAGCCCAGGCTGGGTGTCCCAGCTGGCCCCCAGCTCCTTTCTGCAGGGTACACACAGGAGAGGGTGAAAAGGAAATCAGAAAATCATAGAATCAGACAGGTTGGAAGAGAGCTCCAAGCTCAAACAGCCCAACCTAGCACCCAGCCCTGGCCACTCACCAGACCATGGCACTAAGTGCTCCAGCCAGGCTTGGCTTCAACACCTCCAGGGATAGAGAC
The DNA here is from genome assembly GCA_013400475.1 of Tricholaema leucomelas. Classification (NCBI taxonomy): domain Eukaryota; kingdom Metazoa; phylum Chordata; class Aves; order Piciformes; family Lybiidae; genus Tricholaema lacrymosa; species Tricholaema leucomelas. The sequence goes on from WAAF01014072.1 coordinate 17,623, forward strand.
TCCACCACCTCCCTGGGCAGCCCATTCCAATGCCAATCACTCTGGCAGCTGTCCTGCCAGCTGCAGGTGAGCACTGCCCTGCTGCTGCCAGCCAGCAGCTCTCTGCCTGCCTCTGAGGGCAGAGAATCACAGAATTAAGCAGGTTAGAAAAGACCTCTGGAATCATCGAGTCCAACCTAGCACCTAACCCTTCTGATTCACTAAACCATTGCACTGCAGCCTCCTCTTAAGCACCTCCAGGCACAGCCACTCCACCACCTCCCTGGGCAGCCCATTCCAATGCCAATCACTCTCTCTGCCAGGAGCTTCCTCCTCACATCCAGCCTGAACCTGCCCTGGCAGGCTAGGGTAGGGTGTCCTTGGGCATGGCAGTGGGGTTGGCACTGGCTGATCCTTGTGGTCCCTTCCTACCCTGACTGATTCTAGGATTGTATGAACTGGTTTGGGGACTTCAACCCCAACCCTCAGAGCAGACCAAGCTACTTTCATGCCCATCACTAACACAAGCCTGGGTGCAAGCTGTGCTGTTTGCTTTGCTGGTTTAGCTGGGAGTTAAGAACTCTTTCTTCCTCTAAGCTGAGGCAAAGAAGGGCCTCACAAAGCCCTGGAATAGTGTCCAATTACACTTGGAGCTGGAAACCTTCAGGGTTCCAGCTAGAAAAGAGGCCACATTCCCCTGCTGCTGCGTGCATGGCATCGTGGGCACAGATGAGATGTGAATTACACCACTTTTACCAGCACCAGTGATTACAGAGCAGCTGCAAGCCAAGGTGAAGCTCAGCCTTTAGCAGGTTTATTTTAAGCTCAGGCACCATCAGACACGACAGAAACACGAAAGAAATTCCCCCCTCAGTGGCATCTGGCTGAAAAGTGTGGCTGGTTTGCTGGTGCCCTGCAGCTGGGCTCTGGCACCTGAACGGGGCTGGCCACAGGCACTGGGTGCTGGGCAGGGCAGGGCAGTGGTGGGGGCAATGTGCCACCCTCTGCTTGCCAGAGAGCTTTGATATTTGTAGCTTCTCAGCACAAACTGCCTCTCATCTTGTCCTGCAAAGCTGCTAGTGAGAGAGAACTCTGCTGAAACCCACCTGGATGATCCTGGAGGTCTCTTCCAACCTGGTTGATTCTATGATTCTATGATTCTAACCTAAGTGCATTGCAGGTCTAATCCATTAGCACAGAACCCAGTGAAGAGCAGTGGGCAGCCTTGCTTGGCCCTGGTGCATATTCAGCTGAGCACAAGGCAATAAGAGGGCTGGGCTGTGGGGTTTGCCTGATGGAAACTTCGGTGGCAATCTCAGCTGATTGCACTGAGGTGCTGGAAGGTGCCCAGAGAAGGGCAGCAAGGCTGGGAAGGGGCCTGGAGCACAGCCCTGTGAGGAGAGGCTGAGGGAGCTGGGGGGGTGCAGCCTGCAGCAGAGGAGGCTGAGGGCAGAGCTCATTGCTGTCTGCAGCTCCCTGCAGGGAGGCTGTAGCCAGCTGGGGTTGATCATAGAACCAAGCAGGTTGGAAGAGAGCTCCAAGCTCACCCAGCCCCCCAACCTAGCACCCAGCCCTGCCCAATCACCAGACCATGGCACTAAGTGCCCCAGCCAGGCTTGGCCTCAACCCCTCCAGCCATGGCCACTCCACCACCTCCCTGGGCAGCCCATTCCAATGCCAATCACTCTCTCTGCCAGGAACTTCCTCCTAACATCCAGTCTGAACCTCCCCTGGCACAACTTGAGGCTGTGTCCCCTTATTCTGCTGCTGGCTGCCTGGCAGCAGAGCCCAACCCCACCTGGCTACAGCCTCCCTGCAGGGAGCTGCAGACAGCAATGAGCTCTGCCCTCAGCCTCCTCTTCTGCAGGCTGCACCCCCCCAGCTCCCTCAGCCTCTCCTCACAGGGCTGTGGCCTGGCAGGGTGGCTGAGCTGAGTGAGCTCTGCTTTGCTGGGCTGATGCACATTGCACTGTGCACACAGGCAGAGCAGTGTCAGCACAGCACATAGAGCATGCCCTTGGGGAGCAGGCGGCTCGGGAAGCAGCAGGGGCACCCTCAGTCTGTGCCTGGCACCACAGGCTCAGCCGCACGGTGCCATGAGCCCCAGACCTGCCTTCCCAAAAGCGGCGTCAGCCTCAGCGCTCCCCAGCGCCGCAGCCTCTCAACTGACATCAGCGCCCAGCTGCTCTGCCAGAGCCCTGGGAGGCAAACTCCTTTGTCTCCAGATCAGACTCATCTCTTCCACTTCTCCTTCAAAGAAGACCAATCTTCCAATCTGTCACCTAACTGCTGCTTTCCCAGCATCATTCCCTCAGCGGAGGCTCTTCCTCAGGTCACTTTGTGAGTCATTTGGCTTGCCAGTCCACCCAGCTCCCCCCACCCTGGCTTGGAGGCAATCTCTCTGAGCTGTAAAACCCTCGAGCTCCAGCCATAACTCACCAACAGAGCCAGTTACCAGTTACTAGCCAACAGCAGTAGCCAGTTAACAGCCCCTGGCCAACTTCCCAAGCATTCTCACTAGCCAAGGGCTGCAGAAGCCTCTGAGAGCAGTGAGGTAGAACTTAACCAGCCCCTGCTGAGCTCTGCACGTCGGAGTTGTCAGCCCAGCTGATGCAGAGGGTAGCAGGTAGGGAATGCCAGGCTGAAAAGGGACCAGGCAGGGAATGCCAGGGTGCAAAGGGACACAGGTAGGGAATGCCAGGCTGAAAAGGGACACAGGTAGGGAATGCCAGGCTGAAAAGGGACCAGGCAGGGAATGCCAGGCTGCAAAGGGACACAGGTAGGGAATGCCAGGCTGAAAAGGGAGCAGGAAGGGAATGCCAGGCTGCAAAGGGACACAGGTAGGGAATGCCAGGCTGAAAAGGGAGCAGGAAGGGAATGCCAGGCTGCAAAGGGACACAGGTAGGGAATGCCAGGCTGAAAAGGGAGCAGGAAGGGAATGCCAGGCTACAAAGGGACACAGGTAGGGAATGCCAGGCTGAAAAGGGAGCAGGAAGGGAATGCCAGGCTGCAAAGGGACACAGGTAGGGAATGCCAGGCTGCAAAGGGACACAGGAAGGGAATGCCAGGGTGCAAAGGGACCAGGCAGGGAATGCCAGGGTGCAAAGGGACACAGGTAGGGAATGCCAGGGTGCAAAGGGACACAGGAAGGGAATGCCAGGCTGCAAAGGGACACAGGTAGGCCTCTGAGCTGGAGCATGGCATCGTCCTCACCTCATCTGTACTCATCTTCCTCCTTTCAGTGTGGCCTCTCTGGCTTCATCCTTCACATTCCCTTTGGTCTGCACCAGTTTATGTACCAAAATGTAACAGTGCAGGGCTCAGTAGGTTTCATCTGCTGCTCAGGCATCCATTTCTCACTGAAATGGAGTGAAGGTTGGGGGCAGCTCTTTGGATTGAGTAATACCAGCCAGGAAGGGGTCCCCAGAGTGAACTCAGCTCGTAGATAACTGCAATATTCCCTGCCAGCAGCAGCAGAAAAGTCAGGCTGAAGGCTGGACATCAGTCACTAATAGTTAGAGAGAAAACAGGAAAGTCCCAGAGAACAACAAAGGCTAAGTTGGCCAAGTTGGGAATATAATCAGCCACAAACTTCACAGGCTCACACAATGACCACAAAACCCTCAGAGCAATCCATCTGTCAGCTGGGGAGATGTAATTCAGAGAGTGAATGGAGTCACACAAGTGGACAGCTCTATGGGAGCCAATTTACTTGGAGAAGGAAGAGAGTTTAATCAGTCAGGGTTCAAAAGGCACCTAACTCATGTCAGAGGAGAGCAGAACTGCTTGAACACTCATCACAGGTGAACAAAGGATCAGGGAAGACAAAACAATTGCAAGCAGATAATGAAATGGGTACTCAGGAGCATAGGTAGAACCCCCAAAGGCATAAATCCAAGCCAAGGTAGGGGGGCAGGAGGGAGGAGAACCAGGGGCTGCTAACTGGGCAGCAGGACCAGCCTGCATCTCCCCACACGCTGGAGTCCTCAGTTCACTCAGGCAGAAGGCACAGCCCAGAGCCAGGACCTCTCCAACGCATCCTTTGTGGTTCCTGCTGCAGCCACCAAAGCCCAGAGGAAATGTTGAACCCATTCCCAACTTCCTTGCTTCAACCCCACCAAGGTCAGCAGTTCCAGAATGCTCCTGACCCTCCCAGCACTGCTGGAGACCTGCTCTGTGGGGATGGTTCACCAAAACCTCAGCTCTGAAGCAATAATGGCCCCAGGGAGCCCTGAGATGCAGCCACGGGGGGAGGTGGATTAGAGGAATCAGTCTCATTTCCCACTGGAACAGCTGGGAATGTGCAGCCAGGAGACAGGTTAGGAGCAGCTGCTGGGAAGGAATGTCTCAGACTCTCAAATGTCTCACTGCCTGCCCAACCACTCATGTGCTGAGACACAGACATCCAGCAGGATGTCTGCCTTGCCCTTCCACCAGGGAAAAAAACCCAGAGGGTGCTTTCTGAGCCCTCTTTTTGCCCCTGGGGCTGCCGATGCCAGCTGTGTCCTCCCCACTAAGAGGCTGGACTCCAGCCCTGGTGGCACTCCAGGCTGCAGGGACTGTGCCAAGCCCTGGGTGGCCCAGGCTGAGCAGAGGGCATCCACTGCAAGCTCTCTGCAGAGCTGTGGAGAACCAGGCACTAATTCCTTTGTGCTGCAGCTTTGCTGCTCCCCATGGCAAGGGGAAAGGCCTCTGGGATAGAGACTTTTGCCAGCAGAGCCTGGGGAGAGCAGGAGATGATTATCTGCTTGGGTTCTTAGGGAACAATGCTTATCTTCCCATCTCGCCTGAGGAGCCCTTATCAGCAGCCGACCCTCCTGAGCTTGGCAGGCATTAGCTCATCTTGTGATAAGAGACCAAGAGCAAAGCCAAGACACATTCCCAGCCCCTCCTGGCAATCCTCCCTTAAAGCCTGGGGGTGTGACACAGCCCCCGGTGATGCTTTCCTGGCCTTGCTCTGTTTGTAAGACGCAGGCAGAGACCTGATTATTCCCATCTGACCTGCCGGGTACTTAGTCAGGGCTGTTCAAGTTGTTGTAAGAGGAGCAAAATATTATCATCAGGAGGAGCTGTGCTAGAAGAGTGCAGCAGCGATAGCTGGAGCTTGGATAATGCCCGTGCCAGAGGGGAGAGCAGCATGCTGGAAACACTTCTTGCATGCAAAGCAGAGCCATCTCCAGCGGGAAGGTCAGGCTCTGACTCTAGGTTGGGATAAGGCAGGCTGAAAGTGGTCCATTTTTAGCTGCTGCTGGGTGATAAAATAGCTGCAGCTAAGCGCAAGCGTCAGCGCCAGCGGCGAGGGGATGCAAAGCAGCCCCCGGTGTGAACGCCCTGAGAAGGGGAAGAGGGGAGGGAGATTCCTGGTTTAATTTGGAGAGAGAGTGAGGGAAAAAGAGGGCAGAGGAGGGAAGTCAAACGCAGCTCTGCGTGTGTCTGGTGGAGAGGGAGAGGCACAGGACAAGTTTCTGAGTGCGTTTGTGTGCCAAAGGTTTGGAGTCTTAGGCACAGGGTCACAGGATCACAGCATGTTAGGGGTTGGGTGGGACCTCTACAGATCACTCCTCAGCCCCTCTCACATCTCAGCACTGATTGCTGATGCTCTGAGAGCTGCCTGAGCTGTACCTCAGCCCAGGACTGGCCATCAGGACATCTCAGAGGCCACCATAGTCTCCTCCTGCCTCTGAGACCACTGCAGCATCTCCCCACTCACAGGATCATAGATGTCAGGGGTTGGATGAGACCAAAGAGATCATCGAGTGCAACTCCCCTGCCAGAGCAGGACCATCCAATCTAGCTCAGATCACAGAGGAGTGCATCCAGACAGGGCTTGAAAGTCTACAGAGAAGGAGATTCCCCAAACTTTCTGGGCAGCCTGTTCCAGTGCTCTGTCACTCACACCAAAGAAGTTCATCCTCGCCTTGAGGTGGATCTTTGAGGTTCCTTCCAACCTGAACCATTCTATGATTCCTGTGCTGCAGTTTATACTCTTTGTCCCTTGTCTCATCACAGGGTGCAACTCAGAAGAGTTTGTCCCCTCCCTCTTGACCCCCAGCCCTCAGATATTTATAAACATTGATTAGATCCCCAGCACAAGCAGGACATGGAAGTGTTGGAGCCAGTCAGAAGAGGCCACCAAGATGCTCAAAGGGCTGCAGCAGCTCTGCTACGAGGACAGGCTGAGAGAGTTGG
>WAAF01014073.1:1294-18437 GCA_013400475.1 Tricholaema leucomelas
CCCCTCACCTTCCCCCTACCCCTCTCAACCTTACCCCAGTCCCAAGGAAGAAGAGAGGTTTGGCCAGGGGGTTAGGAAACAAAGTGGATTAGTCCAAGATGGAGGGTGAGATTAGAGAGTAAGATGCAGCCCAGCCAGTTCCCCAGTAGCAGCCCAAGCAAGACTGCCAAGTGAAGTGATTATCTATGTTTTGCTTTTCATTCTTATAGAGCTCAGCAAGCCTATGAGCGAAGTAGACATCACCACTGCTTTCCTTTTACAGCCTGTGATCTAGTTCTTCTCCTCAAAACATTCGAGCTAGCTCCACACTAGCACATGATGCAGCCCAGGATCTGTTGCAATCAGCAACAGAACAAGTGGACACAGTCTCAAGTTGTACTGGGGGAGCTCTAGGCTGGATATTAGGAGGAAGATGATTGGATGGAATCATGGAATCACAGAATCAACCAGGTTGGATGAGAACTCCAAGCTCATCCAGTCCAACCTAGCACCCAGCCCTATCCAGTCAACCAGACCATGGCACTAAGTGCCTCATCCAGGCTTTGCTTGAACACCTCCAGACACAGCGACTCCACCACCTCCCTGGGCAGCCCATTCCATTGCCAATCACTCTCTCTAGCAACAACTTCCTCCTAACTAATCCATCTGCTTCCTAACCCCAGTAGAGGGCCAGTGAGGTTAGGAAGCAGATGGATTAGTCAGGCAGCTTAGAGAGAGAAGTTCATTCAGCCCCAAGAGACAGACAGCAATTCACTTATCTATGTTAATGTTCTTGTTCTTATCCATCTCAGCAAGCCTATGAGTGCAGCAGACATCACTGTTGTTTCCTTTTCACAGCCTATCACAGGATCACAGGATCACAGGATGTTAGAGGTTGGAAGGGACCCAAGGAGATCATCAAATCCAACCCCCCTGCCAGAGCAGGACAATACTAACACAGATCACAGAGGAACACATCCAGACAGGCCTTGAAAGGCTCCAGAGAAGGAGACTCCACAAACTCTCTGGGGAGCCTGTGCCAGTGCTCTGTGACCCTTACAGTAAAGAAGTTGCCTCTTGTGTTGAGGTGGAACCTCCTGTGCTGCAGCTTACATCCATTGCTCCTTGTCCTATCTCAGGGAGCAAGTGAGCAGAGCCTGTCCCATGCCTGGCCAGCCCTCAGGTGCTTGTAAACATTTACCAAATCCTCTCTCAGTCTTCTCTTCTCCAGACTAAGCAGTCCCAGTTCCTTCAGTGTCTCCTCCTAAGCCATGCCATCCAGACCCCTAATCATCATCGTAGCCCTCCACTGGACCTCCAGCAGATCCCTGTACCTCTCAAAATGGGAAGCCCAAAACTGAACAGAGTATTCATCATCTAATTCCTCTCACTAAAACATCACAGCTAGGCTCAAACTAGCAGAGTGCCACAGAATGAAAAGAAAACTCTTGTTAGAAAGAAGAGAAACACCAAATAAAACAAGAGGAACATTCTTTGCACCCATGCCCAAAAATGCATGTGAGGAATCATTGCAAAAGAAAAATTCTTTGCTTATGTATTACTTGTGAAAAACATCTTCTAAAGCTAGCCTTTTATTTTGTTGTGGAGCACACCAACTGCTATCCCATCTCTGTACTACTTACTTGTTTGTCTTTTTCCCCCAATTATAAAAGGGATATAAACTGCATGTCAAGTTGATTAAATGACCCTAATAACTTACAGAATTAGATATGCTATCTAGCAGAGTGAGCAGAATGTCTGGAACCTGTAATTAACCTTTCCCCTACGTGACTAGGATCACAGAATCATAGAATTCACAGAATCATACAATCAATCAGGGTTGGAAGGGACCACAAGGATCATCTAGTCCCAACCCCCTGCCATAGCCCTTTTCTGGACATGCTGCAGCATCTCCACATCCCTCTTGTCACAGGGGCTCCAGAACTGCATGCCGTACTCCAGCTGGGGTCTCAGCAGAGCAGAGCAGAGGAGAATCACCTCCCTCCACCTGCTGGACACTTCTGACGCAGCCCAGAATGTGTTTCGCCCTGCGGGCTGCAAGTGCACACTGCTGGCTCCTTTTGAGCTTCTTGTCTGCCAGTACCCCCAAGTCCCTCTCCTCAGGGCTGCTCTCCAGCCACTCACTGCACAGCCTGGATTTGTGCTTGGCATTGCCTCCACCCAGATGCAGGACCTTGCCCTTGGTCTTGTTGAACCTCCTGAGGTTGACATGTGCTCACCTCTGCAGCCTGTCCAGGTCCATCTGGATGGATCCCTGCCCTCCAGCCTGGCTGCTGCACCACACAGTTTGGTGTTGTCAGCAAACTTGCTGAGGCTGCACTCAATGCCTCTGTTCAAGGCACCGAGTGGTGAGAGGCTGGAATGGGTTGCCCAGGGATGTAGTTGAGGCTCCATCCCTGGAGGTGTTCAAGGCCAGGCTGCATAAGGCTGTGGGCAGCCTGCTCTAGGGTAGGGTGTCCCTGCCCATGGCAGCGGGCTTGGAACTAGTTGATCCTTGTGGTCCCTTCCAACCCTGACTGATTCTATGATTCTAAGTCCCTTCTGAGGCAGCATTCAACCCTTCAAATCATGCTCATTCAATGGCCTTCTCCTCCCATCTCTGTGATTAATACAATTAATGCCTTCTATTCCAAAACAACATGCCAAAGAAAAAGTAATCTGACTTTACAATGCTCTGCTCCATTTTCCCCAAACACTACAGCACAAGAAGTCAATACAGGCTATGTCTACTAGTTTGACTAATAAACAGAACCTCTCCAACATGAATCAGCTCTGTTGCTTCCTCAGGAATCTGACAAGCTCAATGTTCTTCATGTAACATGAGTTGTCCAATCTGCCTCTACTATTAAAACTGTTTGCAGACAAAAGTGAAGTCTCTCAGTTCCAAAGGAAGCTGGATTTATCAATTGTCTGAGTGTGGTTAAACAATTTCCTGCTGACATTTCTATGACTTCAAACTTTAGTGAAAATCAAAAGATGAAAAGTTTCAATGACACCTAAACTACATTTTCCAATCTTACCACCAGAACAACTGCAATCTTCCTCTACCCAAACTGTGAAGCAACATAAGGAGATGAAAAAGTATTCCACCTTAATCCCTCAGACTCTTCATCCCCCCTCCACAAACCACACTGCATTCAGAAAATTCCTCTTGTGCATGCTCTTAATACAAGAAACAAACTCTCCTCTCTTTTAGTGGAGGATGTTTCTATGGTGCATGGGAAAAAACAATGGGGAAAATTGTAATGTGCTAGTAGAGGTGAACTGAGTAACTGAAATATTCGGGGTTAGACCTGTTAGTTTGAGCCCAGCTGGGATATTTTAGTGAGAAGAATCAGAATCATAGAATCATAGAATGGTTTAGGTTGGAAGGGACCTCAAGGATCATCCAGCTCCAACCCCCTGCCATAGGCAGGGACACCTCCCACTAGAGCAGGTTGCTCAAGGCCTCATCCAGCCTGGCCTTAAACGCCTCCAGGGAGGAAGCATCCACAACCTCCCTGGGCAACCTGTGCCAGTGTCTTACCACCCTCACTGGAAAGAACTTCCTCCTAACATCCAGTCTAAATCTCCCCTCTGCTAGTTCAAACCCATTCCCCCTCGTCCTGACATTACCAGACCTTGTCAACAGTTCCTCCCCAGCCCTCCTATAGGCTCCCTTCAGATAATTACATGGCAGGCTGTGAAAAGGAAACAATGGTGATGTCTGCTGCACTCACAGGCTTACAGAATCATAGAATCCAGGGTTGGAAGGGACCACAAGGGTCATCTAGTTCCAAACCACACTTCCCTGGGCAACCCATTCCAGGCTCACATTTGTGCTTGCTGAGATGTGTAAGAAGAACATAAATACAGACAACAGAGTCACTCTTAGGCTCTGGGCTGCCTGCACTTCTCTCTTTAATCTGCCTGACTAATCCTTCTGCTTGCCTCAAACTCACCTTGAACGTAAGGTCTGGGGTTAAGGCAGAGGGGTGGGAGAAGGTGGAAGGGTGGTTGGGAGCCCCTCCTGGGCACTCTGGTTTCTGGGAGGGCTGTTGTGTTTCTGTATAACTTTTTAACTTGTCTATTTCTGTCTATAGCTGTAGATACTGTAAATACCTGCCTGAATATAGTGCTGAGCTGTAAATACAAAGCTTCATTTCAATTTCCAGCTCAGCTGAGCCTAGTCTGGGTGATTTTCTTAACTGGGGGACACACGACGGAACACCCAAACCATCACATTATAGTTACGAAAAAATATCAAGCCCCCAAATTTTGTGTTTTGGAAATGAAGTTTTCCCTAAAATCACTTTTCTGCTAATCTTGTTACTCACAATAAACTTTCTGCAATCTACCTTCTCTCTCAGTACAGGATGGAATGCCATCTGAGGAACTGGGTTTGGGGTGTTTTTTTCCCCTTAATTTACCTTGTCTTCGGTTCATTGTCTGAAGCAGTTTCAAATACAGCAAGTAAGCACTTTCTCTAATAACAAACTCATCTGCATTCAGTTGTGGAGCCCCCATTACAAGAAGGATGTGGAGATGCTGGAGCATGTCCAGAGAAGGGCCAGGAGGATGCTCAGAGGGCTGCAGCAGCTCTGCTGTGAGCACAGACTGATAGTGTTGGGGCTGTTGAGTCTGGAGAAGAGGAAGCTCCCAGGTGACCTTCTTGTGGCCTTCCAGTATCTGAAGGGGGCCTACAAAAACGCTGGGGAGGGACTTTTTGGGCCGTCAGAGAGTGACAAGTCTAGGGGGAACAGAGCAAAGCTGGAGGTGGGTAGGTTCAGACTGGACATGAGGAGGAAGTTGTTCAGCATGAGAGTGGTGAGAGCCTGAAATGGATTGTCCAGGGAGGTGGTTGAGGCCCCATGGCTGGAGGTGTTAAAGGCCCGGCTGGAAGAGGCTCTGGCCAGCATGATTTAGGCAACAGTGTCTCTGGCCATGGCAGGGGGGTTGGAACTAGATGACCCTTGTGGTCCCTTCCAACCCTGACTGATTCTATGATTCATCTGTCAGTGTGCTAGTTTGAGCCTAGATGAGATATTTTAGCGAGAGAAATTAGATTAACTATCAGGTTATTGAAGCTAGACAGAAACTCATCCAATTAAAAAAGTAATTCTTAATGGGTGTGTGATGGTTTGGGTGTTCCCTGCCCCCCCACACTTTGGAGATCACCCAGACTAGACTCAACTAGCTCTGGAAATTTGAATGAAGCTTATATTTACAGCTTAGCAAGAACATACAAGCAGATATTTACAGTATCTACAGCTATAAACAGACATATATAAGTTAAAANGGTGCTGTGCTCGTTTGAGCCTAGCTGGGATATTTTGGTGAGAAGAATTAGAGATAAGATGTGAAAAGGAAACAGTGGTGATGTCTGCTGCACTCATAGGCTTGCTGAGATGGATAAACACAGTAACACAAACACAGATAACACAGTGGCTGTGTGTCTCTGGCTGCGTGCACTTTTCTGCCTAACCTGCTGTCTGTGTAACTAATCCATCTGCTTCCTAACCCCCCTGGCTGATCTTCTGAACTCACCTTGAATGCAAGGCAAAGTGTGGGATAAGGTAGAGCGGTGGAAGGGAGGTGGAAGGGTGGTTGGGAGCCCCTCCTGGGCACTCAGGTTTCTGGGAGGGCTGTTGTGTTTCTGTATTACTTTTTAGCTTGTCTATGTCTGTCTATAGCTGCAGATACTGTAAATACCTGCTTGGGTATTGTGCCAAGTTGTAAATATAAAGTTTCATTCTTAATTTCCAGCCACTGAGTCTAGTCTGGGTGACTTCATAAGAGTGGGGGTGTGCGTAACACCCAAACTGTCACAGTGAGCCTGAGCAGCTTACAGAGTCAAGGACTACAACAGACCAAATCCTCAAAAAACTCCCCTAATTATCAGGCTTTTCTTGCACCTGCAGGGGCACCTTCTTTCATGCCTCTGAAAAAGCAGAGTAAGATTTCAGAGCCACGCTGGGTAAAGCTGTGCCACTGCTGCTCTGAAAAACGCAGCTAAGTAAACTACACAAGTCCAAAGGTCCAGTTCCCATGCCAGGGCACATGTGTGCACACATTTATCCTTTCCTGTCATCATGCCTTCTTGCTGCAGATCTTCTCAGCAGCCACTCACAATGCAAGCTGAGTATTTTCTCTATTGCCCCCCGTCCCCCTCTTTCAGCACATAACCGGTATAGATTTTTCTACCACTGCAGCTTGATCAAACATGATATATAACTTTGCTCACCAAGATGTGATTTGCTTAAATCTCTTCCCTGTTTTCAGCCACACTTTCATTTAATACTGAGAACTGTCCCCTGCTTGGTTTGGAGAAGACAGTGTGACTGCATGCTGCCCAAATGATTGTGTTTTCTTTCATTACAAACAAACCAAAACCAAAGCAGCACAAGAACACTGAAGTTCCCACTTGCACAACATTCCCCATTACCCAAAACTTGTGCTGACTACCAGCCCTCATTTCCATCAGCTCTTACCTTTGTGGTTGAAAATCCCTTCCATCTCCATGCTACTGCGAGAGTGAGCGATGCAGAGGGATCCGCAGGGGACCAGGCCTTCTGCAGCCGGGGAGCGATCTGTGGTTCGAACCAGACACCAGTCTGGCTTATCATGGGGCCTCTCCACGACCTCCACTGTCTGCCCACGGCGGATTGTCAGCTCGTTACTGTTGCAGGCGGTGAAGTCGTGGATTACCACTGTCAGCTCACACCCACCAGACAACTGTGAGGGGAAACACAAGAAGAAGCCAGATGAACGCTCGCTATCAAACCATCCGCTGAGCACTGCTACCTATGTAGGATCCCTGGCAATATCTGCATTTTGGATGGCTGGCAAGCTTCGGGGACTTTTCACATCAAGAAGAGACCATCTCAAAACCAGGCAGTTCTGGAGTTTTAGAATGCACTTCTAACTCTGCTTGTCTCTGCCTAGGTTCAAAGCACACTGGTTGTGACACTGCTGGGCGGAGGACTGAAGCAGTTTTTCTTGCTAGGCTGCTCCTCTATGCTGAAAGCTGAAGTAGAAGTTGCTTCAGAATGTATTTTATGGGCAATAATTGGCAAGAAAAAGCTAGATATTATTACGTAGTCACTCTTCACCTTTGTTATCTTGCATATTCAAGACAAAGAGCTGGGGGGTTGGAAGCTCTGCACACAAGGGGACTCCACAACTTCTAGGCAGCCTGCTCACACCAAACAGGCTCCTCCTCATCTCCAGATGCCACCCCCCGGGTTCCAGTTTGTGCCCCTTGTGATGTCCCTGGGGACCAAACAGAAAATGCCAGCCCTGGCCTCCTGCCCCCCACAGTCCCTTCAGTTCTTGCTGAGTGCTGCTCAGATGCTTTTCCAAATGAGCCTTATTCCCACCCCACTCGCAGTTTACATGAGCACATCACAAATCACCCAGCATACAGCAGGCACCATTACAAAAATCAGCATCAAGTTCTTTCCATAAGAGTCTCAAATACTTTACTATTTGATGGACAATCCACATGGGCTTACAACGTTCACATTTTGGCCAACTCCCCAAACAGAAACACACAAACTTGAATTAAAAGTACGGAAGCTTGGGGTTTTCCTCCCCTCTTCTTCAAAGTACCTCATTAGAATTACTTTGCCTAAGTTTAAGTTCCCTGGCTTTGATTGTTTCAGCTGCTTTGATGTGAAATGAAAATGAATATCAAAACTTCACTAAGTTCCCAAGATTGCTCAGCACCAGAACACCAAATCAACTTATGTAAATAGCCCAGGAACTCCTTCTCCTTCCATATGGCAACAGCGTTCCAGGCGACTCCAGCTCTCACGTATGAATATTTCTATAGCCCAGGCTGCTTAAGCACAACATTCATATCAGACTGTGGGATCAAGTGTGCCCTCAGCAAGTCTGCCTACAACACCTAGCTGTGTGGTGCAGTTACAGAATCACAGAACCACAGAAGGTCCTAGATTGGAAAAGCCCTTCAAGATCATCGAGTCCAATCATTAGTTTCACACTGACAAGTTCCTGACTAAACCAAACCCCTCAGCACAACATCTCATCACTAGGAACTGCTATGCTTGCAAAGGACCACCAGGATCAGCCAGTCCAACCTTCATCCCAGCAGCCTTCATTACTAGACCACAGCCTCAAGCACCACATCCACTCTCCCTTTAAACATGTCCAGGGATGGTGACTCCACCACCTCCCTGGGCAGCCTGTTCCAGTGCCTCAGCACCCGCTCAGGAAAGAACTTCCTCCCAACATCCAACCTAAACCTCCCCTGACACAACTTGAGGCCATTTCCTCTTGTCCTAGCATTAGTAACTGGGGAGAAGAGACCAGCTGCAGCCTCACTACAACCTCCTTTTAGGTAGTTGTAGAAGGCAATAAGGTCCCNCAACACCCCCAGGTCCTTTCCGCCAGGCAGCTCTCCAGCCACTCCTCCCCCATGTCAAACCTCATGCAGTTGGCCTCAGTCCATGGCTCCAGCCTGTCCCAATCCCTCTGCAGGGCCTTCCCACCCCCCAGCAGATTGACACTTCTGCTTCATGTGGTGTCATCTGCAAACTTGCTGAGGGTGCATTTGATCCCCTCCTCCAGGTCATTGATGAAGAGGTTCAACAAGACTGGCCCCAAAACTGAGCCACTTGTGACCAGTCACCAACTGGACTTAACCCCAGTGACCACAACTCTCTGGGCTCGGCCAGCCAGCCAGTTTTTAACTCAGCCAAGAGTCCACCTGTCTGAGCCATGAGCTGCCAGCTTCTCCCAGAGAATGCTGTGGGAAATGCTGTCAAATGCCCTACTGAAGTCCAGGTAGACAACATCCACCGCTTTGCCCTCATCCACTAGGCAGCTCACCTGATCGAACGCCTCACTGAAGTCAATGTGTTGGAAGGAAAGGATGCCAACCAGAGGGATCTTGACATGCTTGAGAGGTGGGCCAATGCCAACCTCATGAAATTCAACAAAGCCAGGTGCAAGGCCCTGCACCAAGATTGAGGCAAGCCCAAGCACAAACACAGGCTAGGTGGAAAATAGAGAATCTGAGAAGGACTTGCTGGTGCTGGTTGATGAGGCACTTGACATAAGCTGGCAAGGCACATTTGCAGCCCAGTAAGACATCCATATCCTAGGCTGCACCAAAAGAAGTGTGGGCAGCAGGTTGAGAGAGGCAATTCTCCCCCCCTACTCTGGTCTTGTGAAACCCCACCTGGAGTACTGTATCCAGCTTTAGAGCTGCCAACACAGGAAGAGATGGAATTGTTTGAGTGGTTTGAGAGGATGGCCACAAACATGATCTGAGAGCTGGAGCACCTCTCCTATGAAGACAGGCTGGGAAAGCTGGGTTTTTCAGTCTGGAGACGAGAAAGATTTGGGAAGTCTTTATAGCAGCCTTCTAGTATTTGAAGGGGGCCGATATGAAAGCTGGAAAGCAACTTTCAAGGCCTGTCTGGATGTGCTCCTGTGTGATCTGTGTTAGATAGGATTGTCCTGCTCTGGCAGCGGGGTTGGACTTGATGATCTCCTTGGGTCCCTTCCAATCCCTAACATCCTGTGAGCCTGTGACTTTACAAAGGCATGTAGCAGCAGGACATAAGAGTAATGGCTTCAAACTGTAATAAACTGGCCTCAGATTAGACATTAGAAGGAATCTCTTCCCCATAAAAGGCTGAAGCACTGGAACGGGTTGCCCAGAGAAACTGCAGAGGCTGCAATCCTGGAGGCATTCAAACAATGCTGGGTAAGGACTTGAACAACCTGGCTTAGTAAGAGGTGTCCCTGCCTGTAGCATGGGGGTTGGTACTAGATGATGTTTAAGCTTGCTTCCAGCCCAAACCATTCTCTGATCCTATGAGCTCTGCTGGTATGCAATTTTGTGAATGCAGTTAATTTTGAACCAGATCAGTAATTCTTTTTCATGGTCACTGGACCCCAGGCAGCCTCCAACCAGCACAACCCCCACCAGCCCCTTTCTATTTGTGAGCAGCAGGTAAAGCAGGGCTGCACTCCTGGTAGGCTCACGTAACAGCTGACATAAGAATTTGTCCTTCACACAGTCCACGAACCTTCTAGACTGCCTCTTCTCTGCAGTATTAATATCCCAGTGGATGTCTGGCAGTTTAAAGTGGCCCACAAGAACAAGGGCAGGTGATCTACAGGATGGCCAAGTGATCAGGCCCAGCCAGCATGGGTTTAGGAAGGGCAGGTCCTGCCTGACCAACCTGATCTGCTTTTATGATCAGGTTCCTGCCTGGTGAATGTGGGGCAGGCTGTGGATGGAGTCTGCCTGGAGTGCAGCAAGGCCTTTGATGCCATCTGCCACAACAAGCACCTGGCACAGCTGGCAGCTCCTGGCTTGGACAGATTCACTCTGATATGGGTCAACAAATGGCTGGAGGGCCAGGCCCAGAGAGTGGTGGTGAATGGTGCCACATCCAGTTGGCAGCTGTCACTAGTGGTGTGCCCCAGGGATCAGTGCTGGGCACAGTCCTGTTCAATATCTTTATTGATGATCTGGACGAGAGGATTGAGTCCAGCATCAGTAAGTTTGCAGATGACACCAAGCTAGGAGCAGGTGTGGAGCTACTGGAGGGTAGCAGAGCCCTGCATGGAGACCTTGCCAGGCTGAATGTGTGGGCAGAGGCCAATGGGATGAGATTTAACAAGGCCAAGTGCAAGGTCCCACACTTTGGCCACAACAACCCCAAGCAATGCTACAGGCTGGGGACAGAGTGGCTGAGAGCAGCCAGGAAGAAAAAGACCTGGGGGTGCTGGTAGAGAGTACCTGAATATAAGCCAGCAGTGTGCCCAGGTGGGCAGGAGAGCCAATGTCATCCTGGCCTGGATCAAGAACAGTGTGGCCAGCAGGACAAGAGAGGTTATTCTGCCTCTGTAGTCAACACTGGTCAGGCCACACCTTGAGTGCTGTGTCCAGTTCTGGGCTTCTCAATTCAAGAGAGATGTTGAGGTGCTGAAATGTGTCCACAGAAGGGCAACGAAGCTGGTGAGGGGCCTGGAGCACAGCCCTGTGAGGAGAGGCTGAAGGAGCTGGGAGTGGGCAGCCTGCAGAAGAAGAGGCTCAGGGATGATCTCATTGCTGTCTACAGCTACCTGAAGGGAGGCTGTAGCCAGGTGGGGTTGGTCTCTTCTGCCAGGCAACCAGCAACAGAACAAGGGGACACAGCCTCAAGCTGTGCCAGAGGAGGTCTAGGCTGGATGTGAGGAGGAAGTTGTTGGCAGAGAGAGTGATTGGCATTGGAATGGGCTGCCCAGGGAGGTGGTGGAGTTGCCGTCCCTGGAGGTGTTGAAGCAAAGCCTGGCTGGGGCACTTAGTGCCATGGTCTGGTTGATTGGCTAGGGCTGGGTGCTAGGTTGGACTGGATGAGCTTGGAGGTCTCTTCCAACCTGGTTGATTCTGTGATTCTACGATTTCTTCAGCCTGGCGAGGTAATCCTCCACTGCTCTGTGCTGACAAAGGAGGACAAATACCCTGTGCAAGTTCCAAGTGCAGCAAATAGAGAAGCACATGCTACAGCAACACACTGCACGGCTCCTGACATGTTGTTTTTCACTGTTATGCTTAGGCTCTTACATGGTTGCCAGACACTTCTCATAAGCTTCAGGAAAAGGAGGTAAGAAGTTCCATTGTTCTGGTTTTAGTTTTTGTTACAATCCTGGAGCTGAAGCACCAGGTAGAAACTTTTCTAGGACAACACTATCTCTTATCAAGCAAGAATTTGAGTACAAATGACAAAACCAGTAAAAACCTAGGAAGCCTCCAAGGCTAATCCAAACCTTCTATTCTCCAAGACTGCAACAAATGACAGGACGTAACTCCTACCAGACGACCTGCAGTAACTCTGGAGCTTTACTACAGTATTTGCCTGTCAATCTAGCCAATTACCCTCCTTGTACAAAGAAGACAAACTTTTCCTGAGGGAATCCAAAGGCCAGAATGGGTAGAAAACCATCATGCATCTACCATTTAAGGAAGACAAATAAGGGTGCATCCATTCAGATCCAGGCAAAACATTAATTAGATGGCTTCTACTGTGTCTCTCAATACAGCCTCAACACCTGCATTATGGGGGTGTGTGTGTATGTGTGCATCTTCAAAACATGCCACCTTCTCCCTCAGTAAAAAGTTTCCTGTTCACTTAAACTCTTTCTCCATGTGACATTAGTTTTTAGGCCATACATAACTATGCCAAAGGGGAAAAAAGTAAAGAGCTTTCCCTTGTTTTCTGGTATTGATTTACGTTCTGGCTTTCTTCAGACAAACTCAGAGACAACTGAAACCACCTGTATGCCTGATGGAGACTAACCAAGAACCCTGAAGCATGACTTCATGAGGTGTCCAACACAGAGCAGATTTTGCTCAGAAGCAGTCACGGCAAGCACCAAGGCAGTAACAAGTCGACCTTCTCCAAAACCCGCATCTAGTCTTGGTATATGTTCTCCTAAATACCTGCTTCGGTGCTCTGCTTGCCTGCCTGATTCTTTACTTACTACAGAGATTAAAATATACTTTGTGACCAGTGCAATGACCATGTTTTGGCCTCTTCTGCCTCTAATTATAAAAACAAAGAAAAAAGGCAGTAAGGTCTTGCATTGAAATCTGATATTCAGTCACACTTCAGTGTGTAAGAAGCTTCCTGCATGCCGACATGTGACAGTCTAAATCCTCTCTCTGTTCATCAACAATGATAAAGATTGCCATTGTCTCTCCCTGATCCACAAAGATAATCTCCTGGGCTCGGACTGAGGTGCCTGGCCAAAAGCTCAGGGATGCAAATCAACAGACAGTGCCTTGAAGGAAATTCCTGGACCTCAGCCTGGCTCGAATGCCCAGGATGTGTACATCTCATGTCAGCTACCCCGAAGAGAAAAGGCTTATGTTTATTCGGGGTATGGACAGGTAAGCAGTGCAGGGAGGGGGTGGAGGCTCTCTCCTCTTCCCGACTCCCTCCTCCCTCCCCACTTTGACCAGACCCCTGTGAATGCATGAATACACAGGAAGATTCTTACACAGGGAGCACAGAAGCAGCAGGGAGCTGCACCTGGACACCAAGCTAAAAAATTGTATAAAAAGACCTGAGCAATGCCTGCCAGAGTGTGCACCTCCATCAGACCACCACCAGAGCTGCAGCTCCACCAGAGCACCACCAGAAGAACCCCTGACAAACTCCAGAGATCATCCCTGGGCCACGCACCTGTCTCTCTCTCTGCCCCCCACCCCATCTGTGACTGATGGTAATGTAATCCCTACTCTTTTCCTTCCCTGCTTCTCCTCTTTTTCTCTGTTGTTCTCTTTATCTCTCTCCCTCCCTTCTCTCTCTCCCTCTGTTTTGTCCAACTTTATCCTTTAATAAATAGTTTTGTGGAGCTCTCTGGTCTCACTTGCACTTTAATTTCACAACATGGAAATCTACAAGAACAGATCTTGTTCCTCTAATAGAGATATTTTTGATCTCTGTTCTCTGGACCTTGGCACAATGTTAGTTCCATATCATCCTCAAATGTGCACTAAGGCTGTTAGATGCAACTCAGAATCAAAGAATCATTTTAGATGCAAAAGACCAACTGTTGACATCAGACCACCAGGACCATTAAGATGTGTCCTGAATTGCAACATCTACATGTTTACTGAACATCTCCAGGTAAGGTGACTCCACTACTACTCTGGACAGCTTGTTCTGATGCCTGACCACTGAAAAAGATGCCTGTACAAGAATTTTTTTCCCAATATCCAATCTAAACCTTCTCTGGTGCAATTTGGGTCACTTCCTCTTGAAACTAGGGAGAAGAGAGCAACACCTAAGTCACGACAACCTCTTTTAAGGTAGATGTAGAGAGCAGTAAGGTCTCCCCTCAGCCTCCTCTTCTTTGGACTAAACAATTCTTAGCCACTCAAAACTGAGTGCAGGACTTCTCCACTGCTGCCTAACACTGAAAGCAGTGATGTTCTCTACCCAGCTCACACTTACATCATTAAAAAACACTGACCATTTACCAGTTTTCCCCTCCTTCCAGATAGCTCATCTCTTTATTTCACCGTTCCTTTTCTTTCCTTTTCTTTCTGTGACACACATTCCAAAAGGAGCTTTGTCTTTCTCACTGATTAAAGGCAGTTGGACAGCAATGAGTGACTGTGATTAAGCACATTGCTCAACAGCTGCTAGCTGGAGCAAGAGCAAGAGGCGGAAGAGAGACTGACTTACACTGAAAAGAATTACAAACCATCTAACCTCTAACCCCAAATTTAGGCTGAACAAGGGCTTCATATACATTTCATCCATTCTGCTCAAGAAACTATTTATCTAAACTGAATTAATTATGCATGATTAAAATAAATGAGGCTATGTCTGAAACATGGAAACTGGAAGGACAGAGACAAGATGAGAAACAAAAGCCAGCCAGAAATAGAAGTGCAGATTAAACAACTTATCATGGGACATGGTGTTTTACAGAGTATGTTCTTAGTGTAGGCTTGCTGAAGTCAGAGACACAGAATCACTATGTCTGGAAAAGACTTTTAAGATCAAGTCCAACCACCAACTCTTCCAGGGCCATTACTACACCATATCCTTGAGCACCATACCTAGACAGGTTTTAAATACATCCAGGAGTGCCCATTTGACCACTTCCCTGGGCAACCTGTTCCAGTCATGGATAATCATTCCAGTATAAAAGCTTTTCTCAATGTCTAACACAACACCCCCAGTGCAACTTGATGCTGTTTCCTCTTGTCCTATCAGTTGTGACTTGTGAGAAGAAACCAGTATCCACCTCTCTATGACCTCCTTTCAAGTAATTGTAGAGGACAGTAAGCTCTCCCCTCAGCTTCCATTTCTTCAAAGAGTTAATTTGCCAGAGTATCTGGGAAGATGACCACTGCCACTTTCGCCACATAAAACAGCCTTTATATCAGGCCATATAACCTCTTCTCATGACTGCAAACCAAATTTACTGTACCATGGTAATTTTTACATTAAGGAGAAGGGAAGGTAAGGGGAACATCTAGTAAGATCTCTCAATTAATTCAAGAAGCCCCTTTTGAAATGGAAAAAGTTGCACTGTGGAAGGAAAGAAACATGAGAGACAAATTCTTAGTTTGAAGTTTGAGTTAGTTTGAATGAACCAGGTTGGAAGAGACCTCCAAGCTCATCCAGTCCAACCTAGCACCCAGCCCTGTCCAATCAACCAGACCATTGTACTAAGGCTTTGCTTGAACACCTCCAGGGACGGTGACTCCCCCACCTCCCTGGGCAGCCCATTCCAATGCCAATCACTCTCTCTGCCAACAACTTCCTCCTAACATCCAGCCTAGACCTGCCCTGGCACAGCTTGAGGCTGCGTCCCCTTGTTCTGTTGCTGCTTGCCTGGTAGAAGAGACCAACCCCACCTGGCTACAGCCTCCCTTCAGGTAGTTGTAGACAGCAATGAGGTCACCCCTGAGCCTCCTCTTCTCCAGGCTAAACAACCCCAGCTCCCTCAGCCTCTCCTCACAGGCCTTGTGTCCTGAAGCTCAGCATCCTATTTCCACAGTTCAGTACAGGGGTGTCTCCCTCTGCTTCCAGTTGCCTCATACTGTTAAAATAAACAGCTTGTGAGCTTCTACAGCTTCTATATGCTATTCTCAAAGACTGTCCAATATTCTCCCTGTTTTCATTAGTAGTTAATAATTTCCATCTACTCACATTAGCTCAAAAGTGTTCCTATTAAATTCCATGGTGTTTTGTCAATTAATTTCTCCCATTTGCAAGACAATTGTGAACTCTACTTCTGCCTCCCAGTATAGTTTTCAGATGATGTGAAGCTAGGAAGGATGTCAGCTCTATAAACATATGGACTATTGCATCATTCCAGTCATTACTGAAAAGCAACATGCAACAGTGAAGCCGACAATGAGAAGTTACAATTCCAGTCCCAAATGGCAGGATGGAGAAGAAAAAAAGCTAATCATGAAGTTATTCTCTCTTATTCTCTGCTAAAGTATATCAAATCAGGTTAGAAAACAGGGTGTAAGAAAAGAACCTCACTGGGACAATATTCAGCTACTTACTACCCAAGGTAAGGATTTTTAGCTCTTCACAGTTTCTCTCTGAAGAGGTGTGAAAGAATGTGGCACTTTGGATAAAGAATTTGATGCTCAATATTCTCTCTGTAGCTCAGCACTTCTAGCCAAAACATTTATTGTAAAAGAATCAACTGCCTGAAGATATAACTGGAGAAAATAAAAGAATGGGTTTGCTTCACAGTTGATTAATATGACATGTTTGGCATTTCATAGAATCATAGAATCAGTCAGGTTGGAAGAGACCTCCAAGATCATCCAGTCCAACCTAGCACCCAGCCCTATGCCATCAACCAGACCATGGCACTAAGTGCCTCATCAAGGCTTTGCTTGAACACCTCCAGGGACAGTGACTCCACCACCTCCCTGGGCAGCCCATTCCAGTGCCAATCACTCTCTCTGCCAACAACTTCCTCCTGACATCCAGCCTAGACCTCCCCCAACACAACTTGAGACTGTGTCCCCTTGTCCTGTTGCTGGTTGCCTGGCAGAAGACACCAAACCCTCCTGGCTACAGCCTCCCTTCAGGTAGCTGTAGACAGCAATGAGCTCTGCCCTGAGCCTCCTCTTCTGCAGGCTGCACACCTCCATCTCCCTCAGCCTCTCCTCACAGGGCTGTGCTCCAGGCCCCTCACCAGCTTTGTCACCCTCCTGTGGACACCTTCCAGCACCTCAATGTCTCTCTTGAATTGAGAAGCCCAGAACTGGACACAGCACTCAAGGTCTGGCCTGACCAGTGTCGACTACAGAGGCAGAATAACCTCCCTTGTCCTGCTGCCCACAATGTTTCTATTAGCATATTTAATAAACCAATATATCTTAAAGAAACATTAAACAACACTACTCTGCTAATTCACACACTTGTAAGAAGTCCACAAGAAGTAAATTCATACATGGGACATACAAGTTACTTCCAGGGTGCCTCTCAGTTTTCAGTTTGTTTTTCTTGTCAGAGAAAAGTTTAACAAAAAAAATTCTACATTGAAGTGAGAACTCAAAAACAAAATTTAAAAAACCACCACCATGCTCAGTAATCAATTTTAAACCTAAATTTGTCAGGAAAATCATAAAATAGAATCATAGAATCAGTCA
>WAAF01014075.1:0-47542 GCA_013400475.1 Tricholaema leucomelas
TATATATATGTATATATATATATATAAAAAACACATAATATACTCATCAACAACTTGGGTGAAGTCACAGAGTGCACTGTCAACAAGTTTGCTGATGACACAAAGCTAGGTGGAGTGGCTGACACACCAGAGGATTGTGCTGCCATTTAGTGAGACTTAGGCTGGAGGAATGGGCAGGGGGAAATTTAATGAAATTCAACATGAGCAAGTGTAGTCTTGCACCTGGGAAAGAACAATCTCAGGTATCAGTACAGACTGGGGACTGACCTGTCGGAGGGCAGTGAAGGGGAAGAGGACCTGGGGGTCCTGGTGGATGGAAGGTTGACCATGAGCCAGCAACATCCTCTTGTGGCCAGGAAGACCAATGCTGTTCTGGGGTGTATGAGAAGGCTTGTGGTTAGCAGGCTGAGAAAGGTCCTCTTCCCTCTCTACTCTGCCCTGATGAGGCTGCATCCGGAATATTGTGTCCAGTTCTGAGCAACTCAGTTCAAGGAAATCAGTACAGGGAGGTCTTTGTATTATTTCTGAATTGCAAATATATGTAAATATACTTTTGTACATAATAATTGTATTTTATATTTTTAGATTTTAGTTCACCTTTGTCAGTATAATTTTAATTTTGCTTCTGAGTTATCAGTTTGTTTTGGTAATTTATACAGGGGGCAAATTCCAATTTGTTGGATCTAAATCCAACCCACCACACTAGGTCTCTTTAGTTTGGAGAGGAGACTGAGAGGTGACCTCGCTCATGTTTCTATATATGTAAAGGGTGAGTGCCAAGAAGATGGAGCCAGGCTCTTTTTGATAATGCTCAATGAGAGGACAAGGGACATTGGGTGAAAATTGGGACATAGGAAGTTCCATGGAACCATGAGGGAGATTTTTTTCACCGTGAGGGTGACAGAACACTGGGACAGACTGGCCTGAGAGGCCTCTCTGGAGATATTCAAAACGCACCTAGATGCGTTCCTGTGTGATTTGGTGTATGTGATCCTGCTCTGGCATGGTTGTTGGACTGGATGAGCTTTTGAGGTCCCTTCCTGTTGTGGAGGGCCTGTAGGCCCGAAAATAGGCTTGTTTTTTGCCTTACCTTGCCTGGACATGTTTTTCTGCCCAAACTAGAGGTAAACACATTAAATGGATAAAAGGGGCACAATAGGCCTGGTGCCATAAAGTCTGGCCTATTGGGGTCCAGGTTGTATAATGTTTGTGTAAACACCTTGTGTAAGCCCCACACACCCAGCTCATGCTTGCCAAGTGCTAGCCCATGCTCTCCCCATATTTGGGGAAGTCCAGGCTTGTGATCTTGCCTATTATGGTATTGTTTGGGTGACTGCCAAAACCTGATTGGTCATTCTAGTGCCCAAAGGGCAATTAATCTCAGCCCACATTTGATAAATAGAGGCACACAGGTAAACAACATGCTCTCACTTGCTCTCTCGATCTCGCTCACACTCAGGCCCTGTGCTCGGGTCCCCCTGCTCACGATCGCTCACATTCAGGAACACTCACTGATTATTAGATTAGACTCACCAGCTTCTTGCTTATGCCTATTTGCTTCATAGTTATTACGGAGACAGATTCTCCCATAGTCTCCCAGCCAGCTGTGCACACTTTGCACACCACTGCGGTGAGTTATCAGGACCAGATCCTGTATTGCCTGCCTTTATTGCCTGGTAA
This sequence comes from Tricholaema leucomelas, assembly GCA_013400475.1. Taxonomy (NCBI): domain Eukaryota; kingdom Metazoa; phylum Chordata; class Aves; order Piciformes; family Lybiidae; genus Tricholaema lacrymosa; species Tricholaema leucomelas. Next base: position 1,681 of record WAAF01014075.1, read on the forward strand.
GCGCCACTGCTGCTGAGTTACCAGGAAGCACACTCCACTAGTCTGCACGCGATCGGCCTGCCAGTGAGCGTAAGACCATGCTCAGACTGCACGACATCCTACTCCTGCACCTGAGGTCCTGCCAACAGTCCCCAGACAGAGCATCCACAAGAAGCCAGGAGACAAGGGCAGAGACTGCATCATTTCCTTCACATAGATGGGAAGACTGCGTCCTTTCCCCAGAAACCGGGAGAATTCCAGCCTCAAAGTCCACGGGCAAAGACTCCTCTGAAGTTTGGACACTAGTCACTAGGCTGTGACGTAGCTCTGGAGGATGATTACTGATAATTAATCAGAATTGTGAGTAAATGCTTTAATGCCTCTGTAATTCCTATTGCCTCCTGCCATAGAGCAGAAAGAGTTTCAGCCCACTCTGCTGGGCAAATAGTATATAGACCCCAAGCAGCATTAAGCCACTGAGAAAACTCCTCTCTCTGTTTATAGTTTGAATCTTTGCTAGTTATCAATAAGTTATAGTGTGGTATTAATCCTAGAATGTCTTCATGACCGTGTAGAATCTTTTTAATATTAAATACAGTGGTTGGGGCTGGCGAGAGTTCAGAATATTGAAGTTAATAAATACACATTTTTATACATATTATCTTGCAACAATTAATTTCTCCCCTCTGCCACAAATCGGCGTAGGCAGCAGAATCTGCAGCTGCGACACTTCCAGCCCCTGACATTCTGTGATTCTGTGATAGCAGGATTATGGAAATTACATATTATAACCCAAATATTTTTTAAATTGCTTTGTTTTTGTTCTATAAACCAGGAGATGAATCCAGAAACATTCCTGTGCTTATAGCTGCATGGCTGCAGCCTGCTGCCAGTCTGTTATACAGTGTATTGTGTGCAGTCAGAGGAGTGACAATGGCAGATGCCTTACAAATTTTATGAAACCACAGTCAATATTTTAGACAACTATTTACAGATACAAAGGAATTTAATGTACCTCAAGCAGTGGTATGGCAGCAAAATAATTTTCTGTTTAAAAGGCACCAAGTCTTGTTTAGAGAAAGTAGATTAGTAATTCCTATCAAAAATATGGAGTATATACTTGATATTACAGAAAGAGGGATCTGGTTATTCCAGAAAAAATAGTAATATCTCACATAAGACATTTATTTGACAAAGCTAAAGAAATGTAAACATCTGTTGTTGTTACTTTCAGAAGCCAAATAATGGTGCATAAAATCATTACTAGCTTTCCGTCTTTGAGAGAACTGAATCTTTCTAACCATGATCCTCCCAACTTATCTCTTGTATCTTACACATGGCAGATTTGAAATCTTCCTCTAAGTTTGTGAGCTATGGGAGACATTGGATTGTGATTAGAGAAAAATAGTTTAAAAGAAATGTGTAAACTAATTGAAAATGAACAACTAAATGGGGAGAGGAGAGAGAGGAGAGGGAAAGTAGAGGAGAAGGAAAAGAGGAGAGGGGAGGGGAGAAAGGAAAAAGGAAGAAGAAAGGTAGGAGAAAGGAATCTAATTGAACAGATACATTTTGTGGTGTTTGTTTGCTTTTGCTGAATTTTGTGACAAAACACCAGAACACTTGGTAGTTGCAAACACTTCTCTTGTTCCACCTTGTAGTTTCAAATTACTTGGGTTTAAAAATCTCTTGCGTGTTAAGAAGGCAATAATTCCACAGATTAATGAAGACAAAAGCCATATGTATTTGTAACAATTTGGAAAGTCTTTCATCACTTGGTTTGTGTAGGAATAAGTGAGAGCAAACCTTTAGGTGATATACAGGAGAAAGTCTAACTATCAAAAAAGTGTGTTTTGCATATATTAATTATCTATTTTCCATTTTTATTAGGTTTTAAATCAGTTAACACATTCTTTGAGTGTACACTTGTCCTGGGAGGCTAATAGGCCCAAATCATGTCCTAGCTTGCCCTACCCTTCTGCTGATAGGGAAAGCAAGGGCCAGAGCAAAAAGAAAGTCTTGGGCCATTATGTCCCCTCCCCAAAGTGATAAACAGGTATGCACAAGTACTTGTTAGTGTCTTGCCCAAATAAGTGTGAGCAAGCCCTGGTTTCACCTAATATGGTCAGTTTTGCAAATGCCATTTTGATTGGTGAATTTCTGTGGCCAAAGGAGCCATTGCACTTGAGCAAGTAATATAAACTGAGCTAAATTGCAAGCAGCTCCTGGCTGCCTCCACCTCACGGAGCTGCTTCTGCCTGACTGCTCTTGGACAATGTGTTCGGCTCTGCCTCATGCTTCAGACCAGCTTAGCCCTGATGTTTTGGGCTTGAACTACCTGGAAACTTAAGTGCCTCAAGGCAGGAATTAATTGGCTGAGTTGGGAATTTATAAAAATAGAGTTATTTTATTTTCCCGAAAAGCCGCCCCCAAAACTATATACAGAAGATAATTTAGATTTAATTAGCAGGTTCTTAGTTGGTTGAGAATATCCACAATAGGATGCCACAAGTAGACTTGTCTAATTTTGAAGTCAGAAGTTGGAAAAGACTTGAGCTATTAAATATAGCGTTTTCCCACTATCAAAATAAGGCTGAGCCCAAAGCTACTCACAACAGAAGCATGCTGGCTTGAAAGGAAGGTGATTCAAAGGTCTGTCCCGCGGGTCTTTTCAGAAACCTCCAGGGTCATTAAGAAGCTATGAGCTGCACAATGGGATGCTTAAGGTGAAGTCAGCACTCAGGTGGCCAGCGCCAGAACGAGAGGGCACAGCCTCAGGCTGCGCCGGGGGAAGTTTAGGCTCGAGGTGAGGAGAAAATTCTTCACTGAGAGAGTCATTGGCCACTGGAATGGGCTGCCCAGGGAGGTGGTGGAGTCGCCGTCCCTGGGGCTGTTCAAGACAAGGTTGGACGTGGCACTTGGTGCCATGGTCTAGCCTTGAGCTCTGTGGTAACGGGTTGGACTTGATGATCTATGAGGTCTCTTCCAACCTTGGTGATACTGTGATACTGTGATACTGTGATACTGTGAAGTCGTTGGGCGTCTTCGGAGCGTCAAAGGCTATCCAGGCGGGGGGAGAAGAAGTCCAAGGCAGGAACTAAGTTCACGGCAGGCACACCAAAGCGGGAACACTCCAAGGTGGGAACACTCCAAGGCGGGAACCCCAAGGCAGGAAGTCCCCCCAATATTTATACCCTTCCTAGACAAAGGGCTGAGTTACCACTTCCTAGGCACGAATTGCACACAGCCAATTCTCAGCCGAGTGCAGCGTGGGCCCGACACGGGGCACTCCTCGTGCTGGAAGGATCCCCCTGCTCCCCCACTTCACGCCCACAGGGTGTGTGTGGGGAAACAGGTCTTTTCGCGCCTTTTTTTTCCTCTCCCATTCAAACCACAGAGGGAGAGGAAATTTTTGGGGTACATGGGACCTCCAGGACATCAAGTTTCCCAGGAGAAGGCATTTAACTGCCTCATGACATGGCAAGAGATGCCACTGACATCATGCTCTCTGCACATCTGCAAGAGATCCTGCCTGTGCCTCTGTAAACCTCTATGCCAAGAGGAACCAGGATCAGATCAGAGATCATCTGCCTCTTTCCCAGGACCCTGGGAAGATCTAGAAGCCTCTCAGCAGCTGAGCAGTTCCAACACTGCCACAAAGGAGCCAGGGACTATCTTGAAATTTCTACTCCACCGCAGTGAGTAGAACAGACTTACCCCAGGGCTCCAGGTTACCTATTTGTAAGTGGGACAAAGCCATTTTGTGGCTTAACTTTTCCGAATGTTCTGATTCTCCTAAATGAATGAGTAGCCCATAAGCATCCATTTTCCCAACCGAATCAGAACCCAAATTTAACTACTTTGTATATAGTTGTGGGTGGGACTTCTAGAAAAAAAAAAAACCTGCATATTTTATAATTCCTGCCTTGTTAATTGCCCCAACTAAATCAAATGTAAAATGTAAACGTGTCTAAAATCAGTGGGTTGAATTGTCCTGTGGAGATGTTTGTGTCTATCCATGGAGACCAGAGAAGACCAGGACACTATCAATGATAACACCATTTTTGAGTCTGGTTTTCTGTAATGCTCAAATTAATCTTAGAACTTCGTTGGCAAAACTCACAAGTTATTTTGGATGCTCTATATATTTGCTCTGGTTTTATACTTTATGCATTTTTGGATACTCATGGATAAAGAATAGTTAAAAATCAGGATATTTGTGTAACCCAGTTTGTAATTCATATGTTACTGTGGACTCTAAAAATTACACAGTAATTTCATGTGTAGATCTTCAACAGAATCTCATAGATATTTTAGAGAAAAATAGATGTTCAGTCCAGGATTATTTAGCATTTCCTTTATGAAAACCACACTGCAATGTGATTCTTAGCTTAAATAGTAAACTGTTATGCAGCCAAAACCTATTATACATTGCAGGAGCAGTGAAAAAGCATCCCAGAATATTGCTATAGGTAAAATTATTTCAATGTGCAGTAGACAAAAAAAATTTAATATATTTATGACAATTTGAATTTCAATTTAAAATACTTTTTCACAGCTCAGTGAGCAATCCTGGAGTTAATTTCTCTATAATTAAGTCTTTAATGCTACAAATGGTGAATCTGTCACAGCAAATAATTTAATGATAGTAAGGCTGACCTGCTCTGTTTTATTTTTGCTAATTACTGTTTTTATATATCTACTATGGCAAGTGTGTCTGCTGAAAATTGATTGCTGAAAAATGAGTTTCCCATCCTCATTGCCCTGTTTCTTTACTATGTTTCATTCAAAGAGCACAGCTACACCTTTTAATTCTTCCCTTACTTGTGGACCACCTTCCCTGACTGGCTAATCATCGCTTTGTATCCTGCTCATAATTTTTTAATAAGGTCTATTCTTGTCAGTATCAAAGATAAATAGCTAATAGGTGATACTACTTCAAATATTGTTTTATATGAGTTCTAAATAGATGGAGTCCCTAAAAATACTCAGTGCCTCTCTCTAAGTAAGCTAAGGTATATTATCACATTGATAGGTGTGTCATTGTCTTTGTGAGAAAGGACTGAGGAAACCAGGAAGCCACATTGCACAAAGCAGGAATCATGTACTACTTTGGGGTATTTTAAACATGTATACTCCTTCCATTTATCCATATGCATTTGGACATTAAAATGGTGGACTGTAACTCATATAGTTGGAAGAGATGTTTTGTACTAAACTGTAAGGACTCTGAGAAAAACCCTAGGCTTATAGCTGTATCTGGCAAATAGAGTGGACCAGTACAACTGCATCTATAACATCATGCAGCTGATGCTGAGGATCTGACATTCATACTGTATATATTACTTTTTCCCTTTATATCCTTCCCATCTCACCTTCAAACTAGCTCTAACCTTCTCCCAAAAGACTGCACCCATTTGTACCTGAGATGCATTAGGTGCACTCCTAGAACTGCTTCCAGTTGTTTTCATTTGCCAGTTGCTTACAGGTGTTTCTTCCACATCTCCAGAACTTTCCTAATCTTGGAGTAGCTTGGAGCTTGATTGTTGACCCTTGAAGAAACATGCTAACAGTCTAAAGGGAGAAAACTATTGAATTCCATCCTGCCTTTGAATCACTTTATAAAATTTTAGTGAAATACTATGTTAATTCAATATATATATATATTTAAGCTCTGTTTGAGGTGTTGTTATGGAGGCAGGGAATTAATGTGGCTGAGTCAGGAATTTATAGAAAAATAGAGTTATTTTATTTCCCCAAAACTATATACAGAAATTAATTTAGTTTTAATGAGCAGGTTCAGTTGATTGAGAAGATCTACGTGGATACCATAGGTAGACTTGACTATTTTGGAAGTCAGAAGTTGGAAAAGGCTTGAGCTATTAAATATATATAGCGTTCCCCCACTATCAAGATAAGGCTGAGCCAAAGTTCCTCACGGATGAGTCAGGCTGGCTTGAATGGAAGGGTGGTCCAGACGCTTGTCCCTTCAGGACAAGACCCTTCAGGTCTTTCAAAAGCCTCCGAGGGTTGTTAAGAGCTATAAAGCTGCATAAAGGGGGTGTTTAAGGTGAGGCAGTCCAAAGCGGAGACAGCTCTGCCCCCCAGGAGCTTGTCTTTCCGAGCGCCAGGGGCTCCGTGTGCAGAAGCTATGCAGGCGGGGGAGAACTCCAAGGTGAGAACGAACTCCAAGGCAGGAACGAACTCTAAGATGGGAACCCCAAGGCGGGAAGTCCCCCCAATATTTCACAGTATCACCAAGGTTGGAAGAGACCTCACAGATCATCAAGTCCAGTATTTATACCCTTCTAGACAAAGAGCTGAGTTACCACTTCCTAGGCAGGAAGACCACAGCCAATCCCCAGCCGATTCCAGCAAGGGCCCTGCACGGGGCACCCCTCGTGCCGGAAGGGTCCCTTGCTCCCCCATCTTCATGCCTGCAGGGCAGGGCAGGGGGTCAAACAGGTCTTTTTGCCTCTAGTCCTCTCCCATTCAAACCACAGAGGGAGAGGAATTTTGGGGTACACAGGACTCCAGGACAGGTGTTCAAGAAAAGACTGGATGAGGCACTTAGTGCTGTGGTCTAGTTGATTGGATAGGGCTGGGTGATAGGTTGTACTAGATGATCTTGGAGGTCTCTTCCAACCTGGTTGATTCTATGATATATGGAGAAATGGGTAGTTAAGAAGTGCACTTTGAAAGAAAGTAGAACCAGGTTTTGAATTTGCTTAGCATTTTAATAGCATTTTGAAACCACGGGTATTTGCAATGTAAGGAAAACATGGTTGTTTATGAAGTGAATGGATAATGCCCTTTAAAGCTTGCTTTCCCTCAGCATACTAAAAAGACAAACTTCAATATTTTACTTTTTTTTTCACTACCTCAGCATATACTTCCTTAAAAAAAAACAAACCAAGCCAAAAGAAAAAACAAGCAAACAAAAAAGAAGCCAGCCAACCAACCAAAACAACAACAGCAACCAAAACAACAACAGCAACCAAAGCACACACAAAAAAACCCAAACCAAACCCAAAACCAAAATAAACAAACAATAAAAACCCCCAACCTCAAAACCCCCTTGTGTATTTATGTTTTAAAATTAAACCCAGGGATAGCTTAACAGACCTGATAATGTGCATTTGCTATTAAACAGAGCTTTGCTTTGACTATACAAAGTGAAGCACTAGCACTATCTGGTAGGGTTCTATGCAACACAGGAAAATTGTGCTTTTAATGAAAGAGAAACTCCACACAGGCATTAGCAAGAAGTATCTTTAAAGTTTTAATTGAGAGGACAAAAAAACCCCAAAACAACAAAAAAAAACCCAAAACAAACATCAACCCAACAAAACAACCCACAAAAAAGCAGAGTTAAACAAAACAATGTTTGAACATTTTTGCAAAGACAATGAACTTAATTTAAGAATACCAAAATCCAAACAAAACAAAACAACAAAGAACAGATTTACTTGAAAATTGTTTATACAGTGTAGAAAAGTGACTTCAAAACTATTTTGATTATGATTCCTGTTACAAAGAGCCCAGGGAGGTGGTGGAGTTGCCGTTCCTGGAGCTGTTCAAGGCAGGATTGGACGTGGCACTTGGTGCCATGGTCTAGCCTTGAGCTCTGTGGTAACGGATTGGACTTGATGATCTATGAGGTCTCTTCCAACCTTGGTGATACTGTGATACTGTGAATTTATGCCAGCTGAGTTGTCATCAGGGTCTTGATGTGACATCATTCCCATGAAGTGATTTGATGTCTTAAGTTTTCATTCGGTACTAGCTCATCTTAAAGTGTAAGACATGCCTGAAATGGTCAGAAGATGAGAATTTTGTAGAAGCATTCACAGTTACCTTCTAAGGGGATTCAGATATGAATGTAGATTTCTAAAGTGGGTAGTTTCAGAGAATTTGAGTGAAAAGTGAAGAGTTTTTCTTATCTCACATTAGTAGTATTAACAACATAAAAACTTGCTATTTAATGCTTGTTAGTAAAGACTCCGTAAGAGTTTCAACGGGCAATTGTAATTTTCTTTGATAATGTCAGGAAATACTGGGGCCAAATGGATGACAATGAAACAGAAAACTGAAAAAATTAGGAAATTATATAAATGGTACTATTTGGTTCTTTACTGCTTATTTCCTCTTTGGTAATTTATTAGGTAATTAAGTAAGAGATGTAATTTGGTACTTTAGTACTTATTTTGTCTTCGCAATTACTCCTCACAAAAGACCCTTATTGTTTGCTCTCTTCTGTTCTAACCATTCCTATCGTTGCTAATACTTATGATACTTAGTAGATACTTCCTTCTGCTTTGGACTTGCAGCTCATAGTAATCCCTTGAGGTAGCATCTGTAATTCTCTTCCCTCTCCTCTGCCCCCGTTTTGATAAGCCAGCATGGGCAGCAAAAGGTTTTAGACTTTAAAATGCATGGGGAGGTAAATTAATCCTTCCTTGTCTACAAAAGTGTGTTTGTTGGAGAAGTTACTGTGCATACTAGAGAAGAGAGTTCTCCACAGAATGGTAGGGGTCAGAAGAAACCTCTGGGGAACACCCAGTCCAACACCTCTCCTAAAGCAGGTTCTCCTAGGTCAGGTACTTGAGGGGTTTCAGATTCGTGTAATCCATAACAGTGCCTTAAATGCCAGGTTAATAACAGAGAAAGTGAACAGGAGCAAAAGTGCAGAAGGAAGGCGCTCACCACTCCGCACTGCATGGGCATACTCCTAGATGGATTGTCCTTCTGCCTTTGCAGGAGCAGAGTGTCCTTTCACATAAGGTGAACTAAGAGGATTCTGTTACAATTCCTTCAACTGATACTTTAGACATTATTGGATCTGATTCTGTGGTTTTTGGAGATGCTATGACTGCTTTTCCTTGAATGAATCAGCAAGGTTTTGGGGTGGGTTTTTGTTTGTTGTTGGTTTTTTTTTTTTTTTTTTTTTTCAAATTACCAGAATGAATTATTGTATTCAAAATCTAGCAATTAACTATTTTAATGGACTCTTTATGCTTTCTGTGCATTTATCTCCTCTTTATTTAAAGTGGGGTTTTTCTTTTTAGGACACTGAAGTATGAACCAGATAAAGGAGAACTCTTAAGCATCATCAATATATTTGTAGTTTTACACACACTTAATTTTCCTGCTATACTAGGTCCTAATTTCTTTATTAAAGAATTCAGTTCAACAGTTAGCTCCTTGTCAGAACTTGCCTTGTTCTACATCGATCAACAGCTTTCTGTTGGTTTTGATTCCTTTATTTCTGAAAACATTATTAATCTGTTGAGTCTGAATTAATTTGTTCTCACCTAGAGATCTTCAGATTAATTTCTAGGGAGAAGTTAACAGATCAGAAGAGATAAATTAATTTCTACATTACATTTCCAGTCCATTTGTTTTAACACAGTAAATATAGCATAACTTGAATATTGACCATCATTAGTCACTAGAAAGAACAGTCCCTCTGTGACATAAGGAAAAAAACCTGTGAAAACTGTCAGCAGACTTAACTTCCACTTACTTCATTGACCATATTTCTCTGAAGTTATGAGCTATCTCATTTGATTACTGTTCAACTTTTATGCTACATTTTCTCTCTGTTCATCCAAGAAAACATCTGTGCAGTGAACCTTCAGGAATTCCTCTACCCTTTGCAATCTTGTCTTTGAGAAATGGCAGACTTATAAGAAACATCTCTTGAGATTCATTCAAGCACATAAATTAAAGTTAAAAAAAAAAATTTAAAAAAATGTCCCAAAAAAGTGTCTCTAATATTGTTACAGAGTGTAAATCTATTAGATAGGTTAGGACCTAAAGACTGGCTAACCTTAACAGGATGTATTTGATTCCTGATTCCAGAAAGGTATCATTTGAACATAGAAAATTCAACACTTTAATGCAGTGCAGCCAACTATAAATGCTGAAAGGTCTGTGTGAGACCTTGTCACTCTCTCGGAGGAAGCTACTGAAGTTTCTTTGTAGGGCCATGAGGATGATCAGAGGGCTGGAGCTCATCTCCTATCAGGAAAGACTGAAAGAGTTGGGACTGTTCAGTCTGGAGAAGAGGAGGATCCGAGGTGACCTTATTGTGGCCTTCCAGTATCTGAAGGGGGCCTACAAAGGAGCTGGGGAGGGACTTTTTAGGCTATCAGGGAGTGACAGGATGGGTGGGAATGGAGCAAAGCTGGAGGTGGGTAGGTTCAGACTGAATGTGATGAAGAAGTTGTTGAGCATGAGAGTGGTGAGAGCCTGGAATGGGTTGTCTGGGGAGGTGGTTGAGGCCCCATTCCTGGAGGTGTTTAAGACCAGGCTGGATGAGGCTGTGGCCAGCCTGCTCTAGGGTAGAGTGTCCCTGCCCATGGCAAGGAGGTTGGAACTAGATGATCCTTGTGGTCCCTTCCAACCCTGACTGATTCTATGATTCTATGATCTGATCTTATATAAGACTAATTAAAAACTAACCAACCAACCAAAAAAAACCCTGAAAAAACAAACCCTGATAATATGTTTCTTTGGTTGTTATATATATATGTATGTTTAATGGAGAGTTACTTTCTAAGGTTCTGCAGGCATTTCCACTTGAACCAAACGTTTTGAAAATATTTTTATGAGAAATCTAGGGGGAATCTTCACTGAGAATTTTATATAAAATAGGATAAATCAATTTGGCTCTCAGGGCTCCTAATAATTAGGTAGTGTAATGTGAAGTCTGAATGCTTTCACGGTCTATTTAGCTTTCTGGCAACTGGATTAAACATTGATTTAATTGTAATCAAGAAGCTATATAACCTTATAGAAAGTATTTGATATCCAATGTCTGGAAGCATATTAGAAAATATAAAAGAAAAAAATATTTCAGAAAGGCATGGCTGGCTATTGGAATAACAGTGCCAAGTCTGAGCATTTACCTCATGGGGATGAAATGACGATTTCTGTGTGCTAACAAGAAGAGCAAATCTGAAACCGAAAGAGGTCATTCATGCCTAGCCCACTGAGAAATCTTCCAGAACCAGACTTTCTCCTGAGAAGTGGCACTAAGATCAGACTGGGCAAGGGACTACAGGGACACAGCAAATACAAGATATCAAAGGAGAGCCTGAAGCAGATAAGGAACCTGCCTAATTTAGATGTGTCTTGTTTAAGCTATGCATGAATTCCTTGGTCTATTTGTTCTGTTCAAACAGTTCAAAATAAAGTGTTATTGTTTGTGCCCTCCTTGGCTGAGTTGAATGGGTACAATATGTATTTTATGTAAACCCTCAAATCATGTCTATATGTGCCTAGATGAAGAGGTCCTTGCTTGCCAATGGGTACTGTACAAGCAACATGTGATGGACACCATCACTCTTACTGCTTCATGCCAGCAGCCACTTTGCATGTTTGTTTGAGAACTTTGTGGACAGCAAGGTTACCCTTGAGCCATGCACTAAAGACTGGTGTAAGTTTCTATTCTGGAACAGCTGAATCCTTTGCCACAAGTCCAACTGGGTGATCAAAGTGGTGTTTTCTACCCTGGTATTTTTCCAACCTGTTAGCTTTCATTAGGAACAATGTCAGCTAGTTATTTTCCTCTGATTTCCAAGGTAAAAAATGAAGCACTTTGCTGAAATTTCAGACCACTGACAAATAGGTAAAGTGTTATAAAAAATGATGAGGCAATGAAGGATTTATTCACCATATTAAACAATTCAGAAAAATGGCCAAGGATTAAAAACTGGAGAAGCAGAGTTAAGAATCTCCCTTGAAAAAATGGCCAAGACAGTAAAGAATGATAAAGCATTTTGGTTTAATCCTTTAAGAGGTTATTGAATTATGTATTAAAAGAGACGCAGCAACAGCAGAAGTGAGAGCAAAAGCAAAACTGCACCAAAACTCATGATGAGTCTCCAGAAAATGTCCTTGGAATTTGTCCTGTGCTTGTACACAATATATATCCCAGCTTGTCAGATTCACCAATGAAAGTGGGAGAAGGACAGTGGGAAGGGAGTTAGGTGCCAGCCTGGCCTTTTGCTTTCATATTTTAATTCATGTCATGGGGAGCAGTTATGGCACTTAACACTTTCCTCCCCTGGCCATTTATTGAATCTCACTGCCCCCCCATGACTCAGAATTTAGATACAGAGAGATGATAGATGATTAGTAGTAAGCTTTAGTGGAAGCTAAATTCCTGCTTGGATATTCTGAGTATTTTTGATCCTTCCTTGAACCAAAGATGTCTGCTAATCAGCTCAGAAATTACCAAAGAAGGGGTAAATCTAGAAAATTGTTTTTACTGGTGAGAATGACTTTTCCTCCTCTACCCATCGTTTTCCTAGTTTAGAGTCAGACTACTCCTATGCCAATATTTGACCTGATGTCTGTTAAAAAACAAGTCTTGCTTAGAATTCTAGTCAACAACATAAGTTCAAGAAAAATTCTGTTAGGCTGCTGCTGACAGGCTCAGACACAGCGTTATTCTGTCAGGGCAGAAATGACCTGTGGCTGGAAAGATAACCTGTGATTATTAAATACAAAATAAAGAGAAAACTGGCCTCGTGGAAGTCATAGAATCAACCAGCTTGGAAGAGACCCCCAGGATCATCCAGTCCAACCTATCACCCAGCCCTGTCCAGTCAACTAGACCATGGCACTAAGTGCCCTATTCAGTCTTTTCTTGAACACCTCCAGGGACGGTGACTCCACCACCTCCCTGGGCAGCCCATTCCAATGGCAAATGACTGTCTCTGGGAAGAACTTCCTCCTAACATCCAGCCTAGACCTCCCCTGGCACAACTTGAGACTGTGTCCCCTTGTTCTGTTGCTTGTTGCCTGGGAGGAGTCAGTGCAAATGGTAGTGACATCAGTGGATCAGGCTTTCATTTCTTCTCACTTTGTTAGATAACTAGTATCAAATGGTAAATCCATAACCATAGGTCAGATAAATAGGCAGAGGAAAAGAGTGAGTCTTCAAAAAATTAGGTAGTGATGAAGAGTTAGATAACCTCTATTCATTGACTATATAGCTACCCCCAAAACCAAAGCAGCACATCTATAATGTCCGAGATTTTTAAACATACATTTTACACGTTATTAAAATTGTGCTAGGACATAAACACTTAAACACATGCAAATTTTTCTGCAACTCTTCAACCACTGCTTTCCTTCTTTCTTTTGCTAGCAATGCTTTTACTCACAGTACATTCATTTTCAAGAATATCTGTCTCTCTCTACAGTAATATATGTGTACATTGCAGACAATTAAAATGGTAACTTTAATTCCAATTCAGATATCTACTATTCAGTAGTATAATATCAGAATGTTGGTTTTTGAATCCATTTTCTTTCCCAGCTTATTTGCAGCAACACAAAAAAACCCCAAATTTGTCCTGAAGTTAAAAACAATATAAAAAACAAACAACACCCACCCCCCCCAAAAAAAAACCCCACCAAACCCAAACTTTAAGAGGTTTCCTTCAATATAAACAATTCAGAAAGATATTTCTAAAAAGGACTGTTTTAATGGCAATGAAAGGCAACAGGCAGGAGAAGTCAAAAACGTTCTGATATGTGTAAAGCTGAAACTTCTAAAGCTCTAAATATCTTCAATAATTAAAACCAGGCTATTGGTGGAAAATTCTGTTCCTATTTTGACAATGATGTGATCAGACAGGTCAATTTAGTTCAGATTTTCTTTGTCAGAAATCACAAGGCTACCTTAATGCTATTAAAACCCTAGGTACATTTCAAAGGAAAATTAATGGGAAGAAATGTTCAAAGTAATTGCTTAAAGGCAGTGGTTAATTCAGACAGTGAGTAAGTAGAAAAATGACCCAGCATAATGTTTAAAAGAGTAAATTATCCCTAGTATAGATTAAAAATAAAGATGAATTGAAAAGAAACTTCATTTAAAAGGCAAAAGTGATGAATTTTTGTAAAGATAGAATTGATATGGTCAGTTTATTCAATTTTGTATATGAAACATTCAGAGAAAAGGTCCTTTGGAGCACCACAGTAGAGGTGAAGTTTCTTCCTTTCCTTGGTACAACTTTCTTCCTTGTCTTTAACTTGTCAGACTTGAAGGCAAAGTTGAAATAAAGCTCCTGGAAATTTATGAAACTTAGTTTATAAACTACCAAATGAAGTGTTCATTAATTGCCTGACAAGACTCAGCAGCACAACCAAGCATGTGAGATGCTTCAGGCCACGTCCCAGCTCTTCAGAGTAGATTTATCACCACGTGTTCAGGCTTTGGTGTAACATTGCCTTCTATTTGAATGTAAGTGAATGTGAGGTTGAGAGTGTTGCTCCACGGGTGCTTTTTCAAAACAACAAAGTGACTCACTTCCAGAAACTCTTCCTTTAAAAGCAGGACATATTCACTGCAGTCTCACAAACAAGCTTACTCTGAGAGCAGTAAGCAGCCCCACTGGCACAGGAGCCTGAGTCTCATCTGCAGCAAATATACTTCTACCATCTTAGCATAAGTTTTTCCAGTCTAATTCTTCATCAAATGCCATCTAAGTGACATGGCCTCATCTGGACCATCAGTCAATAACTTCCCATTATTTAAAATACTTAACAGCCTTGACTCCCTCTCCAGAGTAATAACTCTTCTGATTTGGGAGCACAGGTATGTCAGCTGAGGAGGCTCAGGCATTATGGTGGTTATGTGTGGTTATTCTTGGATTAAGCTGAGCTTTATAAATTTACTTTTGCTAATTTATTATCAAAGCTCTGCTTCCCAATGTGCAGAATTTGTGAGATTTTTCTTTTTTTCAAATAAAAAGTAGTCAGTGCACTTAGGTCTGTATAAATATATGCATTAATTCTATGAAAGCAGGTTTGGAACAGCAATGCTGCCAAGATAAAGAGAACCTATCCAAATAGCTTTTTTAGCTCTGAATGCATTTCCCATGCACTGTCATTTGCATTTCCCCCCCCCATCATTAATGCTGAATTTACCTGTATTTTCTTTCTGTCGTTTCTGCAGTTTTCTCAAATAATTAATCAGGAATAGTGAAGTCACATTTGGAAGACACCCAGGCAAGTCCCTAAAGAAGAACCAGGCCATTTTGGAGTGGCTCACTCACTGCAGTGTGGACAAGAACCACTCCACACTACCTGAGCTGCTCTCTGGGATTGCCTCCTGGTGTGGATGATAGTAGCTGTATGGG
This sequence comes from Tricholaema leucomelas, assembly GCA_013400475.1. NCBI lineage: Eukaryota > Metazoa > Chordata > Aves > Piciformes > Lybiidae > Tricholaema lacrymosa > Tricholaema leucomelas. Next base: position 16,815 of record WAAF01014075.1, read on the forward strand.
GATGCTACTCAGTACCGTTGGACATTGGTACCAAAGGTGCAGCTTGCAGTTGGCATCATGTTTCTCCATCTGAGTGCCTGTATCCTCCCACAACCCTAAATTCACTTGAACCACACCAGATAAGTATTCCTGTGGCTTAATCCCCTTAATACCCTACACCTTAATCCTCACCTAGCACAACAGCTAGGCACCTGACAGACGCTTTCACTCTCTAAGCACTGCTGGATATATGCTCTGCAATGCACCACCACAAGTCTGGGGGTAATACAAATGCTGCTTCTGCTTTTGCATCAGCTAAAGCAGCGGGGATGAGAGTGAGAGATTTATGGTATCAGACTGGGAGCAGATGTGATCACAGCTCTGTGGGTCAGACAGTGAAGTGCCTGCCTGGGATTTGAGAGGCATGAAGTGAGAGCAAGACTCTCCTTCTACAGGCTCTGTGCTGATTTGTGCAGACTTTTACACGTGTCTATTGGCTTCATTGTGCTATGACTTGAGCTCAGCAGAGAGAACATCTTCCACTTTGATCATGTAAGGTGGCTTCTCATGAGTCTTCAGTGATTTGCACTTTGTGCACAGCATCACCTCATCTTCTGCCATTTTACAGGAAATTGTTCTATGTCTGAAGACATCTATCTATATTGAGGGAGAAAGCAAAACATGAGGTGTATCAGGCCACTTCAAGACTTCTTTATCCACATCATCTGGCCCATGCAACATGTGCACTTGTGTCATCTCATGTTTCCACACGGCTACTACACACCATATTCTTCTTAATACACCCCAGGATCCCATTGGCCTTCTTGGCCACAAGGGCACATTGCTGGATAACTTGTTATCCACCAGGACTCCCAGGTCCCTCTCCACTGGGCTGCTCTCCAGCAGATCTCCTCCCAGTCTGTACTGGTGCAGTTTATTATTTCTCCTCACGTGCAAGACTCTGCACTTGTCCTTGTTGAACCTCATCTGGTTCCTCTGTGTCCAGCTCTCCAGTCTGTCCAGGTCTCTCTGGATGGCCACACAGCCTTCAGCTGTTTCAGCCAAGCCTCCCAGTTTGATGTCATCAGCAAACTTGCTGATCAGACACTTTGTCTCCTTATCAATGTCATTGATTAAGATGTTGAACAGGACTGGCCCCAGCACTGATCCCTAGGGAACTCCTCTGGTTACAGCTCTCCAACTGGACCTCACACCATTAATTACCACTCTCTGAACTCTGTCTTGTAACCAGTTCCTAATTCACCTCACTGTCTGCTCTTCCATCCCACACTTCCTGAGCTACTCACTAGGGTGTCATGGGAAACAGTGTCAAAGGCCTTGCTAAGGTTAAAGTAGACTACATCCACTGGTCTCCCTGAATCTATGCATTCAGTTATGGCATCATAGAATGCTATCAGGTTAGTCATACATTCATATGTATATATGAAATGGCCTCACTGGATGATGTGCATGCTCTTGAGATAGAGGCATCTCCAGGGTACATTGGATAAGCATGTTTTTGGGTGCAACATCCTGCTCCTACTTTGTTGCAAGCAACAGCTCCCAATGGGAAGGTTGTCATCCATTCTATCACTTGATATGGAAACAGTAAGTCAAGAGCAGAAATGGCAGAGGAAGGGCTCCAGGGAGCTTACACTTGTCTGAACCAGGAACAGAGAGACCAGTGTGGGAGGGGGCATCAGGACTGACATTCCTTGGTGTGATGGTTTGGGTGTCCCCCTCCTCCCCAGACTTTAGAAATCACCCAGACTAGACTCAGTCGGCTCTGGAAATATGAATGAAGCTTATATTTACAGCTGGCACAATATACAAGCAGATATTTACAGTATATACAGTTATAGACAGAAAAATACAATGTAAAAAAGTAATACAGAAACACAGCTCCCCTCCCAGAAACCTGAGTCCCCAGGAGGGGCTCTCAACCACTCCCTCACCTTCCCCCTACCCCTCTCAACCTTACCCCAGTCCCAAGGAAGAATGGAGGTTCAGCCAAGAGGATTAAGAAGCAAAGGTGAAATCAGCCAAAGCAAATGGAGGGTGAGGTTAAGAAAGCAAGATGGAGTTCAGCCAGCAGACCCAGAGCTCCTCAGCAGGCAAAGCTTCCAGTGAAGAGAGCAAGCAAGTGACCTAATCTTTGTTTTGTCTTTCTTTACATCTCAGCAAGACTGTGAGGGAAGTAGACCTCATCATTGTTTTCATTTTACAGCCTATGATCTAGTCATTCTCACCAAAACTTTCTAGCTAGCTTCAAAGTAGCACACTTGGTCTGTGGTGCTGCCTCAAATCTGTGCTTTGTGGTTGTTGTCCATACTAGTGTCAGCAATGCTGATCTGCCACTAGTTCTGTGGAAACCACTTCAGATGGGCACTTGAGTGAGGGCCAGAGCAGGGTAGGAAGATCAGTGGGTGCATCACCTCCTGGGGTGTCTCTGAGGACAATGAGAGGGTAGTACAATGAGAGGAGAATAAGGCTAAGAGAGGGTAGGCAGATCCCTCTGGCAGGTGGGCATCACTCTTAGATTACTTCTGAACACAGCCGCAGCTGTACATGTGGTGCAGCATGGTGTCTCCATGGCTGTAGGACATGGACAAAGTTTGCTTCACGTGGCTTCCAGTAAAATCCACATAGATTAAATCTTGTTGACTCTTAGTTGCTAAGATCAGGTGCTGAATTTGTTTATGTTATAAATTAGTACAGCTTAGAGGAATTTGGCTGTATTACTGCGTAAGTAGGTTTGACTCACAATAAGCAGAGGCTGTTTAAAAATGTGGGATGAAAATTTTGTCTGGGTGCCATGAGAAGACAGTAAAAAGACATTACTCTGCTCCAGACAGTGCCAGCACTGCAGGTAGCTGTGACTATGCATGCCTGAGGAATATGCTACCAGACGCTGTCCTGAAATACCTGCTGCCTTTTGAGATCTGAAGAGGAAATCTTTATAATAATTATCTTAATTTTCTTTTTTGTTATTGAGGCATACAAATTGTTCAAGCAGATTGAATTTAAAGCCATTTTAATGATGTACAAAAAGACTAATTAGCATGTAAAATAATATCTCAGTTACTCTTTACATTTCCTGGATTTGCTCGGGGGGTATGTTTTAGTAATTATGCTGTGATTGCCAAATGGTGGGAAGAAAACTCATTCCTAAGCTAATTGACATATGTCTCATTTTGTGTAATCTAGCTTTCTATGTGTTGATGAGAAATAACAGCTTTTTCTTTGGCTTTCTCTTGTAGTGATGGAATTGCTCTTGATTGCTTCTGAATGCTTTCATGCTTCTCTGCAGAGTAGCTTCTTTCTCAGGCAAACAAGACAATAAGCCTAATTTGAGACAATAGCCAGCTACTTTAATGATCTTGTATTCAAATTTCTCTTAGGTAAACGTTGTGTTTTAAAATTCACTAGACTGAAATGGCGTTACAGTATTACCTTTAGAGTTAGTTTTAAAGTAGTTTTGAAAAATTATTTTGACAGTGTTTCATTAAAGTCAGTCATTACTTCTCAAAATTGAAATTAGGAAAACTTATCTGCACTGTAACTTGCAGAACAGGTCTTAAGGAAGCTGTAAGGAGACAGACCAATGATCAGAAGCAATTTTTAATGTAATTGCCTAAAAAGGTAAGGATCCAAATAAACATCTAATTCTGGGAGGGAGCTTGACAAGTATATGGAGGCAGAAATAATCTGCAATGATGAGATGAATTAATCTTTAAAACCTGATGAAGATGTCCTCTTAGTAATTTAAGTTCTTGAAGTAAAGATATTAAAAGTACTACATCAGAAATCTAATTATTTACAAGGAAAAAAAAAAAAACCCAAACCAAAAAGCAAAATAACCAAACCCAACCAACTGAAAACTCCAAAACCCCCAAAACCACAATCAAAAGCATTGTCAAGTTATATGCTGATATGTTCTGGTATCTCAACATACACACCAGCAACTACTGAACAAGAGGAGCCCATAGCACCTCATAGCAAGTGAGGGTTAACAAAAGGTGGCATGTTATGCACTATTTTAAACAGTTTGTACTGTGCTTGCTTCTGAAGTTCAATTTTTCAGCATTACCTTTCACCAACAGAAAAGAAGTAATTTGGAATAATTTTAAAGTTCTGTCTGGATGAAAGGGCTCAAAGTGTGGTGGTCAGTGAAGTTAAATCCATCTGGCAGCTGGTCACAAGTGTCGTTCCTCAGGGCTCAGTGTTGGGACCACTTTTTGCATTATCTGTCCTAGGATTACATCCTGAACATTGCAGGATTAGAGATTGATTAGCCCAGGCTCAGCACCAGGTTGATGTGGCTTCACTGTTCTGAGACTTGACTCTACAATCTGTGATTAATGTTGTACTAGACCATACCATTTGGGTTCTCAGATGTTTCTTATTGAGCTGTGTCATGTGTAGGCCTGTCATTTCACACTGACAGATGCTGTTAGGATGTAGCTCAGGAATTTCCAGCATGCACACTTAAAATCATACCCAGCCAGAGCTTGACTGGTATGTGATGGGCTGACACAAGAGGCTGGCAAAGGCCCAAACAGGTACCAGCTCTCACAAAGTCACTTCTGATTAAAGCCTGGTAAAGTCTAAACTTGAAGCCAAAAGCTGCAGCTTTTCAAAGGGACCAGATGAGCTGAATTGCAGTGTCATGTCTCTCTGAGAAACAAGTTTTCAAATTCTCCATTGCATTTCCATTGTCACTTTTAGTTTCACAGTATCACAGTATCACCAAGGTTGGAAGAGACCTCACAGATCATCAAGTCCAACCCTTTACCACAGAGCTCAAGGCTAGACCATGGCACCAAGTGCCACGTCCAATCCTGCCTTGAACAGCTCCAGGGACGGCGACTCCATCACCTCCCTGGGCAGCCCATTCCAGTAGCCAATGACTCTCTCAGTAAGGAACTTTCTCCTCACCTCAAGCCTAAATTTCCCCTGGCGTAGCTTGAGGCTGTGTCCTCTCGTTCTGGTGCTGGCTGCCTGAGAGAAGAGAGCAACCTCCTCCTGGCTACAACCACCCCTCAGGTAGTTGTAGACAGCAATAAGGTCTCCCCTGAGCCTCCTCTTCTCCAGGCTAAACAATCCCAGCTCCCTCAGCCTCTCCTCGTAGGGCTTGTGCTTGAGGCCTCTCACCAGCCTCGTTGCCCTTCTCTGGACACATTCAAGCATCTCAATGTCCCTCTTAAACTGGGGGGCCCAGAACTGGACACAGTACTCAAGGTGCGGTCAAACCAGTGCAGAGTACAGGGGCAAAATGACCTCCCTGCTCCTGCTGACCACACCATTGCTGGTGCAGGCCAGGATGCCATTGGCTCTCTTGGCCACCTGGGCACACTGCTGGCTCATGTTCAGGCAGGTATCAATCAGCACCCCCAGATCCCTTTCTGTTTGGCTGCTCTCCAGCCGCTCTGACCCCAGCCTGTAGCTCTGCATGGGGTTGTTGTGGCCAAAGTGCAGCAGTTTCGGTACAATGTGGGAAAATTTTCCTGGAAAAGGTCAGGTTTAACGAGAACCATTTTGGAGCAGAGAAGTCAGTTAGAAAAGAGATCAGTTTCCTAATGGTGTAACAGTAATTCTTTCACTAACAAAAGCTGTACTGGGGTCAAAATACATAAAATTCAGATGACCATAGGGTGCCTAATTACAGTGATTAGGAACTGGCTTTGTCTACTAGTTTCTTGGTTTGGTTTTTTTTTTTTTTTCTCTCCTGGTAATTTGCCTATAAATGTAAATGTTATTTCTTTAAATTACATATTCAGAATCTATCGAGACCTCAGCTTGCTCTTTTCTGAAAGGAATAACTGTAACATTTCTATTGTTAACTTCAACTTCACTGCAATTATACCCAGCAATTATGTACAGAATCTATAGGCACGAATAATGTTGCTGTTGGACAGTCATGCGCTAGAGTATTATTATACCACATTTTAATTAGCTCAGACCAAAACAATTAAACAAAGAATTTTGATTACTGCACAAAGGTATTCCATGAAACATGTGGAATAAAGTATAAAACCGAGACTGAATTTTCCTTGGGAAATTCCATAGTCACAATGTACTAAGCCTTTGGCTTTAATACTTTGCTTGATAAAAGATGCTTTTCCTCAGCACAGTTTATAGCAATGTGAATTATTAGAAAGCTCAATGACAATAATTAATTTGGATTAATGCCACAACTTGGCCAGCTTGCAGTATTTCACTAAGTTGTAGAGTTCAGTTTTTGCAACAATAGTACTGTATTTGATTATTATGGAAAAGGACTTTTTTTTTTCCCTTTCAAAAGCAAACCTATCTGGTGGTTGCAACTAAAGGACTATATGCAATCACTGTACTACAGAGGCTACCACTTATGCCGCATTATGCTACCACACAGCTGTATTATTACCACGTTCATTTTTCTTTTTGTGGTTCCTCCACGGCTATTTATTATTTCACAGGTATTCAAAAAAGCTGATTTGTTATTACCATTCCTTCTTCAAAATGTATTTCTATTGTGGTACCTCTTGTGAGCCTTAGGGACAGGTAAAAGCCACACTATACTACATGCACTGAATAAACTCACGATAAAACACAGCCTTTTCCATAGAGCTTCCAGTGTAAGATGAGAAAGGAAGCAGATAGATGCAAAGGAAGAGTTGTGTGTCCTCATTTAATAATGCAGAAGTCAGGATGAAATCTTTAGCCTCAACTGGAGGGTGGATAGCTTCAGAGTTGCTCAAAGATTGAAATCCAAGTGGGGAGAACCAGGAAGTCACTTCTTTTCTTCTGAAAAAAAAAAGAACTGTACTTTGAAGTCACTTTTTATTTTTTAAAGGAGGCTGAGCTGACTGGCTGCAATGAGATCTCCAGCTTCCAGTGACTAGAATTAAACAGCCTGATAGTATTGGTATTATTTCAGAACAAGAGGACACAATCCTAAGCTGCACCAGGGCAGGCTTAGGCTGGATATTAGGAAGAAGTTCTTCACAGAAAGAGTGATTGGCCATTGGAATGGGCTGTCTGGGGAGGTGGTGGAGTCACCATCCCTGGAGGTGTTTAAAAGGAAACACTTACTGCCATGGTTTAGTTAATTAGAAGGTGCTGGGTGATAGGTTGGACTCAACGATCTCGAAGATTCTTTTCCAACCTGGTTGATTCTGTGATTCTGTGATTACAGGTTTCACTGCTGGCTTCATTTGTTTATAAGCAGTCTTAATTGCAGCACATTTCCTTGCTATGATCTTTTGTCCTAAAACACTTGTGTATAAGTCTTTTTCTTATTACTTTACTGGCTAGCATTAACAGATTCTTGTTCACCTTGCTGGAATAGACTGATGAATAATTAATGTTTGTGTACTGTTCTGAAAATCAACAGCAATGTTACTTTGAGGAGAAAGATGCTTTTTTGATGTGTTGGGTTTTTTTTTCTTCAGTCTTTAATTAGCTCTGTATTCATCTATTCCCACACTTTCAGTTGCAAGTTCTATTCTTTAACCTCAGATCTTTGAGCAGTTTCTCTGAAAATGCACAACAGTCACTCCTGATCTGCCCCATTCCTCTCTTTCAGATGTCTGATTGCTGAGGGAGAATAAAGAGATGCAGACAATTTTGCAAGTTAGAAGGATGGTATAATGGACATGAATGCTAGTATAGTAGAGTGAGAAGAAACTTTTTCAGGGGCTGTGGAGAAGGGAAGGCAGGACTACCATTAAAGAAAGGAGGAGAGAAATATCAGTAGAGCATGTCCTTTGCCTTTTGTTTCCCACTTTGAGAAGTCCTCCACTGGGATGGGATTCCTGTCTCATGTGGAAAATAGGAAGTTCTTCTCAGTTTGACAGGTGTTTTTCCTCCAAGTTTTGCATTTGCCTCAAAAGGACAATTAAAAGAGAATATAAGTAGAACCGATTGGGTGACGGATTAAAAACCTGCAGGAAAAGGAAAAGGCATATTTCTCTGTGTGGGAGGCAGAATTTTTGGCACTTGCAAATTGTAAAGCTAAACTGGACACACCCAGAGAAAACATGCAAAAATATTACAAAACCTGTGATTTACAAGATGTCCTCCAAAGTGTTTGCATTTCTAGTTTCCCAGTCTTGAGGTTTTGATGCCTGTTCAAACATCTAAATTTTCTTCACAGAAATGCATAGGAGTGTAAATATACAAATGGTAACAACTTACAATAAATAATAATAATTAAAAAAACCTTACTGGACAAATCTTGTTATTGTGGCCTGAAAGAGATCTGATTACTTGAATTTGATCCATTGGCCATCCTATTTGCCAAATATCTGACCCTGTAAGACAGAAAACATATAAATGTTATATCTGTTAACTCACACTAAAATGTGATAATATTGTGGAAACTCCCACCAAAACCAAAAATCTGAATAAAGTACACAGAAGTGAAGAAAGGAAACCTCCAGCCATAATAAACCTGGAAAGCATTTATCTGAAATAGGCCATGAGATACATCCAGACCTGAAGACCTTTGCTGTGGACTGTGTCTGGTTTGGATGCTATGTTTTCCAAAATCCTGCAGCTGCTTTAGAGTGGATGGAGATTTTCTTAATGTACCAGGTAGTGGGAAGTGAATATTTGGCCCACATGAATTCCCTTTAGTCAAGGAAATGAAATGGCTCGTTTTAATACCAGAAATTCAGCTTGGCTGGAAGCAGTTTTTTTATGATGACATTTTTGACTGGAGACTGCAAGTGGTACCATGAGATTTAGCTGACCATCTGTACAGCTTGTGTATTAAATAATGACTATCACAACCTCAGTGCAGTATTTATGGTAGGTTGTTTGCAAGGTGTTGATGAAGCAGAACTTTATTCTCACTAGGTCACTCATATTTTAATAAATTTTTAGTACTGAATAAATTGGTAAACTCACAACCCGCATAGGAAAAAATAAAGCAGCAAAAACAGTGGCCTGGATGATGGATTGGGTTTTAGTATCTTTATATTTGTAATCCAGAGTAGTTTAGCCTGCTTTAAATCAATTTGTCTTTTTGAAGTAAGTCTGGATTGGTTACCACCAATGATGAACAGAGTTAAAATGTTCTGTTCTTTTGGCAGTATTAATTTAAGGTAGAGGTCCTAAAATAGAGAATGAATCCCAATAGATAAGGTATTAAGAATTATGGAGAAAAGCAAAGGCATGATTAGTTTTGCCTTCTAATAATGACTAAAAAGACCAAAAAATACACAAATTAAAAAATAATTACAGTTGTATGCCACTGACTTTGCTGAGTTGGTGTCTCCTAGCCAGTGATTTCTTGGACTGAATCACTGAACATGCCATCTAGACACAGAAACGGATGGAAAATGGGACAAGTATAAATTGAATTAATTTGCACAAAACCTTTCTCTGTATTATCCTACTGACCCATGTGACCTTATGTACACATTTTACTGATGAATGCAGTCCAGGAGTGCATGAATTTATCTTGGCACAAGGCTGGAACAGTCTCTTGTATGAATTGGTCACTTATTACGTCAGCTGGCATTGTTCCTGCATTACCTTTCTGTTGTTGTTATCTATATTGCCAGATCTTACCTCATTGTTAAGAAAATGCATAAAAAAGCAACTTTAAAAGGATTGCATTTTTTTTTTTTAGTGTTTTCCAAAAACTTTTTCAACAGAACAGGCTAAGGTTTAGTACAACTATTTTATCTTCAACTGTTATTAGAGAAATGAGACAAAACATAATCCCAAGTCCTTGTCCTTGCTTTTCCTCCACCCCTCCAGTATTTTCCTTGTTCTGCTGGTTTTGGTAATCACTATCCTCTGGATATAATTAACTATAAAATGCCACCATAAATTTTTCTGGGAATGATGTGAGAACTGAAGATATTGGATGCCACAGATGGAAACTCTCTGAGAAGAAGGAAAAGGGAAGGAACACATCAGGGCTGACCTGCTAGTGGCACAACAGAACTCACACTAGCATAAAAATGTTTTGTTTGGGGAACTAAGTAGTGGTCTCTAAGTCCACCTATAATTAAAATGAGATTTTATGTTCAGATTAAATATTTGTATTACACAGTAAATATAGTTCACAGTAAATATCATATGTATGTTCCATCCTCATATGTGTGTTATGTCCCAGGGGTGCAGTCTGTGGCAGCAGACTTGAAAGGGCTGTCATGAAGCACATGACTTATCTTCTGGGATGTAGCAGCACCACCTGAAGCTTCAGCACAGTTAGTTTCTGTTTTGCATTCACTTCCACCAATGGCTGTGGGCTCTTGAGATACAGTTGGAGATGGGAGTACCCATGGTACCCTGGCCGTGAAGCATCCCCTGCTTATGTGTCAAAACAGGTAACATGGTGCAGTACAAGAGCTGCCCTGAGAGATCTACTCCTCTATCTGTCCTGGGAGGACTAGGGCATTCATTAGCATGTGGATTTTATTTTTTCTGTTTTCTGAACAGCATCAACCTTCACTTAGCAGAAACAGTATTGTTCAGCTGGAGCTTAAAATATTACAGTAGAACCTGTGAGTGGCATTAAATAATTTCCTGAGATAGAAATGAGAGCCAAAAAACTAATCTGGAGGGAGTACAGCCAAATATCTTCAAGCTGTAATTAGCAGAGGACTACTTTTTACATTTCAAAACCCACTCTCCATGACAATTTAAGAATTACTCATCACATGAAATATGTTCAAAGTGCACTTGAACATGTCCCTTCTTTATGTTTTCACTGTGCTCTGTGACCTAAACTCTCAGCTAGAGCTGTCTAAAAGCATTTAAGCTGTCTTTTTCTCCAAAATCACTCATACATTCTTGCTGCAGAGAAAGGATTGGGGTTTCTGTAATATTTAAAGTCCTTAGAAAGCGTCACCAAACATAACAGCCTGGGACACCTTTCATAAGACATTCAGCTGTTATTTAAGGGCTCGTGGATAGTGGATTAATCATTTTAGATGGCATTTTTCTTGACGTTCATAACCAATTTTATTTTAAAATACAGTCCCAGTTCTTCAATAGCTGCAGATCAGCAAATAATTTAGCACCACAGAACTGGGTTCATTGATCAAAGAAGACATTTTCACCTACATTACATGTGGCTCAAGCTGTTTATATCTGACCAAATGTGATTTGATTCTCTGAGGCAAACATCTGGCTACATGAAGTTATCTCAAGGAAGTAATTGATTCAGATTTGTATGCCCATTTTGGGGCTAGAAGGCTGGGGATGGAGAGCTCCTGCTTAGTTGGCTGTGAAATTAATGTTGTTTGCATGTTCATAAACCACTTCTCGTGTGAGATTTGTGCATGGGGACTGGGTGTGATTTAGGACTTTGCTGTAGAATGGCTTGATTGTTCTAGATCAAAACAGTAACAAGGGCACCAAATTAAAAATGGTTCATTGCAAATGTGGTTTCTGCCAGTGGTGTTTGCCTCCAAACATAGTAGAACAAACCTGACCAGCAATGCATACATGCAGTTATAATATCTGGATCAGCTAAAAATATTATAGGAAGAAATACATGACTTTGAGAATGTCTTTATAATACCCTTTAACTAAAAAATGCTTACATACACTTCTGTTATTCTGTAAGGGCTAGTGAATGAGGTAATGCATTTCTTGTAAAGTATAAGTCAGTTTTAGGTTGAAGTACTTCTTTACACATTATATTTTTTCTGTTTATGCCTGACTCTGACTGTTCACCCAATTACCAGACTCACGATTCAGCACAGTACTAAAGCACATGAGAAAGTTGCAGATGCTGCCTAATGATGCCGATGCCCATAGAACTCTTAAGTAATAGGAGCCCTTATTAGTCGTATAAATAATAGAAGGTGGAAAATTCAAAAGGTTTTGGGTTTGGGTTTTTTTTTTGGGGGGGGGCGGGTGTTCCCTTTTGTGTTGCCTTTTTTTTTTTTTGTTGTTTTGTTTTTTGTTTGCTTGGAAATAACTTTCTAAATGCAAAGCCTTTTGGCAGGGCTTTTAGAAAGTTAGAGCAGCTGGGCAAATGAGAGTCTCTAACAACATAAAGGCAAGAATTGAATGAGGCTCTGTTAAAGAATGCATTTTGACAAAACAGGTTTTTGGACAGAGATTAATATGTTTTNCATACTAGACTCAGCCGAGCTGGAAATTGAATGAAGCCTTATAATGAAGCCTTATATTTACAGCTTAGCACAATATACAAGCAGATATTTACAATATATGAAGCTATATCCAGAAATATATATTAAAAAATAACACAGAAACACAACAGCCCTCCCAGAAACCTGCGTCCCCAGGAGGGGCTCTCAACCACTTTTCCACCTTCTTCCCATCTCTCTACTTTACCCCAGACTTTGCCTTACATTCNGCTAGGAAATAACTTACTAAATGCAAAGCCTTTTGGCAGGGCTTTTAGAAAGTTAGAGCAGCTGGGCAAATGAGAGTCTCTAACAACATAAAGGCAAGAATTGAATGAGGCTCTGTTAAAGAATGCATTTTGACAAAACAGGTTTTTGGACAGAGATTAATATGTTTTCCCCACTTTAGAGTTGACAAAGTTCAGTTATATTTCCTTTGTCCTCCTGTCTCAGCTTCTGTTCCAAGCAGACCTCAGCCAGACACCCTGTTCAAGGGATTTTGCCACGTTAATTGGTATAAAAGCTTTGATCAAAATGTCCAGACATTTTTTCTCCATATGTTCATATATATGTCTCACCATGTGCTACAAGAAGAGATACTTAAAACATGGTTTGCCATAAAACACGTTTTTCTTTGTGTTACATTATATATAATACTGCAGAATGTTCCCAAGTCCCATCCATAGCTAGCGCAAATTGATTTTGATGACCTACACTGGGTTGTTGTGATGGTTTAGCTGTTACCCATCCCATTCCCCCCCCACCACCCCCCACCCCCCACCCCCTTTAAGAAAATCGTCCATACTAGACTCAGCCGAGCTGGAAATTGAATGAAGCCTTATAATGAAGCCTTATATTTACAGCTTAGCACAATATACAAGCAGATATTTACAATATATGAAGCTATATCCAGAAATATATATTAAAAAATAACACAGAAACACAACAGCCCTCCCAGAAACCTGCGTCCCCAGGAGGGGCTCTCAACCACTTTTCCACCTTCTTCCCATCTCTCTACTTTACCCCAGACTTTGCCTTACATTCAAGGTGAGTTTGGAGGGTTGGCCAGGGGGGTTAGGAAGCAGAAGGATTAGTCACACAGATTGCAGGTTAGAGAGAGAGAAGTGCAGCCTCAAAGCCAGAGAGCAACCTCCATTATCTATGTTTGTGTCCTTGCTCTTATACATCTCAGCAAGCCTATGAGTGAAGTAGACATGACCATTGTTTCCTTTTCACAGCCTATAATCTAATTCTTCTCCTCAAATTATCCCAACTAGGCTCAAACTAGCACAGTTGGCACTAGCTAGGATCCTAACCTACAAAGTTCATGATTGCTCTTTACCCATTTCATAAAATGTGAATTGTTTTTTGATCAGTTTAATTTCTTTTACAATAACTTTGGCTCATACCCTTTCATTTTTTTAAATCTATGTTTATCTGCAGACAAACAAACAGAGGAAAAAAACAACTTCCTGCTCTCCTAAAACCGGGTTCTAAATGTAGTGTTGCTCCTGATGAAGACAAATGTGCAATCAGTTTTGCAAATATCAGTGTGAATCCTATCTTTTTGTTCAAAGAGAAATTTCATTTGAATATGACCAAAGTTAATTTTGTCATTTGGAGAAGAATTTGGAGAGGTCTGTTTACTACATCTATTTTCTTATTCTGCTTGGTGGTCCCCCTATCACTTTGTTTTTCTTTTTTTAAGAAAGAAAAAATAACAGCTTAAACCCAGTAATTTCTTCCAGAGAAAAAGCTATGGCTTTACCTTGACAGCTTCAGCACTTTTTGGACACAAATAAGAAAATACTTGATTTTTGAAAGTAGAATGCCTTTTATTCATTTTTGGTTTGTTAGCACTTCAGACAAATTGTCCTGGTTTGTTGGGAACTTGCATTTCCACCAAGACTGATAGAAAATTATGTCAAACTGTCTCTGTGTTCAGCAGCCACAAATGGCAACCATTGTGGCTATACAAAGTGTTATTATTCTTTTTGATATTAGAGGCTTGACTAATCAGGAGATCAACTGTTCAGTAAAAAAAAAATATGAGATACGGAGAGGGGAAATAATCACATGAGCTTGTGATAGGATAAGCAATTGATACGATTACACTGCAAAACAATTTTTTTGTCTGAAAGACAAGAAAAGAACTCATTCTCAATGATTATTGAGATAGGCATGGGTTTTTTTTTTTTCAAGCAATTTTAATTTGGTCAGATTTTTCTTTTAATTTTGACTTGTCATTAACTTGGTTGTCATGGTGCACCCATTCAGTCAATAAGCTTTAACACTTTTATAATTGCATACATTTTCCCTGCCCTGGTTTTAATCTTGAGTCTAGGATTTGGATTCAAACCCATCACAGCTTACAAGGTGTCTGTCATACTGATGTACTCATATCACAGTGGAGGCTTATCACAAGCTTTTCACTGAAGCAGAGGAAAAAAAGCAAGAGATGTTGGCTCTGGATCCTGCCCAGTATGGAAAGGTTTGATTTCCCCTGCTCCTTAGCCAAGAGATGAGCCAACCATGAAACAAATGACTCACTAATTAGGGGCAACTCATCGTCTCCACTGCTGAAGTTGTGCATCTGTCCTCTGTAGAAAAAGAGTATAAATTATAAAGCTGGACAGAAAGGCTAAGCAGAAGCAGCCTGACTGAAGGTATTTATCTAGTAGTTCCTTAGGGCCACACACAGAAACAGTGCTTGCGACAGGACAGTAACCAAGGTTTTTATTTCACATGGTACTGGTTTTTAACAGCTGCAGACAGTTTATTGAGAGAAGGCTTCCTTTTGAGAGAAGGCTTCTTTAAGCCCATTTATTTTAAAAAGTAAAATAAAAAATTCACAAAATCATAAAAGAAAAATGACATTTTTAATCCCAGCCGAGTGCTCCATAAATAAAGCATTCCGATGCACAGATCAAAAGCAGCACTCGCACATTGCTACAGCAAACGCTTCATTTGGCAGCAAGAACGTCTGAATCCCATCAGCAGTGTCTCATCAGAGAACATGGAGCCCCATTCATCTCATTTGCGATAGCTGAACTTTTTTCCTTTGCTGTGTGATGACTTTAAAGACTGTGTGCCAACTCTCTTTGGTCTATAGGTTTGTTAAAAATCAGCTCCCACTCTAGTTTCTAACCTGGATAAAATCCTTACTAAGTTCATCCTATTCATCCTGAAAAAATGACAATTAAATGACGTGTAATAAAATGTAAAAGGTAAATCAATCATTACATCAAATAGAATCATAGAATTGTCAGGGTTGGAAGGGGCCTCAAGGATCATATAGCTCCAACTCTCCCTCTCCCACCACCATGGGAAGGGACACCTCACACTAGATCAGGTTGCTCAAAGCCCCATCCAGCCTGACCTTAAAAACTTCCAGGAATGGAGCTTCTACCACCTCCCTGGGAAACCTGTTCCAATGTCTCACCACACTCATGGTGAAGAACTTCTTCCTAACATCCAGTCTGAATCTACCCACTTCTAGTTTTGCTCCTTTCCACATAGTCCTATCACTTCCCAATTTCTTAAAAAATCCCTCATCAGCTTTCCTGTAGGCCCCCTTCAGATAATGGAAGGCCACAATAAGGTCATCCCCAACTCTCTCAGTTACAAATGAAAACTTATTATTCTGGTGAAACTGGTCACCAGCTATGATTAATGATATAAATAAAAAGGCTAAAAAAAAAAAATTCTAATTCTTCTTTTAACATAAATTCAAAGACAGCAACACTGGCAACACCTACCAAAATATGTTTGAGATTATCATTGAGAAGGGCTGAGTTCTGTCCTTATGCTGGAAACAGAGCCAGAAGCGTGGATAGTGTCTTCTTGTCACGGATGTCATACTTTTAATGGCCAGTCTCTTCAGTATGCAGTTCTGTCAAGAAAAAAAACAAATGAAAAACTGACTGCATGTTTGAGGCATGGCAAGTTCCATGTAAACATGATGAATTTTTTTTTTCACTGTGAGGGTGACAGAACATTGGGACAAGCTGCCCAGGGCAGTTGTGGAGCCTCCTTCTCTGGAGATATTCAAGACCCACCTGGACACATTCCTGTGTGATCTGGTATAGGTGATCCTGCTCTTCAGGGGGGGTTGGACTGGATGAGCTTTCAAGGCCCATTTCAGGTCTGGGGAGAGACGGCCTGGTGCTTGTCCCACAGGAAAATCCGGGACACGGCATAGACAGGTTCAGTCAGTCAGGGACTGCCCCAGGGGGACAGGTCCTACAGACTTCCCCGGGAAACACATGGGGAGAGACCAATTCAAACGGGGTGACAGGAGATCCAGAGAGCTGGACTCTCCAAGAGATAGATGGTACAAATTAGCCCTATCTCTGGGGATCTCTAAAACCATCCTGAAGCAGCTGGCAGACTGGCAGCTGAAGGAGCTGGTTTGATGCATCCAAAACCGGGCTGGTAAGCCCAGGGAGAGACGTGAGAAGCCCAGGGCCAGTGACTCACCCAGGGGCTCTCAGAGTGAACGCTCTTGGAGCAGTTCTCGGAGCGGATGCGGCACGTCCAGAAGAGGCAGCCCCCTGACAGAGAACTTCACCTCGTCCCCAGACAGAAAGGTTAACCCTTTCTTGTCTCCCAGATGGGAGGCAAAGCACTGAATCACTGTAATAGTGGCTCAGGCAGCCTTTAAAGGTCAGCAGTCACTGGGAGAGCTACAGAAGCCCCAAATCAAGACCTGCTGCCTAGGTGAGCGACCCATGGTCGCTGACCACCTGCCCCAATACAAACGGCCAACCAGTCCTCGTCAGGCTAGGGGTACTGCCCAAGATAAACCCAGAGGCTTATATGCCTGGGAGGCTCTAGATGCCAATGGTAAAAGCCACCGCATCAGTGCACGGTGGATCATCCCCAACTATTAATTGCCAAGCCTGGCCCCCTCATAGGCCAAGGCAGGTTTTGTCTCCCTACAGGTCAAGGTCACAGCCAAGGACCAGCTCCTGACCAGCACCTGGGAAAGGGAGAACCAGCTACACAGGAGATGGAGGCATATCACCAGGGTGGCCAGAGGACCCGCAGAGCGTGACCTCCAGCCATGGACTTAGAGCATCCAAGGCTCTGCCATGAACTCTCATTATTGCTCTACCAGGAACAGAGCAATTAGTTGCAAACTGACTGTGTAGCTTTATTTAAGTTTAGGCTATTGTTAAGCCTTGTTAAGTATTGTTAATGATTGTTTGGGTTATTACTGCATTGTTAAATATTGTTAATGTTGGAAAAGGCTAACCTAACATATAGGGCACATAACTTGCTAAATTGCAAGGGGGATCACCTACCTCTCTTAATCTCTAGACAAAGATGGTCATTACCACCAGGGTGGGAATGTCCTGGAGGTCCCGTGTACCCCAGAAATTTCCTCTCCCTCTGTGGTTTGAATGGGAGAGGAAAAAGGCACAAAAAGACCTGTTTCTCCCCCACCTGCCCTGCAGACATGAAGGGGGGGGAGCAGGGGGGACCTTTCTGGCATGAGGAGTGCCCCATGCTGGGCCCACGCTGCACTTGGCTGAGGATTGGCTGTGAGATTTTCGCGCCTAGGAAGTGGTAACGGCTCTTTGTCTAGGAAAGGGTATAAATATCGGGGGGTTCCCGCCTTAGGGTGTTCCCGCCTTGGGGTGCTCCTGCCGTAGAGTTCGTCTCCGCTTTGGATCGCGTTCCCGCCTTGGTGTGCCTGCTTGGAGGAGTTCTCCCCCCCACATGGATGGCTTCTACACACTGAGCCTCTTCTTGCTCCGAAGACAAGCTCTGAAGGACTTCACCTTAAGTGTCCTATTGTGCTGCTTATCACTTCTTAACGACCCTGAAGCTTTCTGAAAAGACCACGGGACAGACCTTTGAATCGTCCTTTCCAAGCCAGCTGTCATGAGTAGCTTACGGCTCAGCCTGATTTGATAGTGGGGAACGCTATATTAATAGCTAAGCCTTTTCCAATTCCTGACTTCAAATTAGTCAAGTTTACCTGTGGCATCCTATTGTGTAGATATTCTCAAACAACCAAGAAAGAACCTGCTAATTAAATATAAATTATCTTCTGTATATAGTTTTGGGGGCGGGTTTTGGGAAAATAAAATAACTCTATTATTATTATGAATTCCTGACTTGGCCTAATTAATTCCTGCCTCCATAACACCAAAGCAGTGTTACTGGCATAGCTAGGCTTGCTTATCTGTAGCTCACTTTATACTTTACTTGGCATGTAAAGCACACGAGGGTCTTTTGGCCATCCCTGTCAAATAAAATACAAATATAACTTAACTATGCCAACAGAGTCATCAAATAATTGAGCAGCAATGTATACAGATGTTCTCACATTAGTCTTCTTAGACTCATGTAAGCCATCAGCTCGAGTCATTGTCTCAGAGGTAAACCTGAAAGACTTTCTCAGGTAGAGAGGAAAGGGGTAGAGCATGATATCTCACATAAAAATATGTTGTACAATTAGCCAATAGACTTCTATGGTGAACAAATATGAAATAAAAATACGATTCACAAAATATTTGTGAAAATCAGTAAATGAACTTTTTGCCTAAGTATTTAGATTCAAATAGTATAAAATGTGGGGACGACTCACTTTAGTTCTTCCAGCTCTCAGCTTCAAAGCCATTCCATCATTCCTCTCCTTAGCTGAACAGGGGAGAGAAAATATATAATAAAAAGCTCCTGTGTCAAGACAAGGACAGGGAGAAATCAATAAATACAACTGGGGCAAAACAGACTTGGGTAAATTAGTTACATTTTTTACCAATAAAATCAGAGTAGAATAATAAGAAATAAAATCAAATCTTACAAAACCTTCCCCCTATGCTGCCCTTCTCCCTGGATTCAACTTCACTCCCAATTTTGTTTACCTCTTTCCCCTTAGTGGTTTAGCTGATGTGGTGTTAGGTTGTAGGCTGAACGTGATGATCTCAGAGGACTTTTCCAGCTTCAATGATTCTATGATTCTGTGATTCTGTTCAAGGGAACAGGGAATGTGGGTTGTGGTCAGTTCGTTACACATTTCTGATGCTCCTACCTACTCACGTGGAGGACTCCTCACACTCCTCCCCTGCTCCAACATAGGACCCCTCCCATGGGCAATAGTCCTCCATCAATTTCTCAGAGGTGAGTCCTTCCATAGGCTTTATTTCTTCAGAAACTCTCCAGCAGAATTTCCTCATGAAGTCACAGCACACCTGCCAGCAAACTGTCTCGTGTTGCTCCTCCCTCCATGGGGTGAGAACTTCTACAGCGTCACAGCCTCCATCAGGCATCTGTCTGGTTTGGTGTGGGGGTCTTCCCAGGTGGATGTCTGATAGAATAGAATAGAATCAAATCAACTAGGTTGGAAAAGACCTCCAAGATCATCCTGTCCAACCTATCACCCAGCCCTATTCAGTCAACTAGACCATGGTACTAAGTGCCCCATCCAGGTTTTTCTTGAACACCTCCAGGGACAGTGACTCCACCACCTCCCTGGGCAGCCCATTCCAATGCCAATCACTCTCTCTGTCAAGAACTTCCTCCTAACATCCAGCCTATACCTCCCCCGGCACAACTTGAGGCTGTGTCCCCTTGTCCTGTTGCTGCTTGCCTGGGAGAAGAGATCAACCTCCACTTGGCTACAACCTCCCTTCAGGTAGTTGTATACAGCAATGAGGTCACCCCTGAGCCTCCTCCAGGCTAAACAACCCCAGCTCCCTCAGCCTCTCCTCATAGGGTTTGTTGCTCCTCTACTGACCTCTGTGGGCTGCAGGGAGACAGCCTCACCATTATCTTCTACCTAGAACACCTCCTTCACCTCCTTCTTAACTGGCCTTAGTGTCTGAAAAGTTGCTCTCAAATATTTCCATCCCTTTGTTGTGATTGCTGCTGATGTTGTGCAGGTTGGGATTTTTTCCCCATCTTAATTACATTACAGTAATATAGAGTCTGCTGAAAATACAATGTAGTATGTCAGATTTGTAAAGCTGTTGCAAAGCCAGGCAATTGCAACTCTGAATTAGAGACTAGTTGTCAAAAAAACTGCATGAGAATGTTTGTAATACCTAAAATATCTTGTCCAACTGTTTAAAGTAATTTACAAGTACAGGCATTTTAGTTGGTTTCATCTAGCTTTGTCACACCTAGCTAGTATGCAAATATGTGATTTTGTGAGGCTGGATATCAGGAAAAAATAGTTCCATAGAAAGAGCTGTCAAGCACTGGAACAGGCTGCCCAGGCAAGGGGTCAAGTCACTATCCCTGGAGGAATTTAAGAGACCTGCAGATGTAGTGTTTAGGAAGGTAGTTTAGTGGTGAACTAAGTGTTGCGTTAAGGGTTGACCGTAACGATCTTAAAGGTCTCTTCTATCCAAAATGATTCTTTGATTCTACGATTCTATGTCTTTCCTCTCTGTTTATCACAGTATATGTCCTCACTAGTATTTGGGTTTGTATTTTAAAATGTCTCACTTCTACACTTAAATATTTCATCTAAGAACACTGTGATCTGTATAATAACTATATTAAGTCATTTGCTGGTGAGCTAATATTTATTTCCTGCAGAGTATGAATGTTAGTATGCCACATAATTTCTGGGAACATTCACCCTTGTATGGCAGGGTCTGAAAGGAAGAGATTAATTGAACTTTCAAAAATGGGCAATTATGTGACATAATTTCTGATGCCTCATTAAGGAAGTTGCTCAGATAGCACAAATGATAGCTTTGGCAAAACCTCAGACAAAGTGCCAAGCATATTGTGTCCGCTAGGGATACGTGCACCGCTGTGCCTCCTTGACATCATAATTTCAGCTCTGTTGCCTTTGTTGCCTAATGACTTCAGGAAAAAATGGCCATTTAACTGGTCCAATAATTGAAACAAACAACAAAAAAGTTGGTTATATATATAAAAAATGTATAAATATTATATATAATATATTATAAATATTATATATTATATAAATATACAAAAGGTTTTTTTTCATATATATATATATTTAATTATAGTTGCAAAATATGGGTTTGCAACAAAACAGGGAAGGAAATAGGTTCTCCAAATTTCTAGGAAATGTTATTGGTTGCCTTTCTCCCTAATATTTGTCATCATGGCTATCCTAAAGAATTGGTGTACCTTGTGTTGCAGTAGACAGTTTTTGGCCAATTTTAAGTAAACTTTAAAAAAATATTGGTGGTTATATTTAGAATTTGGAATTAATCATAAGAACAGCATAAAGTTGATAATTTTATTGTAAAAAAAAGACTTCTGAGGAAGTCATAGAATCACAGACTGTTAGGGGACGGAACAGAAATTTCCCTACTATCAGAAATATCGATTGTTAAAATTTGAGTTTTTCTGTCCTTCTATTATCTCCTTGCTATGACATCAATGTAGCATAAGTTACTCAGCTTTCTAGAGTGCCGTGAAGAACAGGAAACTACTTCAGAGTTATGTTTGCATAAATAGCTGCTAAGTTTGATGTGCTTACATGTGCATATAAATATTCAGAGTTATACTTATGCAGGTATTTACAGAAATAAAATGTAATCAGATTAAGTAATCCACATTTTTTTTTTTTTCATAAAATCAACAGTGAAAAGAGACAAAAGAGATTAAGTCACTGTCTCTGAATTCAGATTCTTTAGGCTCATACTGTTCATACAGTTTTGATATCCTTTGAGGTCTAACAGTCATCTGATTATGTGCAGACATCACAAACACTGACTTGACTCTGAGCATGCAAAAACTCTTCTGGTCATCTGGAAGGCATCTGATGTTTCTGGGCTTTTCCAGATTATTCTCTTTCTCCAAAATCAGCTTTACAGTTAGTCTACTGGATTAATTGTTTTATATTTTGAAGTCATCAAGATAAAAGCCTTTCAGAAAAGCAATTATTTTTTCTTATTCAGTTGGTTTCTCTGATACTGGTACTTTTGATATCTCTTTCCATTAAGAACACTGTCAATTCCAACATATTTTCTAACTTCTGCCAAGGTTATGATTGTTCTATCTTTATATGCCTACTTCATAGACCAAACAAAACCAAATGTCTTCATGCTAATTGAAACCTTCTGGTCTTCTGGTATGGTATTTCTTAATGTTCAAAAAGGGAGGCAGGAGCAAGACCTAAATGTTTTAAAAGTCATCAGGATGGTAGGAAAGAAGGTAAACTGGTTCAGGCTCATGCACCATCCTTCTGTTATTCGTAGGGTTTAGTTACTAGCATTATAGTTTAGTTACTGCAGTTATACAGTAAATAAGCCCTTTCCCAGGCAAATCCCAGACCAGTTCCCTGTATCCCCCATGGTTCTGGAGATAGTAAGGACCACAAACTCTTCTTCATAGGCAGGACAGATGTGGCACTCGCATTTTGAGGGGATAAGAGACTTTAGCCATATGGATATGAGCCATGCAAGGCTACTTTTCTTAAAGGTGGAGAACAGGCACTAATCCAAGAGACACATTTATTTAGTGTGTGCATGAAGCTTAGCTTTCCAGAAGATCAAGTCACTGAGAGGGTGGCTAGTAAGATTAGCAGAAATACTTCAGAAAACAAGCAGCTTTCTAGAATAAAATTCCATATGACTTCAAGACAGTTGCCAAGCAAGCTTTGTGGGTCATGGTATATACAGTTCACGTGAACAATCCATAGGAAACCTGCAGCAAGGTTCTGTCAGTGCTAAATCCTCCTTTCTGCACTGAATCATGAGGATGTATAGTAACATTTTCAGAAGCCGTGCTATTTTGACTTGGTGTGTAAGACAGCATTAGGACCCATGCTAAGGTTATTTACTTCCTGCTCATGGCTTAATTTGTGAACTGTCAGACAATGATTTTACCTAATATTTTGCTTATTTTCTGTCTCCAAAATGTATTTGGATAAATATAGGGATATTTAATCTCTAAATGATTCAGCTTCCTATCAAGAATTTCTCAAATATCAAGGTGACAATGTTACTTCTGAGACAAACTATTACATGTCAATGTGTGTAGTATGTGCAATAACAATAACATACTTCATATATATATGCATAATGCATGAACTGAGCATCAGTTACATATGGCATCAGTAATTATACATTTTGTGGTCTCCCCCAGTAAGTTACATTAAAGAAAAAATAACTTCCCTCTGCATGCCTGCTTTCTTTCCTCACTATTCTTTCTCATGGCACTGTCAAATAAGAGCCATACTGTGCATAATTGCTGGAAAACAGGGTTCATTTGAAACACTGTTTGGTACCATTATTTCAGTTTGGGACTTCACTTTCTTTTCACTTTTACCAATTTAAATATGAATTTCTTTTCAGTCAAGTTATTTCTGGTTTGCATCAGTGATACTGCAAGGCAAAACTGGTCCCATAGTCTTTCACTGGCTGACACACATGATTGTCATTGTACCAGCAAATTACATATGCCTCCAAGGCACCACAGCCAGTTGGCAAAGGTTCTTTGGTAGGTTGTCCTGCTCAGTGAAATGGGTAATCACATGGAAAAGGCCCTCTGGAAGCCCCCTTCAGCACCTCTACATTGATATCATTCCTAGGAATTATTTGGGACAGTGCTAGTTGGTACATGCCAAAACCACACCAGAGAACATTTCAGCTGCTTGGCAGTGTAGTTGAACTTGTACCAGTGTCTGGGAACATTCCTGGACACCATTTAATAAATTAATAGAGACAAAGTCATTACAGTCTGTAGTGCTAATGGAAAATAGAAAATGCGACTGGATGCTTCTGCTGAAAAATGTCCAATGTTATTAAAAATTGTGTTTGCATTGTCTCATCTTCTACTTCATGAAAGTTAACTATTCAGGAAATTTGGCTGTACTAGGCTCATTAACATCTTTCTGTATTTCCTGCCTCCTGATGAGAAAATAAAACTTTGTCTTAAAGACATTCTTACAGAAGGTCTGCAAATCTCTGAATAGAAAACCCATGTATCAGCAGCTGTCACTTCCTGACTTGAAGAGCAGCAAGAATATTTTTCATGTACACACTGGCTGCCTTCAAAAATTTGTTTGAGACATTTCCTAATGTGTTTGCATTCAGATGTCATAAGTCTTTAAAGGATTTAGCTATGTCTTTTTGTTAGGTCAGGAACTGAATTTATTGTTGATGCTGAGAATCTTGGTTACATTATATTCTCTTCCCTGATCTCTGAAAATGCATGCTAGATTTAGAAAAGACTTCCCAGGTTTCTTCCTGTATTTTAGATATTTTTGTTTACATTCATATTCTCTTCCAATTCTACTTAATATTGAATTCATTATATGATATGAAATATAAAATACAGATTACATGAAAAATAAAATACACAAGTTTTATTCTTTTTTTTTTTTTAAAGCCCTTGAGATCCTTGTCCAGGACTTCACAGCTGTAACAGACGTTGCCATGTGTAACCATTAAAAAAGTGCCCTCTTATGCCTTCTCACCTTGAATGGCAGCAGTCACAAGTGGCTCTCATGATGCTAACATTCTGTGAATCCTACAAAATAAGCCATCCTATGTGACAGCATAAAAGCACCTCAAAGACTTAGAGCAGAGCAGCAGTAGTTCCTCACTCATCTCATTTAGTGGAGGTATTTCTTCCACTCTATATGTACAGCTTATGGTCTGCTTATCTAGTAAAACCACAGCAACTACAGAATTGGGTCACAGAGCAGCCTGAACCATGAATGGGGCCACTAATGCCTGATAACATTGGACCCCTGAGAAATAACTCTATCACATTGCCAAAGGCCAGTTGAAAAAATAGAAGTTCCCTGAAGTTTTATGAAGGGCACATATGTAATGCACATTGTCACTGCATGCCTCATACTGCGAATGGTCTCCCATCATGTCTAGATTCTTTTTCAGCTAATGATGAAGTCTAATATCTGGAAGGATGAAGAGTCCAAAAACTCAGAATACATTGACATCTTATTTCTTCATTTTGTTGAAGCCATCTTTAACTAGAAGAGCTATGTAATAAGAGAGACAAGCAGCGCACAAGATGTCTTATGAATAATACAATAATAGCAGAATGCACTTCATTTCTATTTAACTCTGGAAAGGATCGATTACACTTAGGGTTTTCTTTGGTTGTTTTGATTTTTTGGGGTTTTTTTTGGGGGGGGACAGTTGTTTATTTGGGTTTTTTTGGTGGTTTTTGGTGTTTTGGGTTTTTTTTTTTACTATTACCCACTGAGCTGATAAATAAATACACAAATCAAAATGGAGCAATTTCTTAGGAAAAAATATTATTTCCTTTTTGATGGGATTGAAATAATTTATTTTAAAGGAATAATATTAAAGAAATAGTTGTAAACTCATGTAAGTAATATACATGAGGCACAAATTAATTTGTGTTGTAACATTTAAATTATTAAATTATAAATAATTTAAAAAGCAATAGTTCCTTTAAAGGAATGTGATTTTTTTTTTTTAAGAGAAGATACAGGAGACTGACTTCCACAAATAAGAAAGGTTTTCTCTATACATGTTAGAAATAAGTTAAAACATTGCAAATTCCCTGTATGTACAAAGTGACAAAGAACAAATCTCCCTCTGTAATAAACATGCTCGAATGTGTGCAGAAATTGTGAGCACTTCACAATCAGGGGATGAAACTGCCCAGGGTTAGGACAAGATGTGACTTGTTTCTAGGTTAGGGTTATGCATTTTGGAGCTAGTTGCCAACCTATTGAAGTTAACAGAAATAATTGGCTTAATTAATGTAGGCAAACTCTTCTCTATAAATTGACTTTACTGTAATAATCCCTGTGACTCAATAGTATACATTGGTCAATCATTGGAATATGTTGGCCAAGGAGGTGGTGGAGTCACCATGAGTGACGTTCAAGAAATGTGTGGACATGGCACTTTGGGGCATTGTTTAATGGCCATGGTTGTGTTAAGTTGATGGTTGGACTCTCTGATCTTGGAAATCTTTTTCAAGCAAAACAGTTTTATGATTGCAGATTGAAATTGATGGCTGCCACCACATTTCTACGGATTTTCTCCCAGCACCTTCAAACATCCCATTTTGAACAACGTGTTTGCTTTCAGGATCAACACTGTGGTTTCTCTGTACCTCATTCTGTTGAAATAGTGATGAATCCATCTTTACCAATGTGTAAATCTCTTCAAGTCAGAATTTCAGATTGCAACAAGACTAATTTTTTGGTGAAGACTGTGCAAGTCTGAGGGCCTCATTTCTGAAATGCCCACTTCTTCTAAGTGACTTCTGTTTCTCTCTTGAGGCTCACATTTCACAAAGAAGGGGGAAATATTGCAAAGATGAGTCCTACACTTAGAGAATGCTAAACATGTAGAGTGAGCATTATCCCAGACAAGACAAGCTGGGATTGAATAACTCTTGACAAGTTCCTCCAACAGCAACTGAAATGAGGATTATAAATTCAGGATTTTTTAAAACTGATGGCACCTTGTGTGCTATGTCAAGTAGCTTTTGCTAAACTCTCCTTTAATTAAGAAGTGTATTGATGGATGCCTGTTTTAAATCTAATGCACAACCTCTGCTCAGAAATAAGAAAGCAGATAATCTTTCTAGGAATAAAAGCCAGTGAATAAAACTTAGATATTAAAGATTTTTTTCATTGTTTACTGAACTGCATCATCTTTCTAGCTACCAGAGTGCTAGAAACCCCAAGCATTTGACATATATGTGGGATCAAAGCAGTACAAAAGTATGCACCTTTCATATTTGGACTTTAAGGCTGGCAAAACCCTTTAATTGCCTGAAATTCCTCAAAATCTCTGTGCATGGCTAGGTCTGCTGACCAGGTACCTTTCAGCGTTTCCTGTTTGGAAAGATTACACGCCGTCTTGCAATATCCTCAGCCAGTGCACAAACACATCACAACTCTGCTTCTCAAACACAAAATCAGGAGTTTGCAGAGGAGATGTTTGCTGGTGGATATGGTTACTGATTTGCTTTTCTGTCAGTTAAGCTGTGTGCTGTATGGGTAACTGTCTTCAGGTATCAACCACTTTACTCCACACGATGTCATAGAGGTCTGTCCTTCCCAGACAGACAGATCAGCTGGCAGCCTTGCCCGTAACACAATGAGAGTAATTATCTTTGTGTGTATGTATGTGTTCATAATTCAGCATTTTATCTTGCATGCGCAGTAACTGGTTGTAACAGATTAAAGCTTCTAGAAATGTTGACTTTAAATAAAGGAAATCTCGGTGAGTCATTTTTGCTCTAACTGATGGAATAAGAAGAGATAATGTTAGACAGCCTGTTACAATGACTATTAATCTGTTATGATCATCTAATCATTCTGTCTCTCTTTTGCATTTTAAAGAAATACAAACCAACCACTTAACAATTTCCCTTTTTAGGCCAGATGCCTGACTTCAGAGGCTATGAATCAGCCACTTGTAAAGTTTCTCTCTGCTTTGAATACATAAATCTTCACCTCCATAATCTTTGTGTAAGTGACTGCATATCTTGGGAAAAACAAAACAAAACTAAACAAAATCTAAATAATAAAATATAAAAGAAAGAATAAACAGTAAAAAAAGGCAGACTAAAATATCATAGCAAGTCATGGCACATTATTTCTTGCTATCAGGAACAGCTGTAAATGCAAAAAAGTTTTCTCAGTATAGATGTCAACAGTACATCTCAGGTACCTAATCTACATGCAGTCACTTTTTCCTCATTAGAAGTTCTGCCTCCTCTTCTGTAACTAAACTCTTTCTTCTAGGGAAGCACCAGGCTGAGTAGAAATGGAAATCCATACTGTATAGTAATATGTATAAGCAACAGTGTAGTGAAGTGATAGAAACTATCAAATAAATTCACCTGGATGTTTTGCTTGTTGATCATGTTTGCATTAGTTTTTACTTTCGCTTCACAGTTGTTGGGAGCTGTTTTTATTTTTGTCACTGTTTCACATAAAATTCGATTCCCCAGTCAGAATCCTAAATCTATTCAAAGACTTCTTTCTCTCTATAATTAAATTATTCATTATTTCATAACTCTGCTCTGTTCTATACAAGCATGCCACTGCAGCACCCACAGTCTATATTTTCTGCATTTTCTTCAGAGTAGTAAAAATTGAATACTTCTGTGTCCCATGGATTATCCTACCTACCAGCAAAAAGGAATGTTATCTATTTGCAGTCTTCAGATGTAAGAGCTGTACTGATGTTAAATATTTATCCTGCATATCCAGTTGTGCTAGTTTGAAGCTAGCTAGAACGTTTTGGTGAGAAGAACTAGATCATAGGCTGTAAAATGAAAACAATGGTGATGTCTACTTCACTCACAGTCTTGCTGAGATGTGTAAAGAAGAGAAGCAAAACAAAAGATAAAGTCACTTTGCTCTGCACTTCGCTTGGGCACTTCAGTCTGGGCCGTTCTCTCAGCTCTTTGCCTGCTGGGGAGCAGAGGCTGCTGGCTGAACTCCATCTTGCTTTCTAACCTCACCCTCCATTTGCTTTGCTGATTCACCTTGCTTCTTAATCCTCTTGGCTGAACCTCCATTCTTCTTTGGGACTGGGGTAAGGTTGAGAGGGGTAGGGGAAGGTGAGGGGGTGGTCAAGAGCCCCTCCTGGGGACTCAGGTTTCTGGGAGGGCTGTTGTGTTTCTATATTACTTTTACCTTGTATATTTCTGTATATATCTGTATATACTGTAAATATCTGCTTGTAAATTGTGCTAGCTGTAAATATAAGCTTCATTCAATTTCCAGAGTAGGCTGAGTCTAGTCTGGGTGATTTCTAAAGTGTGGGGGGGCGGGGAACACCCAAACCATCACATCAGTATATGGAACACACTCTGAAATGTGGAGATTTTCCAAAGTAAAGACAATCAACCAAAGGAAACACTAAACTGATAAATTACAATAGGCTTAATATGTTTTTCTGTATATATTAAGAATATAAGGAAAATGTCTTGGAAAATTGATAAGCTTAATTTATGCATGGAGAGGACAACCTTATATCAGTAATTCAACATTTCATCAGATTGCCTTTGTATCAGTGACAGGCCTGAAGGTGATTACAGGAAATGTCATTTGTTGGCATCTTCTCTGCTCTGAGTTTGCCATAACCACAGATACAGACCCTTGGATTTGTCTTCTTTCGAACAAAGGAACACGAGAAAGAATAAACTCATAGGAAAGAAGTTGTCCTTAATCACAGTGTTTTAGCAGGAATCATAGAATCATAGAACCAACCAGGTTGAAAGAGACCTCTAAGATCTGAGGAAAAGATCCCTGCAGACACAGTATAGTAGACTGGCATTTGTACCTTCAGGGGCTGGGCAAATTCGAAATATATCTCAAAGAGATTTACTTTAAAAAAAAAATTCTTCATTTTTCCATTCAAATTTCAGCTAAAGATTTATTCCTCTGACTGCTCTCACAGAATGGCTTTCATTAGAATTTGCAGTAACTTTTTTCCTCCTTACACTGTCACTAAAATTGCTCGTCATGATGATTTCAAAGGCGTTTACCTTGTGCACAGCAAAGTGTGTGTGAGCTATTGCAGCTTTCAGATCTGTGCTGCAGTTCTGCAGCTATCTCTGAGCAGCACTCATTTGTGCAGCCTAATTGACTGCGGTGCAAGTCCTTGGGTTTATAACTTCTATTAAGTAAATATTTGTAAGTCAGAATTATATAAACAGCATCTGGCATCTGCTGAAGCATTAGAAGAACAAACTAAGATGGTTAAATCTTCAACTCTGAGTCTGTTTCTACACAGTGATAGGCAAAATAGGAGCAGGGATTGTTTCCTGTTATGGAACAGAGTAGATTTGCTTGTCGCAGTGAAGCTGACAGCTAGTCACCTCCGAAGCCTTTTAAGGTAGGTTTGGGAAGCTACATAATATAGAGGGAGTCAAAAGTAAGTGCGGCCATGGGGAAACTGCTCATTCAAACTTGTAAACCTGCAAGCAAGTGAACCATCCCCTGAAGCATGCCAAAGTGAACCTAGTCATTGCAAGGCAAAATAAACACAGATGAGCAGACTGAGAATTAAAATGTGATCATCAAAGACATGGTGTTTGAGTCTTCCTCTGCCTTATTTTGATTAAGAGAGGAGGTGGAACATAAGAAAAAAACAAAGCCTTCTGCTTAAAATTGCCATGCTATTGATCCTTCTCTAAGAAATCAGAATAATTACAATGGATGCTGTTGTGGAGGGCCCGTAGGCCCAAAAATAGAATTACCTTGCCCTGCATGGACATGTTTTTCTGCTCACAGCCAGAGGTGAGCACATGGCAAGCACAGAGGGGCACAATGGGCCTGGTGCTGTGAAGTCCAGTTTAAGAGGGACATTGAGATGCTTGAGCGTGTCCAGAGAAGGACAATGAGGCTGGTGAGAGGCCTCAAGCACAAACCCTATGAGGAGAAGCTGAGGGAGCTGGGATTGTTTAGCCTGGAGAAGAGGAGGCTCAGGGGAGACCTTATTGCTGTCTACAACTACCTGAGGGGTGGTTGTGGCCAGGAGGAGGTTGCTCTCTTCTCTCAGGCGGCCAGCACTGGAACAAGGGGACACAGCCTCAAGCTACACCAGGGGAAATTTAGGCTTGAGGTGAGGAGAAAGTTCTTCACTGAGAGCGTCATTGGCTACTGGAATGGGCTGCCCAGGGAGGTGGTGGAGTCGCTGTCCCTGGAGCTGTTCAAGGCAGGATTGGACGTGGCACTTG